>CM062291.1:376151606-376713595 GCA_031216915.1 Pictodentalium vernedei
TGTGGACAATCGGGGTTAAGTGCCTTGTGCAAGGGCACAACGCGTGAGTCCGAATAGATCGCTCAGATGGCCACCCATCAAGGACTAACCGGGCTCGACGTTGCTGAACTTCGGTCATCGTCGAGAATTACCTTCGTTGAGCGAAAGTAATGCTTTAATATAATAATAATAAACGAACGTTTCGAGCACGACCAATTAATTGTACGGCTCTACAACATTACATATAAACCTTGCATAATGTGCTACCTGTGCCAATCGTACGAAGAGGGCACGGTGGCTCAGTAGGTACACACTAAAAACTAAAGTGTTAAAACTGACACTTTCAAGGTGTTAAACCCATTCTAACTGTTAGGGTTTGATTTTAACACTCAAAGTGCAATGCTTTAAGCACTTAGACATTACAATCGACAGACATCTGAAACTTGAAACTTCCCATGTGTCTAGCATTGGTGGTTCTTCCAGAATCGTCCATAATTTGATTTGCGCTTGGTGGGTACATAATTAAAAGGACACAACGCAGATGACGCGGATCAGGCTCGAGAGTTCGAGCCTGATCCGCGTCATCTGCGTTGTTTCCTTTTAAGTGTCGCAACATTACACTTGTCAAGTGATATTATTGTAACACCTGTCAAGTTCTGGGATATCTACACTTGAACAAAGTGCTAACTCAGCACTTAGTAAGTGTTAAATACAGCACTTCAAGTGTAGTTTTTAACACTTTAGTTTTTAGCGTGTAGTGTGCAAGCAGAGAGGTCCTCGGTTCGAACCCCACCTGCGGCAACCGCGTTGTGTCCTTGTGCAAGACACTTCACCCCATTGCCCAAATGAGGACACGGTGGCGCTATGTACTAAGGCGTTCATCCAATGCTGACCCTGTTTGCGTGAAGTTAGTATATTGGGGAGCTGACAATTGCTCGCCGTTGCTCGGTAGTTCTCTCTGGGTACTTCGGCTTCCCCCACGCGTAAAACAGTCGTGGTCATGATTAGCCGTTGTGCAGACATATGTGACCTTAAACACCAATAAATGAATGAATGAATGAATACCAATCGTATGACAGAATAACGCCATAGGCGGATTACCAGTACTGAGTGCTAACAGAAGACCAAAGACACGTCTTAAAATTTGTTGCCCACTCCACACCATAATGGGTTGCGAAAGGTTTTACTGTAGGCAGCTGGTTATTTACTCATACTGATGGAGACGTGGACATGTCGCGTGGGACATTTCGGGGATGGGGGGGGGGGGGGAGGTAAAGCAAGCACTCCTTTCATTCTGTAAACTGTGTTTCTTTGTTTATTGGAGTACAACGACATTTTCAATGTCCAGTTCATATCCTGTCAGACAATATTATTGGAATAGAACCACTGAGGAGTGGCGGTGAATATCTATCGGACTCTTTTTACTGCTGTACGCTGTTGTACACGGTGGCACTGTGCTCCTACTTGGCGTTAATAAATGCGTCTCAAAATTTGTTGCCCATTCCACACCACGATGGGTGGAGAAAGTTTTACTGTAGGCAGCTGGTTATTTACAGATATTGGTGGAAATGTGGGCATTTGGCGTGGGACTTTTCGGGGCGGGGGGGGGGGGGGGGGTGGTGTAAAGCAAGCACTTCTTTTATTATGCAAACTGTGTTTCTTTGTTTATTGGAGTAACGACACTTTCAATGTCCAATTCATATGCTGTCAGACAGTATTACATGTGGAATGGAACCACTGAGCAGTGGCGGTGAATATCTATCGGACTCCTCTTACTGCTGTACGCTGTTGTACACGGTGGCAGTGTGCTCCTACTTGGAGTTAATAATGCACTGTTGTCATGCAGAAAGCGCCTATAGTGGTTTGCACCCCAACCTTTAATGGAGGATAAAGTTCCCTGAATTATTTAATTTGTGGAAAATGAACCGAGCTTGTAAGTGGGAATAAAATTTTAAAGTGCATGTTTTGAAAAAATTATAAAATATTATTGATGACTGTCTTCTGCAAAGTGTGAGAGAAAATAAAAATTGGATGGGGGAGGTAAAAGTATATCCATTTTATTCTGCGCGAAACGGGACGGTAGAACAGGAATTACCAAATTTGAAGGCGAAAGTCACATGGGGACCTGCGTTTTTTCAGCAGTTTTTCAAGAGGTGATAAATTAAATGGATATAGGGTTGTTTTTGTCCAAATTTGCTTGATGAGGCGGTGAAATGGGGGAAAAATGTTCTTTTGCCAATGTTAAAAAACAGTGTATTGTTTTGTAATCTGGACTGAACTGTGTCAGGAATAAAACAACGCTTCTACAGAATACGACCCAAGGGAAGCTACTCAAAATATTTCCTAAAACCAACCATTTCGGCGAGTTCTCGGGCAAATTTTTTTTCGTGGTTACAAACAATACACTGCTTTGTTTCCATTGACGACAGTGCTAATCTTTCCTCCTCTCCCAATCTCATCAAGCTGATTTGGGCAAAAACAACCACATATCCATTTAGTTTATCATCTCTTGAAAAAAAATATACTGAAAAAAAAATATAGGTCGGCAACTTGGCCTTTAAATTTGGTGATTCCTACACTCCCGTTCAGTTTCGCACTGAATGAGCTAGACATATTTTTACCTACCCCCGCTCAATTTCTATTTTCTCTCACACCTTTCAGAAGATAGTTGTCACGAATATTTTATAACTTTTTTTAAAACATGCATTTTAAAATTTCATTCACACTTACAAGCTCAGTTCATTTTTAACCAATCGGAAAAATCGGGGAACTTTTATACTCCATAAAAGGTTTGGGTGCAAACCGCTAGAGGCGCAGTTTGCACGAAAACAGTGTATTGTAAGCAACTTCCACGTTGATCTCGAAATCTACCACAGATTATATGTTTGTCTAGATTTTGAATCACCTTCAGCGTATGTGGCTATATGGTAACTGCACCACCAGTATGAAATCTCGATAAGTACTTATAGCTTTGTCAGCCATGTTGAAGTACATGCACTCCAGGAATTTGAAGCTTTACTAGCCATCGTAATTGATAATAGACGGATGCCTCAGAACAAGTAAAGTTCCCACCAGAACCGTGCGATTGGTGTGCGTGGGGGTGGGAGGGGTGGGGTGGGGGCGGTAATGTGCAAAACCCATCATGGATGCTCAAGTCTAAACACGCCTTGATGACGTATACACCTGGAACTTAATTAAGCACCCTCTGAAATGTTTCATGACAGTGAGGTTGCTGTTACTGTTATCTTTTAATGATTCTGGTTGATAGCGTACCCCAACCTCACCCCCTCGTCCACGTGATGCTTGCCACCCACGAATGTCACAAATTGCATTATTGTCCACATGTAATATCTAAATATAAAACAAGAACATTTGTCACTTCTTTTATCAATAAATGTTGACATGGCAAGGAGGAGACTGTCAGGGGCACTAAGATGACAAATCGTTGGCATGCATACATCAGGCATGTCATTCAAAGCTACTGGAAGGCAACTTGGCTATTGTCATTCTGTCATCAGCAGACTTGTCCGAAAAAATCAACAAACCAACGATGTTAAGGACCGACGTTAAGGCCTGGACAATCCCGAAAGACCTTTCCTCTGGAAGATCGGAAACTGACACGCCTCGTTGGGCGTGAACCGCTTGCTTCAAATGGGGTTTTGAAACGCCTTTGGCTCCCCAACAGGCGTTTGTGCAAAAGAACACTCAGAAACCGTCTCAAAGCACTGGGTATGTGGTCCAGAAGGGTCATCAAGCGTCCAGCTCTGTTCGATCAGCATCAAAGACGACGTTTGGAGTGGTGTATGGAATGACAACATTGGAATCTTAGGACATGGTGGAGAGTCCATTGGTCAGGCGAGAGTAGGTTCCTACTTCACGTCAAAGATGGTCGCATGAGAGTGTATAGGCATAGAAGCTGCCTTGGGGCCTCACGTTGAAAATATTAATTGGTCTACCTCCAGATAATGAATATGGATCCCTCCAATTGCTGGCATTGAACTGACCTGGAAGATACCATCAAGTTAAAATTGTAAACGGTCAAGACAAATTCATTGTTCTGGTTTTTATTTTTTAAAAACCATAAAAAACCGAATATTTGACCGGATACCTAACGCGACATTCAACCAGAATCGATAATGAAATACTGTTATCTTCATACATTTCTGCACCCACTTGGGAAAAGTGCAAATTATTTGTTTATTGCCTTGCCTGTATATGGGAACCCTGAAATTTTAAGCTTTTCCCGAACCTGCAACCAGTTAAATGGTATTTATATTCAACAAGTAATTAACTCATCGTGTGTTAGAAGCCATTACCATGACTCTACTGAAAGTTCTAAAAGCCCGCTATAGAGACTTTACACTGCATGCATCAGGGTGTTGTTTGCTGGGTAGTAGAATAAAATGTTGTTTCAACTCACTGGAGAGTGCCAGCAGGCATTCTCCAATACATTGGAATAGACAATTATTTATATCAAGTTTTGGCAAAACTAAAGCTCCCCATGCCAGTAGCATTGTGTCTTTCAGAAATACTCATGTTATAAAATTAATCATCCTTGAAAAATAATTTAACTCTATCAGTTAACAAGAACTTACTCTCTAACACTCAGCAAACCGGCAGGGGTCTTCTTTATAACCCACAAGCAATTAACATGGATCTACTCTACAGTACTCAAGTCATGGAATTGACAGCGATTTATTCTGTAACCCAAAATCAACCGGAATTTCCCCTATAATCCACACGCATATCGATAGTACACACGTCATGCAATTTAAAGTGATTTGCTCTAAGATAACCCTCAATCAATTAACCGGAATTTCCTCTATAACCCACACGTAATTAACTGTGGTTCACAGGCAATTATCCGGCTTTAGTCAATAACCCACAGGCAATTATCAGGGAGTTACTCTATAAAACCCGCAAACAATTAACAGGAATTTACTCTTTAACCTACAAGCAACTAGATCATTTTGTGATGGAGCCCCAAAGGTGATCCAATGGTAAAGCGTTCTCGATTATAGCCTGGGAACTGTTTTCAGGCTGGAGGCGCTGTGACTTTGACCTTTGAACCCCGAATTGACAGGGCTCATTTCTGTCACCACGAAGTATACCTGTGAAGTTTCATGTCCCAGGCGAAAGCGTTTCCAGGTGGAGTCCAGAAACCATTTGCGGATGAGAGCACCCTGTAGTGTGACCTCGGAATCGATAGGGTCTATACCAATCTCCTAGGCAGTATATCCGTTCAGTTTCATGATCCCAGGCCAAAACGTTATCAAGTTAGAGCGCGGAAACCTCTTGTGGGTTAGGGCACCCTGTCACCTTTGAGCTTTTACCTACCCCTAGCCAAATCATATGGTCCACCCCTTGCCCTAAGCAGTGTAGATGTGGAATTTCCACAAGCAATTAAAAGGGATCTCCTCTATAACCCATAAAAAATTAACAGGAATCTCCTCTATAACCCACAAACAATTAACAGAGATCTACTCTATAACCCACAAACAATTAACAGGGATCTACCATATAACCCACAAGCAATTAACAGGGATCTACTCTATCACCCGCAAGCAATTAGCAGGGATCTCCTCTATAACCAACAAACAATTAACAGGAATCTCCTCTATAACCCACAAGCAATTACCAGGGAGCTACCTATAACCCACAAACAATTAACAGGGATCTCCTCTATAACCAACAAACAATTAACAGGGATCTCCTCTATAACCCACAAACAATTACCAGGGAGCTACCTATAACCCACAAACAATTAACAGGGATCTCCTCTATAACCAACAAACAATTAACAGGGATCTACTCTATAACGCACAAACAATTAACAGGGATCTACCCTATAGCCCACAAACAATTAACATAGATCTACTCTATAACCCCTAAACAATTAACAGGGATCTACTCTATAACCCACAAGCAGTTAACAGGTGTCTCCTCTATTATCCACAAACAACAGGGATCTACTTTATAACCTACACCCAATTAACTCACAAACAACAGGGATCTACTTTATAATCTACAAACAACAGGGATCTACTCTATAACCCACAATCAATTAATATGGTTCTACTTTATCAGTCCTAAACAAAATAACAGGGATCTACTCTTTAATCCACATGTAATTCGTGAGGATTTTTATACATGGGGTACAGAGTAGGAGCCATAGCTGTATGGATATACATGGGGTACAGAGTAGTGGCCATAGCTGTATGGATATACATGGGGTACAGAGCAGGAGCCATAGCTGCACACATATACACGGGGTACATAGTAGTAGCCATAACTGTAAGGACATACATGGGGTACAGAGTAGGAGCCATAGCTGTATGGATATACATGGGATGCAGAGTAGGAGCCATGGTTGTATGGATATACATGGGGCACGGAGCAGCAGCCATAGCTGTATGGATATACATGGGGTACAGGGAGTAGGAGGCATAGCTGTATGGATATACGTGGGGTACAGAGTAGTACCCATAGCTGTATGGATATACATGGGGTACAGAGAGTAGGAGCTATAGCTGTATGGAC
Source organism: Pictodentalium vernedei (assembly GCA_031216915.1). NCBI lineage: Eukaryota > Metazoa > Mollusca > Scaphopoda > Dentaliida > Dentaliidae > Pictodentalium > Pictodentalium vernedei. Next base: position 376,158,126 of record CM062291.1, read on the forward strand.
ATACATGGGGTACAGAGTATGAGCAATAGCTATATGGAGATACATGGGGTACAGAGTAGGAGCCATAGCTGTGTGGATATAAATGGGGTACAGAGTAGGAGTCATAGCTGCATGGACATACATGGGGTACATAGTAGGAGCCATAGCTGTATGGATATACATGGTGTACAGAGTAGGAGCCATAGCTGTAGGGACATACATGGAGTACAGAGTATGGGCCATAGCTGTATGGATATACATGGTGTACAGAGTAGAAGCCATAGCTTCATGGATATACATGGGGCACAGAGTAGGAGCCACAGCTGTGTGGATATACAGGGTACAGTGTAGGGGCCATGGCTGTGTGGATATAAATGGGATACAGAGAAGGAGCCATAGCTGTATCGATATGCAGGAGGAAGAGAGCAGGAGCCATAGTTATATTGAAATGCATGGGGTACAGTGCAGGAGCCAGTTATATTGACATGCATGGGCACAGTGCAGGAGCCATAGTTATACTGGTATACATGGGGTATAGTGTGGGAGCCAGTCATATTAATATGCATGTGTACATTGCAGAAGCCATAGTAATAATGATATACACGGGGAACAGAGCAGGAACCAGTTACATTGATATGCATGGGTACAGTGCAGGAGCCATAGTTATACTGATATGGATGGGTACAGTGCAGCAGCCATACAATGTAACTATACCAATATACATGGGGTACAGTGCAGGTGCCATAGCTTTATAGATATACATGGGGCACAGTTATCAGGTAGTGGGGGTCCAAATGCTATCTATTTGTTTATTTATTGGTGTTTAAGGTCACAGTCAACGTCTACGGGTACATCATGACCACATCATAGGTATGAATTTAAGTCAAGTTTAGCCAATAATTTATACCTATGTTCCAATGAGACTAAAATCCTCCTCCTCTGATTGAACGAGAGCTCGCTTAGTATATTCTATGTTTACGGCTCAAGTGGCAAATGTTACCGTCTGACGTCACAACGCGAAATATTTGTAATGACGTCGTCCGCTTCGTAACTGCTTCATCAACGGAGTGACCAGCACGTCGCTTCATCTTTCTGGATGTTTCACGTGTGCAGCAGACGGTGTTCCGGATGAAGTGTCGTTTAAATTACAAACTGATTTACGATTTGCACTAAGATGGAATGAGTTTATCTGGTTTATTGATCATTTATTCAGTGCCGTCGTGGATACACGAGAGGTTTATTTACTAAACCTGAACAAGGCAACTTTTAACGATCACAAGTTTAGTAAATAAGCCTCTCGTGTTTCACGATGTAGGTTTTGAGCTATGGGTAGTGTCTATTGGAACATATACGTTATTGTGATGAATAGACGGTAACATGGTCTGAGGTTTGCGGCTCGGAGCGTATGTTCAACCTCGACGCTTCGCGGCGCGGTTGAACATAAGCACCAAGCCGAAAAATCCAGACCATGTTACCGTCCACTCATCACAATAACTTATAATGTTGCCCACTTTGGAGACCTTCCACCCCAGACATGAGGTACCAGGTCCTAATTTAACAGAAAAACAGAATTTGATTACCGCTGTTCCACCATTCAAGTGTTATCACAGATAATGAGTGTGTGTCCTGCTCTCAGGACATCAAAAAAAAACCTAAGTTACAAAAAATGGGCATAGGGGGCATGTGCTGTTCTATCTTTTTATATATGGATGTTTAAGGTCCCATATTTCTGCACAGTGAATACTTGTAACTGCAACATGAATATAAAGTTAAGTTTAGACAATTGGTATTTATACATATTTCTGTGCAATGGCTAATTGTGACAGTAACATTGATATAAAGTCATGTCTAGCCAATCGTTTAACCCATGTTGCCATTTTAGAGGACTTTCACCCCAGGCATTGGTTACCAGGTCCTATTTTACCAGTAAAACAGAGCTTGTTTACTACAGTAAGCAAGCACTGATTCACTTCCCGGGGTTACCACAGAGTATTTTACCAGTAAAACAGAGCTTGCTGAAGCAATGCCTCACTTCCCAGGATTCCCATAAGAAATGTGCTGTCCTGCCCATGTTTTCAGCATCAATACCTATATCATAATCACAACACAAGAATAAAACAAAGTTTAGTTTGCAGTGATGCAGCTCACTTCTGTGGATTCACACCCCTGGAGGTTCTTATCGAGTCCTATTATTCCAGTAAACAGAACTTATTTGATGCAGTAAGCAAGCACTGCTTTATTTCCAAGAATTACCTTTGAATATTAAGGCCTAAACAATTAAAAATATGTTTCTCAGGCCCTCCCGCATGGTCCTTTTAGCTGTTGCATGCTCTCTTTTAAAAAATGCCGATAGGATCGCCGATCCAATGTCGAACTGTGACAGCACAAAAGTGGGTTTAATCATTATCTACTTATCATCCGGAAACCAGTTGTTTACAATTTACTATGTGAAGGGTCATTGTGACCTTGACCTTTGACCTAGTGATTCCAAAATAAATAGGTCTCTTTCTTGCACCATTGCCAACCTTCCAATAAAGCATCATGAGATTAGTATGGGCTGGTTTTGACCATTACATTGGGTACAGAGTTTAGATGAGATTTACACCAAGGCTGTACAGTGCACAGGGTTCGTTACTCATTTAATAATGAAAATTTGTTATAATCAGAAAGTGTGACTAACCCTGTGCAATGCACAGGGTTAGTCACACTTTCTGGTTATAAAAAATTGATAACTGCTATATCACACACTACATGAAAATATACAGTGACTAAATGCTGCAAAATGCACAGGGTTAGTTGTTTACATGTTACATGGGGTGCAGGATTCAAGCAACTAATGGAAATACTTATAATAGATTGAGGAAATTTTTAAAAAGTGAATTCCAAAAATGAAAACCAATTCTATTTTCAATTAATAGCTTATTAATAGTGGATGTTTGTTACTGTAAAGGGAGTTAAATGTTAACCTTACATGACTAGCAGATAATACTTGCAAAAAACATTCTAGAACTAGAATTAATAATAAAAAATTACTTTTTGCCTTGAAAACATAGCTAATGAACCCTTGTTAGATCAAGATCATTCCAATGAGAGGCCATCATTTAATTTTTATGTCAAAATTTGAACACTGTACAACGCCAATGAAATTCCCCACCGGGAAGTGGTTGACAAACCAGAAACAATACAAATTTTAATTTTTTAAGTTGAAAAAAGTTGAAAAAGGCCCATAACTCTTGAAAAAGAAATGACTGGACAAAGCATGTTACTTGTGAATATCCTTTGCCTCATACTGATGGTCCATTAGCATACCAAAGAACATTCAAATCTGACATGCACCGAGATACAGAGGTCTAAAGTTGTTATGGACGGAAGTACACACGAACGGCCAAACTAGAAAAACAGATCGGACAAAACCTGTTACTTGTGAATATCCTTTTACCCATGGTGGTCCATCAGGATACCAAAGATCATTCAAATCCGACATGCACTGACTGAGATACAGAGGTCTAAAGTTGTTACGGATGAGTGTATGAACGGACGGACACCATTACTTATAAGTAATCATATTTGAATGGCCATTTTTGTGAACAGCACTGGTTGGTAATTGCCATTACTTTGCACAAAGGGTTAGTCAGTACTTTTAATCCTTTGCCCAACGCAGACGATATCAAAATTTATTATTTTAAATATCATTTTTTAAATTTTTAAAAAAAAAATTCAACATAACCATGTCATGTGACCCCTCTTTGGAACGGGCTCGTCGAGGTCGTTCCAAAGAGGGGCCACATGATATGGTTTTGTCGAAATTTTTCGAAAAATAATATTTTTTCAGCTGCTGAATTTGCATATTACGCGGCCGGATACGGGCGATTCGTTGGGTAAAGGGTTAAAATGCATGGAAATCTTATCCAAGCATCTCAGTCACTGTCCACTTGAAAATAACCATAATCCACCACAATATTTTTGCATCAAGTGTAATGCCATGGATGGCCGATCCCCGACGACTGTACCAACCAGGGCAATAACTCTTAAAGAAATACTTGGACACAGCTAGTTTGCAATTTCCTTCATGATGTTATCATCAAAAAGCTATATATTAAATTATGGAAACAAATCTTGAACAGTTTTCTTTGAAATGTGGTGACAACAAATGGTAAGGGGCTCTCACGAAATTCCAAATCCAACAAGGGTAATAACTCTCAAGAAATACTTGGACATGGCTGGTGCACAGTCCCATTCATGACATCACCAAAAAGCTATATATTAAATATGGAAAAAGAATCTTGCAAGGGTCTCTTTGAAATGTGATGATGCGAAATGGTAATGTGATGACAAGAAAAGTCGAACAAGGGCAAATCATAGTGCATTGACAAAGCTGGTTTGCAATTCCCTTCATATCATCACCAAATGGACAACTATTTGGAATGGTTTTCTTTAAAATGTGATAACAAGAAGGGTAGACGTACGAAAGGATGGATGATGGATGCATGTACAGCAGTATGGTTGGATGTCCATATATCCCAATAAATTTTGTCTTTTGATTGGTCAGAATTCCTTCGACAAATAGCCACGGCAAAGGGTGCACCCAACATCCAAAGTATATGACAGCGTGCAACATCCATGGTATAAGCATACACGAAACATAGGGGGTATATAGATAAAAAAAATCGAACCAAAAAAAAACAGAAAATGGTCACAAATATCATCAGATTTCCGACAATTTGAGGATATTTTGCTGTTATAAATTAAATGGTAGAGGAATTAAATGAAACAACTTGAGAAAAATAAAATAAGAGCAAATATCGACCCTGAGTTCCAATGTGTTCTATTTGCCAATAGGCACATAGAACACATTGAAACTCAGGGGACAATATGTCAACAAAATACTGTTTACTTGTTTTCTTAATGACCCAAGGGATGTAACTCTCTGTTGTCTTCTGCGTTTGTAAAAAGAAAACATTTATTCACGAATTTGGTCCAACTGATTATGTAGTGTGAGAAACGCGTTAACAATTTTTTCTCCACTGTGTTTCTATTGTGTTTCAAACGGGACAAAAACGTTACCTCCGTCAATATGTATAGTATATGGAGATTTAATACCTGGATGTCTCATTTAAGAACCTCGCCTGTGGCTTGGTGTTTAAAAACTGACATCCAGGTATTAAATCTCCATATACCATACATGTTGGCAGAGATAACATATAATGTACAGGCCGAATGGAAAAGGGATGGAACCCATTCCATATCCCCTTCCACAAAGTGGGAGGGATACAAAAACATAAAATAATCAAATTTAGCCCAATATATATGAAAAAATAGACAATACGTTTGTCATTATCTCCACAAAATTAATTTCCTTTTCGGAAGAATCTCACTGGCCTTGTTTCTGTGAGGGCATACATGTATTACACATATTTCCAAGAAAAATGAATCTGTTTTATCAATTTCAAATGAATACTGGTCTGGTTTCCTGAAGGTTGCTATCCCTACTGAAAACATCCACAGGCAGATGTATTAGTCCAGAAGATACATACGTGAAATCTTATTAAGTGGTTATGTGCAGTAAGCCCAAATTTAGGCTTCATTAAACAGTAAGGGTGCCATGATAAAATTCTCATATTCTTAGCATACACTTTCATTATCACCTCAATGTAAATAATATCTTGCTAGTGTGAATCTGCTTTGTTCCAATATATTGGGGAGTGCCTATAGGCACTGTTGAATATATTATAACAAAACACTTAATGCTGGACAAATTTTCACTCCACAAGTTTTCACACCACCCCTCCCCCACCCCCTCTGCAGCCATGAAGATTCTAAGACAAAAAGTGGCACAACTCTGGTAAAAAAAGTCTGATCGAAACTATAATCGCAGGTGCACAGGTTCCCATGGTAAAGAACATCCTTACCACTGTTTCAAAGGAATCGACCCATAAACATCTGAGAAAATCACCGGACAAAACTCATGCATTCTAAGAAGAAAAGGGGCATAACTCTAGCAAGAAAAGTCCGATCGAAACTATAATCGCAGGTGCACAGGTTCCCATGGTAGTGAACACCATTCGAAGTTTAAAAAAATCGCCCCATAATCATTTGTGAAAATCTCTGGACAAAAGTCAGGAATTCTAAGAGGAAATATTTATTTATTTATTGTTGTTTAAGGTCACATACTTATGCACAATGGCTAATCGCAACCGTGACAGTTTTACGGGTGGAGGAAACCAGAGTACCCGGAGAGAACCACTAAGCAACGACGAGCAACTGTCAGCTCCTCAACATTCTAACTCTGTTCAAGCTCCGCTCAAGCAGGGTTACAGCGGTTGAAGACATGTGCACCATTGACGTGCAGTACGCCTTAGTACACAGTGTCATTGTGACCCCGTGTAGGCAACGTGATAAAGTGCCTTGCCCAAGCACCTCGAACTCGGGACCTCTAACAGTCTACCACTGAGCCACCACGCTCCCTTCTAAGAGGAAAAGGGGCATAACTCTGGGGGAAAAGTCTATAATCGCAGGTGCACAGGTGTAGTGAACAATCTTAATAAGTTTCAATGAAATTGATGCATAATCACCTGAGAAAAGTTCCGAACAAAATTCTAGGCAATTCAGGCATTCTAAGATGAAAAGGGCCATAACTCTGGCAAAAAAGTCCAATCAAAACTATAATCACAGGTACACAGGTTTCCATGGTAGTATACATCCATACCAGTTTCAAAGCAATCGACCCATAAACATCTGAGAAAATCTCTGGACAAAATTCAGACATTCTATGATGAAAAGGGGCATAACTCTGGCAAAACAAATTCAATTGAAACTATAAAAACAGGTGCAAAGGTTCCCATGGTAGTAAACATTCACACCAAGTTTCAAAGGAATCGACCCATAAACATCTGAGAAAATGTCAGGACAAAATTCTAGGCCTACTTTTTCAAGTCGAAAAGGTGAACATTCATACCAAGTTTCGAGCAGATTGGTCCATAAATGTCTGAGAAAATCTCCGAACAAAATTATGTCTATGGACGGATGGACGGACGAATGGACATTCTTACACGTTCTTACTTGTGGGATTTTCCCATGTTAAACCCTAACCCCACAAGGTCAAAACATTAACCTCACAGTGCAAAAAATAACCCCACAAGTAGCTACTGTACTAACCCAACCCCACAACTACCACTGACCCTAAAGGGTAAACCCCACAATGTACCTCTGCTAAGCCTGGATGGAAGGACAGATCGATGGGTGAACGAGGTGATTCCAGTATACCCCCCCCCCCCCCCCTCCAACAACTTGTTGCAGGAGGTATTAAAAAAGGATAAGTGTCTGTTGACTGATTTCTGTGAGATCCATCAATTGGAATCATTCTTGCTCTACTTCAACCCCTTGAATGCTGCTGACAGGATATTCCAACCCAGGATACAAAATTTCTTGCTACTGAAATAAGTTTAATTTGGAACACATTAAACCAAATGGCCACCAACCATTGGAAATACTGCTTTTTAACAAATGATTTAATGAGTTAAATTTAGATGAATTTTTCATCAAATCTAGTCATGGCTGCTTCACAGCAGCCATGACTAGATTTAATCAAAAATATTTTGAAAATACTTGGCGGGTTAAGAGTTAACCTGTTTCTTAGAATTGGATTCATCCAAGGGATATTTCACAGCATGGCTGTATTATCCAGCAAATTACTCTATCTACACTCAAAATACAGTGGAACCCTATTATATGCTCGACTGCTAGAAGCCACTATCAGGGGGGCACGCTGGCTCAGTGGTAGACTGCGGGACTTCCATGCTAGAGGTCCCGAGTTGGATCCCAGCCTGGGATGACCTGTGTTGTGTCCTTGGGCAAGGCACTTTATCCTGGATGCATACATGGGGCACGGTGACACTGTGTACTAAGGCGTACAGCACACTGATGGGGCACATGTCTTCAACCTCTGTAACCCTGCTTGAACGGAGCTTGAACATAGTAAGAATGTTGAGGAGCTGACAGCAGCTCATCAATGCTCGGTGGTTCTCTCCGGGTACTCCAGCTTCTTCCATCTGTAAAACTGTCACGGTCAGGATTTGCCATTGTGCATAAGTTATGTGACCTTAAAACACCAATAAATGAATAAAAGCTACTATCATGGCTCTAATGAAAAGTTTTGTGGCTTTACATTGAATGCCTTAGCTTGTTGTTTGCTCAGTGGTAGAAAACAAGTGTTCAAACAGGCACTCTTTAGCAAATTGTAACACAGAGAGTAATCGCTTGACTGGACTGGTTACATGAAATAATTCATGAGAGGTGAGGGACGTTGTACAAACACGAGTGCGCGAATGCGCACGAGTGTTTTACAATATAGTCCATCGCCACGAATGAATTATTTCACGTAACCAGTCCAGTCAAGCGATTACTGTTTATTACTTTTCATTATTAATGATAATTATATTATTTAACGCTTTACCTAACGTAACTGCTAAAAACGGCCAGCGCTATTCTCAAAACTCACCAATTAATTTTCATTATGTCTTTATATTTTTGTCTCTAAAACATACGTTATGACCCCTCATTGGGACGAGCTCGTCAAGCTCGTTCCAATGAGGGGTCATAACCTATGTTTTTGAGACAAAAAATGAAAATACTAGTTATTCAAGAATGTTTTTTTGCAAGTGTCGTCTGCTTTTCATGTTAGGTAAAGGGTTAAAAAAAAACAAAAAAAAAACACATTGAAGTCCCCATTACACCCACGGCAATGCGTCTTACATGACACAATTGCTGATTGCATAATTCACCTGTGAAGTTATCGTTTATAATCAAACCCGGAAACCCCTGTAAATCACACTTTGGAAAGTATTTATTATTTATTTATTGTTGTTTAAGGTCACATACTTCTGCACAATGGCTAATAATGGCCACAACAGTTTTACTGATGGAGAAAGCCAAAGTAGAGAGAACCACCACCGAGCAACGACGAGCAACTGTCAGCTCCCCAACATACTAACTCCACACAAGCAGGGTTAGCATTGGCTGAAGACAGGTGCACCATTGATGTGCAGTATGCCTAAATACACAACGCCACCATGCCCCCACGTGGGCAATGGGAGTGAAGTGTGTTGCCCATGGACACAACACGGTCCCGGAGGTGGGATTCTAACAGAGGACCTCTCGGCTTGCAGCCTGCACCTCTGCCTACTGAGCCACTGCACCCCCTTTTATTCAATTAACCCCTTACCTAACAGATCTACTGTAACCGCCTGCATAATTTACAAATTGAGCAGTTGAAAAATAGTTATTATTCAAACAATGTCAAGAAAACCATATCATGTGACCCCCCCCCCCCCCCCCCCCTCCCCCCATTGCAACGAGCTCATCTGCAGGGAAGAAACAAGGCTACAATTACGATTTACATCAACATGTACAGCCATTTGTCTCAGTGTTGTTAGACACTGCCTATAAGAAAGAGAAGGGCTGTGTGTTTTTGATATGTTGGTTTGATTGGTCTGTTTCAGTGCATGTACATGTAAGATAAAAAAAATTGGTTTTTAGTTTTTGTTCCAATCAAACAATAGTATTATTTCAAAACAATGTATAAATAATTTCAAACTGTCCTATTGTAACTGTGAAATATGTTGTAGGATAAATGGTGAAAAATTCTTTTATTTTTAACTTAGAGATTCTAATTCTGATTCTTCAAAAATGTCTCTCAAACAGTTCTCCAATTTATTTATTGGTGTTTAAGGTCACATATTTGTGCACAATGGAGAGGCAATGTAATGGCAACATGGAGATAAAGTAAAGTTTAGTCAATCAATCGGTTTTTCTCATGTTGCCCATTTTAGAGTAATTCCACACCAAGCATTGGTGACTGGGTCCTATTTTACAATTAAAACGGAACTAGTTTCCCCCAAATCAATGTATTTATTTATTTTTTGGTGTTTAAGGTCACATGTTTTTGCACAATGGCTAATCATGACCACAACATGAGTATCAACTCAAGACCAGGGGTGAGCATTAATAAGCCATGTTGCCCATTTTAGAAAGACTTGCACCTCCCAAGCATTGGTGACTGGGTCCTATTTTACCAGTTTGTTGGTGGTTAACGTCACATATTTATGCACCATGGCTAATCGTGACACAACATGGAGATGAAGTCAAGTTTAGTCAATCATTGATCTACATGTTGCCCATTTTAGAGGACTTTCACCCCAAGCATTGGTGACTGGGTCCTATTTTACTAGTAAAGCAGAACTGGTTTACCAGAGTAAACAAGTGCTGCTTACTATTTTACCAGTAAAACAGAGCCTGTTTACCACCATGAACAGGCACTGCTTCACTTCCCGGGGTTCCCGCAGGGAAAAATAGGAGCTGGTACTATCAGGAAAGATGATATCAGTTCTTGATTGCAACAAGGTGCCATCTGCAATGCTTTAGCATTGCAGATGGCATCTTGTTGCACTCAATTGCAAGGGACAATATATGTACGAGATAACATTTTGTTCAGTTATCATAAAAAAAAATTTCCACCGGTAGTTTATGAATTTTATAAATCTGCATATTTGATGTTTCTATAATATTACAACATGTGGATATTTTTTCAAACATTTACTGGTGTTTAAGATCACTTTCAGCATCTATGGCCATATGACAAGTATCAAGTCAAGTTCAGCCAATCATGTTATAATGATGTTGCCAACTTTGGAGAACTCGCCCTTTAGACATTGGTCACATGGTCCTCTAATGCCAGTAAAGCCAAAGCTGTCTACAGCAGTAAAGTACTGCTCCACTTCTCAGAGTTCCCAAAAGTAAGCTGATGGATCAATGCCTTTAACTTGTGTGTACCCTCAGGACAGAAACTGTTTTTTCGTAGATGCCTGTGACTTCCAGACATCCAAGGGGACCTCCCTGTTTCCCCATGTTTGAGCCCCTTACCTGATCAGGTCATGCCATATATGGCCATGTCAAAGCTGAGGTCAAGGAGAAGTATAAAAGGGATTGAGATACAGACACCTTCTCAGTTTTGCCAATGATGACGAACAACAGAGTTCACAACTAGTTTGACTAGCTAAGCTCTCATTTTAACCCTTTACCCAACATAATGGCCAAAACCAGTCAGTGATATTAAACATCACCATACAATTTTCATTATTTTTCCATTTTTGTCTCAAAAATATAGCTTATGAGCCCACTGAGCTCATTTCAATGAGAGGTCACAAGTTATGTTTTTGACACAAAAAATGAAAAAAACTCTGTTATTCAACAATTTTATATGCAAGTGTCGTCTGTCTTTCGTATTAGGTAAAGGGTTGAGATCAAATGATCTTGGACTCCAGGATACTTCTGTTTGTTTATTTTATTTACGCAATACAACAATATTGTTCTCATTCAAGCATAGCTGAAGACCCCAAAACAGTTAAATTCCATATCTGGGTTCAATTTATGTGGGTTTGCATTAAAGTAACCAGCACCTAATCATCTGTTTTCAAACCATTTTCGAAACTGTACACTGCAATGTGGGTAAATAATATTTGCTGAAAAAATGGTCTAAAGATACTTTCCACAATTAACTATGCAGAAAATATACTAGGTAACACAGGCTGGGTAACACCTTAAAAACACACTGTACTATTTATTTATTTTTTAGTGTTTAAGATCACATGTTTCTGTACAATGGCAAATCGTTACTGCAACATGGATATAAAGTCAAGTGGATCCAGCCAATCGTTTATACCCATGTTGCCCACTTTGATCTTCCACCCCAGGCATCGGTTTCTGGGTCCTATTTTACAGTGGAACCCTGTTAATTGAATAGCCACTTTGCCAAAGAAAATTATTCAGTTAACAGGAGTATTCAATTAACATGGATTATGTCACTTTCCTATATTCTAGAGATAAACTTAGCATATATTCTATTATATCTTGTTTGACAGAGCTCCATGAGTTTGACAGAGCTCCATAATAGATTAAATAACTGTATTGGATGTACGGAGTCTAAATTGGTCTATAAACAATAAAACTAAGGAGAGTCATTACTCAACAGGTTAAAGATTTTTTATTCAATTAACAGGAGTTTACTCTATAACCTATATTCAATTAACAGGTCAAATTTGTACTGGAGGTATGGTAAATGATTTTGTGTTGGGAAATTATATTCAGGTAACAGGGTTATTCAGTTAAGAGATATCCAATTAAGTGGGCACCACTGTACTAGTAAAACAGTGCTGGTTTACCACAGTAAACAAGTACTGTTTCACTTCATGGGTTCTTACATCCAACAGGTACAGTACAGTTGCAGTGGACTATGGTAATCATAATCCACGCATGGGCAGTGATGTCCACATATATGTGTTTATCAGGTACAAAAATCATCATAATCAAAATTTTAATTAATGAAGTACTGGGTTGTACCCAGAGAGAACACCAAGCAGCAGTGAGCAGGTGACACATTCTCCTACCTACTAACATAGTGGTTGAAGACAAGTGCACCCGCAATGTACATTACACCTTAGTACACAGTGCCACCATGCCCATCACATGGGCAATCTGGATTATTTGTCTTACCCATGAACACAGTCCATATGGGCAGTCCAGGATCAAATCGTCATTCTTAAGCTTCCGGTTTGCAGTCCAATGTTCAAGCCAATAAGATCCATTTTCTTCCAACAGACTATGAGATATTATAGCCTCCCTTGAAAAAAATGAAGCTTATATCATCCTTTAACCCTTTACCCAACGCAGACGATATCAAAATTTATTATTTTGAATATAATTTTTTTAAATTTTTCAAAAAATTTCAACAAAACCATATCATGTGACCCCTCATTGGAATGAGCTCAATGAGCTCGTTCCAATGAGGGGTCACATGATATGGTTTTGTTGAAATATTTTGAAAAATTTAATTTTTTCAACTGCTCAATTTGCATATTAACCCTTTATTCAACATAACAGCGCAAACCGGCCAGCGCTATTCACAAAAATTACTTTCCAATTTTCATTATTTTTTTTCATTTTTTGCGTCAAAAACATAGCTTATGACATCTCACCGGAACAAGCTCACTGAGATCATTCCAATGAGGGGTCATAAGCTATGTTTTTGATGCAAAAAATGAAAAAAAATTATTTATTCATGAATTTTATTTGCAAGTGTCATCTGCTTTTCGTGTTAGATAAAGGGTTAAAGCATTAAAGTGCCAACTGCAATGATTTGTAATTTTTGAAGCGTCTCGCAAGACTTTATATCTTCTGGCAAAGAATTCCAGAGAAGGCCCAATATAGCCAAATAATTTATCGGCAAATGTAACATGTCTGTGAAAAGATACCTTGAGTAGATGTTTGTTACAAGTGGAATAAGAGCTTGGTGAATACTGAATCAATTCTGCTAAGTAAGATACCAACATTACATTATTCTGTTTATGATGGTCTATGGACCAAGTTTTTAAACACAGGAATCTCAATTAATGGAAGATCTGTGAAGATGCAACTGTTTGATCTTAATTTATATCGCCTACGTCAAGCAGGAATTCCACCAGGCATCATCCTAATACTGTGTCACAGGATTGAAAACGGTGAAATTCTTGGATGGTGGCCTCAACGGGAGCCGATCCCGGGTCTACAACACCCAATTGCCTTGCCATAAATGCTCTGCCACCATACCAACTGAGCCAACGACAACCCCCAAAAAGGTTGCAATTGACTCAGCCAGTATGTTAGTTTACATTTACAACTGTATCTGTTTATGGATACAGAAGTATTCTATCAGACAGTTCAGTGTCAGACTCACTGGTGTCTTTGCCCATGAGGACGTCCTGTAGTTGCAAAGGTATCTCTACAGATCATGATTTTCTTCCCTGCACTTTTATTCCACCCTGACTTTTATTTTTGGAACAAAATTCCCACCTGTATGATCCTTATTTGATCCTGTATGATTATAAATTTTTCAGCGATCGAATATGCAGAGCTGCTGCTTATCTCAAGAAGTTTACCGAAACATACTAGTAAGGTACAAGAAAACACAGGATGCAATGGAAATGTTAACTGATAGAGAGCTGAAAGCATATATTAACTATATTTTGGCTTTATTCTGAAGTACTGTTACCGAAACCTAACAAACCAATACTCACTGGATGTGCTTCATACTATCGCGGAAATTGAATTAATTAGTCTATAAGGTGTACGCACTCTCCCACAAACTGCAACAAGTCAAAGACATGTGAAAATTATGATAACTGAAAGTAAACTAGCACTTTGCAACTTAAAAAGCACCAGACTTCTGCATGATAGAAATTGCTCTGAGCAAAGCAGCTGGCTCACATCTTGGAATTTTCCACCCTATACTATTATTCGACCCTATACTATTATTAATTTTCAGCAGTTTTCCACTCTGTACTATTATTTCACCCTGTACTATTGTAAGGTACTCTAGAGTAGGGAATGGATTGAAATAAAAGAAATCACAATTCAGAATGTATTATCAATCTTTTATTCTTCAGAAAGATGAACTAAACAAAAACTTCTAAACCCTTGAAAATGTTCATCGAAAAAGCGCATATATGGTTTAAAATATGCAGGCTAAAAAAAGCCATGAGTGTTGGTTTTCAAAAATGGAAGATCTGGGTATTGTCATGTTGAAGTGAAGGCCAATCAGAGATGGCATCATAAAGGGCAGTTTCTTAAATACACCGTCTGGTAAAATTGTAACTGGAAGTAATGCCCCACAAAGTAAATCTTCTGTTTCTCAGGCCATCTTTGGTAAAATTACATATGAGCAGGCATTTTTTATTTTTGTAATTATTTCTTTGCCATCAAAAATTCATGTTCTCAGTTTGTTTTATGTTTTTGGACGTATAATCTTCAGAATAGCATTGGTGGCGGTGTATTTTGTCTATGAGTGCAAGAAGGCTTTGCAATGCTAAAGCATTGCAAAGTAGTGTTGTGCAGGTTTATTTTTCTTGTTTCGGTTCGGTTTTTTAAAAAAAACTTGGTTTATAGGTCGGTTTTCTTTTTTTTTTATAGTAAGAAATCTGCAGTTTCAAACAGAAACTACGTAGTGTCAATATAATGCTCATAGTGTCATATTTTCAATGATGATTTAATAGGCAGTGATTAGCATTGGCCATTGGTACTAAGTGTATAAATGGCAGGCATTATCAAAACCAAAAAAAATAAAAGAAAATAAAATGTAACAGTGTTCATAGAAAACCACCACTCAGCACTCACCAATTCTAGGCACATGCTCCCCACCCACCTCCCATCACCTCTGGTCTTCAAGTTCAGGCGTAAGAGAGTTTACGATGAATTGATATTAACACATGGGTGCAAAAAGAGCCAATTCACAATTTCCCAGGGCTCTGTTCAGTGTTCACTCCTGGGTGGGGCCCTGGGCAGCCTAGTGAGCCCAGTGACCCTACCAGGCATTGCAAGTAATACCAAGTGGGTCACCTAGACACCCATCCTAAGATATTTGACAATGATCTGAAGCATGGACCCTTTTCAGTACCCCCCCCCCCCCCCCCCCCCCACACACACACACACACACATACACACTCACAGTGGTGGCTAATGCCACCACCTGCCCTAGCAAGATAATCAGCAATAATTTCATGTCAGTCTGGAATGGGAAAGTCATATTGTTTGTAGCTGGTTGGGCTTCAAAATGAACTACTTTACCAAATACCTATTGTATATTTACCCCCCCCCCCCCCTCCATCGCAATGGTTTTAGCTCAACGGAATTGATTTCACAAATTCACTGGTGTACTATTTTATATTGTAACTTTCTGCATTTGCCTCTTGCCATTCCACTTTCTATTTCTACCGCTGATGTGTTCCTCTTTGGTTGGCCCCCTTAGAATTAGTTGTGTGGGAATGCATCCGCGGCATGTTGACAAGAGTGATATTACGGAACGCAGCTTTTTCCCGTGGATATGGACGATTTGGCTTTGGGACGATTTGGCCTTGGGATGTTTCGGCCTCGGGACGTTTCGGTTCAAGATGTTTCGGCCTTCATATACTGAACTAAATAGAATAAGAACTTGGTGTTTCGTGTTTTTAGTGGGCCGAAACGTTCAGGACTAAATGTCTCGGGTCGGAACGTCCCAAGACTGAATCGCAGTAAAACCTCTTCCTGGATAAGCACATCAAGGGGGGCAACAGATTTACATCCGAAACACGTGGTGGGGAAACCCGTGACAGATTGTAGATAAAGTAATTTTAATTAAACTGATTGACTATTTCAGACAAACCTGTTCAAAAACGAAGTCAATGGTGCAAAGTATTTCCTGTAATCAGTGAAATGTAGGCGTGTTGGCTGCCTGTTTTGTCATTCTCACAGAAAACACAACCCATTTTTACGTCAACGATGTGTGATTGACAACTTGTCATACATCATTCTGGAGTGATCGGGACATGCTGCAGTGACCCCTTTACATCCGAATGTGGCGTGCATTGACGACACTGTCATTTCCTGACAAAGCTTGACATTTCAGACGTTGTTAGTGCAAACTGAACAATGAAAACATCTCTTCCCGATGTTTTAGGAAAAAAAACGAAACTGTACTCATTTATGAATTACACGGTTTCGGTTTCGGTTTTAAAGCAAAACCGAAACCGACGTATAAAACCGGTAAACTGCACAACACTATTGCAAAGCCTTGTTGCATTCAAGGGACAAATTTATCAATTTTATTAACTAGGGTAAAATAGCGGACATAAACCATTTCGTTTTATTTTTTCAAGTTTGCAATGGTTATAAAAAGAGAGAATGAGGCAGCAAAAAGGACCATGTGGGAGGGTCTGAGAAACAGATAAGTAACTTTTTTAGGCCTAAACACAGTACACGTGCAGCTCGTCAAACATAAGTTTTTCAATGGTGGCCAACAATGCATCTATGGCAATTAGTGATAAGAAACAACATTTTACATCACTTTAATGGCATTATGTATTGTATAATGCAATGTGACTCTGGTTAAAATATTCCCAAAATGCCAGGCATTGGTCACCAAGACCATTTTACCAAACAAACAAAATTTGTTAAAAAACAACTCTGCACTTCCCAGGGGGATTATTGAGCAGTACATTTTAAAATACTGTTATTTTGTTTTTGTGCGTTTTACAAAAAAATATATTTTAGACTTTCTACAAAAAAATATCTTGTTCAACACATGAGAAAATATGGGGATGAAATCTTCATTCAACATGCCCACAACACCTGATATGTATAACTAGTTTTCAAAAATGTTTCAAAATATTAAATAAAATCCTATCAGAAGACCATCCGTTGGTCGGATAGTGATATCTTTCCGACGACATAGCCTAATTCCAACTTTGATAAAAAGAGGACAAGAAAATTTTTGGTGCAGTACAGTGGACTCCTGTTAATTGAAAAGCCACTTTGCCAAAGAAAATTATTCAAATAACAGGAGTATTGACAGGGATTGTGTCACTTTCCTGTGTTCTCAAGATAAACTTGGCATTTATTCTATTATATCTCGTTTGACAGAGCTCCATGAGCTCTGTCAAACAAGATATAATAGATTAAATGCCTGTATTGAATGTACTGAGGCCAAATAGGTCTATAGACAAAGAAAAACTGTGGAGAGTCAGGGTAATTTCTCAACAGGTTACAAGTTTTTTTATTCAATTAACAGGAGTTAACTTTATAACCTATATTCAATTAACAGGTCAAATTTGTACTGGAGGTATGGTAAATGGTTTTGTGTTGGGAAATTATATTTTATTCAATTAACAGGGTTATTCAGTTAAGAGATATCCAATTAAGTGGGCTCCACTGTACTTATTTACTTTGGGGCGCAGTGGCTCAGTAGGTTGAGGTTCAGGCTGCAAGCTGAGAGGCCCTCAGTTCGAATCCCACCTGCTGCAATTGCGTTGTGTCCTTGGGCAAGACACTTCACCCCATTGCCCATGTGGGGGCACGGTGACGCTGTGTACTAAGGCGTACTGCACGTCGATGGTGCACCTGTCTTCAACCAATGCTAACCCTGCTTGTGTGGGGTTAGTATGTTTCGGAGCTGACAGTTGCTTGCCATTGCTCAGTGGTTCTCTTTGAGTACTCCGGCTTCCTCCACTCGTAAAACTGTCGAGGTCATGGTTAGCCACTGTGCAGACATATGTGATCTTAAACACTCCCAGTAAATAATAATATATAATAACTTATTTACTTATTACAGTAGAATCCTCTTAATTGAATATCCATTTTGCCAGTGAAAATTATTCAACTAACAGGAGTATACAATTAACAGAGATCTGGTCAGTTTCCTGTGCTCTGGAGGTAAACTGAGCATTTATTCTATTATATCTTGTTTGACAGAGCTCATAGAGCTCTGTCAAACAAGATATAATAGAATAAATGCCTGTATTGGATGTAGTGAGGCCAAAAAGATTGATAAATAAGGGGAATTTGTCACAGTAATTTTTTCGATATATTACAAAAATTTATATACAATTAACAGGAGTTTACTCTACAACCCATATGCAATTAACAGATCAAATTTGTACTGAAGGTATGGTTGTTTGTTTGTTGATGGTTAACGTCACATATTTATGCACCATGGCTAATCGTGACACAACATGGAGATGAAGTCAAGTTTAGTCAATCGTTGATCAACATGTTGCCCATTTTAGAGGACTTTCACCCCCATTGGTGACTGGGTCCTATTTTACTAGTAAAGCGGAACTGGTTTACCACAGTAAACAAGTGCTGCTTACGTCCCGGGGTTCCCACAGGGAGAAAGTATGGTAAATGTTTTTGTGTTTGAAAATTATATTCAATTAACAGGGATATACAATTAAGATATATCCAATTAAGTAGGCTCCACTGTATTATTATTTTATTGAAGTTTAAGGTCACATATTTCTGCACAATGACTAATCATGACCACAACATAAATATAAAGTTAAGACAGCCAATTGTTTGTACCCATGTCACCCATTTTAGTGGAGACCGACAATATACCCAAAAATCGAACCGATATCGATATCATGGGGATACCCCAAAACTGAACCAAACCAATCGTTGAATACCAAAAGAATCGGAATTTTCAAATGTTCCTACAACCTGTACATGTTCAATTGCTTAGCAGTGATTTCTAGTCAAGTCTTAGCTGCCTGTTAAGGCAACCAAGATCTGACTATAAATCACTGCCCAGGTGTTTTATCTATTGTCAGCAGGATCTCCTAAAACTGGCATGGTCAGGGTACATACTCTGGGGTCACAAAAGCCTTAAATGAGTCTTTAAACATTAACCCCCTGCACTCTGGTGTCAAGATATCAAAAATTCAAGTAGCCATTATACCCATAATGCAACTAGAAATTTAACCAATTCAATCTTGTTTGACAGAGCTCATTGAGCTCTGTCAAACAAGACTGGATTGATTAAATTTCTAGTTGCATGATGGGAAACAATTGCAGCCTGAAATTTAGATATTTTGACATCAGTGTGCGGGAGGTTAAAGTTCATTTAGAACAAGTTTCAAAATTACTGCAGATATGATTTGTTATAAAAGAAATCCATTGTTGAACTCAGTGATGGCAGTGTCATTTATAACATTGTGGTATAATGAGACTACAACAACTTATACTCTGTTTTTTCTGATGTAAATTTCTCTTTAGTACAATCAGAAAATCTGAGACAAGTCAGATACAGAATACCAAACAGATACCGAGGTATACCCCACTAAAAATACCAAAACCTATACCGAACTCCCCTTACAATATTGCGCATCTCTACATTTTAGAGGACTGCCACCCCAGACATGGTTACCGGGGTCCTATTTTACCAGTAACTAGAGGGGTATCAGTACCCTGTGGCTCACCAGCAGGTGGCAAATGTAAGGGGGTGTCTGGAGTATAAAAAAAAGTTCAAAACCTGCACACAAAAGTCCAAAATTGAAGAAAATACACAGCTAAAGGGTTAAATAGTTAAATTAAAAGGGTTAAATAATATAATAATAACCCCTAAGAAGCATGCTAACATAAAATAGGAACCATGGCAATATGTTACAAGGTAAGTCTCCACTTGGAAGAAAAGAAAGACAAACCTCAAAACCTGCACATAAAAGTGAAAAAAAGTATCACATTTGTTTCAATAGGTTAAAATTAAGAAAAATACCCTGATAATGTCACAGTAACCACCATGACAATATGCCAGTAAGGTGAAACCCAACATGAAAAATATCCACTTGGAAGAAACGAAAGAAAAACCACAAAACCTGCACATAAAAGTCAAAAAAGTATCACAGTTGTTTCAAAGGATTCAAATTTAGAAAAATACCCTGAAAATGTTACAATAACCACCAAGCAATATGCCATTGAGGTAAAACTCCACTTAAAAAAAATATCAAAACCTGCACACAGAAGTCCAAAAATAAAGTAAATAAGCAGCTAAAGGGTTAAATAATATAATAATAGCCCCAAGAAGCATCCTAACTTAAAATAGGAACCATGGCAAAATGCTACAAGGTAAGTCGCCACTTGGAAGAAAAGAAAGACAAACCTCAAAACCTGCACATAACAGTCAAAAAAAATATCACTATTGTTTCAAGCAGTTAAAATTGAGAAAAATACCCTGTCACAGTAACCACAATGCCAATATGCCAGTAAGGTGAAACTCTACTTGAAAAATATCCACTTGGAAGAAAAGAAAGAAAAACCTCAAAACCTGCACATAAAAGTAAAAAAAATTAAGACGAAATACCCTGGGAAAGAGTTAAATGTTATCATGAACCCCCATAGCAATACGCAAAGAAGAAAATTTTTTTTTAAAAAGCACAAAAATCCAAACCTGTAAACAAAAGAAGTCCAAAATTGAAGTAATTAAGCAGGAAAAGGGTTAACCCTTTACCTAACAAATCGCCCGCATCCGCCCGCGTAATATGCAAATTCAGCAGTTGAAAAAATATTATTTTTCAAAAAATTTCAACAAAACCATATCATGTGACCCCTCGTTGGAACGAGCTCGTTCCAACGAGGGATCACATGATATGGTTTTGTTGAAATTTTTTGAAAAATTAAAAAAAATGATATTTAAAATAATCAATTTTGATATCGTCTGCGTTGGGTAAAGGGTTAAAGAATACAACGTAGCCCTAAGATGCATGTTTACATACAATAGAAAGCATGAACATATGCTACAAGGTAAATCTACACTTGGAAGAAAGGAAAAAAAAAAACCCATGAAAACCTGCACGCAAACGTCAAAATAAGTCTAAAAATCTATTCAAAGGGTTAAACAATTTTTAAAAATGCACTGGAAAGATATCAATGTTATAATAACCACCACTGCAATATGAAGTGATGTCAACCTCACTTGAAATTTTTTTTTTTTCATCACAACCTGTACATAAAAGTAAAAAGCTGTAAGCCTAAGTCCAAAACCTGTACATAAAGGTCCAAAATTGAAGTAATTCAGTGGGAAAAGGGTTAAATAATACAAACTTAGCCCTAAGATGCATGTTTACATACAATAGAAAGCATGGCCATATGCTGCAAGGTAAATCTCCACTTGGAAGAAAGGAAAAAAAACCACATCAAAACCTGCACGCAAACATCAAAATAAGTCTAAAATTTGCTTCAAAGGGTTAAAATTAAGACAAAATACCCTGGAAAAGAGTTAAATGTTATAGTGAACCACCATAGCAATATGCTGAAACTAAACAAAATTTTAAAAAGCCAAAAAATCAAAACCTGTACACAAAAGTTCAAAATATTTGAGAGCGGACGCCGACATGAGGGCTATGCCATAGGCTCACACAACTAACGTTAGTGAGCCAAAAACAGAGCTTGTTTACCACAGTAAACAAGCACTGATTTACTTCTTGGGGTTCCCACGGGAAATGGTGTGGTACACACACCTAAAATTAACATATAGGCTTACCATGCAGGATTGGAATAGTGAGGTAGAAGTTTGCATTCCACTGAATTCCCTGTTGGAGGTAAAAAAAATCCTAAAATTGTCCCTGCATCTGTTATTTTTAAAAATATGCAAGTTTTTTTCTTCTGAAGAACTTTGGCATGTAGTCCTGAAAATTACAGAGGCTGTGGTGGGGGGGGGGGGGGGGGGGGGGGGGAGGAGGAGGGGGGAGTCAATCGCCAATTAATTTTCCATATTTTTTTCATTTTTTGTCTCAAAAACATAGGTTATGACCCCTCTTTGGAATGAGCTCATCGAGCTCATTCCAAAGAGGGGTCATAACCTATGTTTTTTAGACAAAAAATGAAAAAAATTAGGTGTTCAAAAAGTTTGTTTGCAAGTGTCATCTTCTTTTCATGTTAGGTAAAGGGTTAACATGCAGTCAAGAAGAAATTCTGCAAAGCATGGTCAAATTACCTGGAGTGTTTTCTAATCAAGTCTTTGCTGCCTCTAGAGGCAGCCGAGACTTTGCTAAAAAATACTGTTCATTAGTATTTATTTATTGAGGTTTAACAACACTTTTGATAGCTCGAGTCACCTCGTGTCAGACAGTTTTACGCCGAAGGAAGCCGGAGTACCTGGAGAGAACCACCGAGCAACTGTCAGACTCCCCAACATACTAACTCCACACAAGCAGGGTTAACATTGGTTGAAGACAGGTGTGCCATCGACATGCAGTATGCCTTAGTAAACAGCGTCACTGTACCGCCACGTGGGCAATCGGGATGAAGTGCCTTTCCCAAGGACACAATGCAGATATCCCTGGTGGGGATCGAACTGTGATGCTTACGGTTTGAAGTACAATGCCGGAACCACTGTTCATTAATACTGGGCAGTATAGAAATTTGAAATATGATTTCGGTATTGATGTTTTTTGGATGATTTACTATGGTATCAGAATGGTATTCAGTGTCGACAACATATTGACATTTTGGTATACTCAAGCCAGAAAATAAGCTGACTGTCATCTGTAAAATGAGGTCCCCAGAGGGTCAATTTAGTGATGTTACCCTGCATAGCAGGGTAGCATCACGAAATTTACTCTCCGTGAACCTCAATCTGAATCAGGGTGCCAAAACTAAACAGAAAGAGGTACCCAGAGGATAAATTGGCCCACTGTATGGGATAGCATCATCAAATGCACCCTCTGGGAACCTCATTCTGCAAATGTTAGACTGCTTATTTTCAGGCCTGGGTATACTGCTCAGCTGTAGATCGCATACTGTAGTCTTGGAATGCTCATATACAAGCCAGAAAATAAGCAGACTGTCATCTGCAAAATGAGGTCCCCAGAGGGTGAATTTAGTGATGCTACCCTGCATGGCAGGGTAGCATCACTAAATTTACCCTCTGTGAACCCCAATCTGAATCAGGGTCTCAAAACTAAACAGAAAGATGTACACAGAGGATAAATTTGCCGACAGTATGGGATAGCATCATCAAATTCATCATCTGGGGACCTCATTTTGCAAATGTCAGACTGCTTATTTTCAGGCCTGCTCATATGGAACTGTATATTTGTGAGGATGAGATGGACTGATTTACAAAATAATGACTGTAGTATTTGCCAAATGTTGGAAATTACACATGTACTTGCTACCCAAGGGTCCACACGCCCTAATTGGGAAAAAGTCCAGGCTCCTTCTAATTGGAAATTTTTTAGAAACTATGAAGAGTTTTCTTAAAAAAATCTAGCCTCATAAGCTCAAAAAATAGTTTACTTAAGTTTAGTGAATCTGTTAACAGAAATAATTTGGGAGCGTGGTGGCTCAGCAGGTAGAGATGCAGACTGCAAGCCGAGAGGTCCTCGGTTTGAATCCCACTTGCAGCAACTGCATTGTGTCCTTGGGCAAGGTACTTAATCCCATTAATCCATGTGGGGGCACAGCAGCGCTGTGTACTAAGGCATATTGCATGTCGATGGTACAGTTGTCTTCAACCAATGCTAAACCTGCTTACGTGGAGTTATTACGTTGGGGAGTCAGCCTGTTGCTCGCTGTTGCTTGGTTGTTCTCTATGTGTACTCAGGATTCCTCCACCCCATAAAATTGTCCGACACGAGGTGACACAGGCAGTCAAAAGTGTCATTAAACCCCCCAAAATAAATAAATAAATATAGATAAATAAATAACAGAACTAATCCACTGCAACACATTTGAACAGCAAGTTGCAAATCTAGAGAACAATTTTTCTGTTTGAGGAATTTTTGTACAAATGATTGTCAAGGACACGTTTTCAGGATGTAAAGTTCATCATTGTTCAATTCTGTTACCACCCCTGAAGTGTCTCTCCAATGTTGCTTGCAATCCAGTAAACATTGGAGAAACACATCATGGGAAGTAAATAATTGAAAAATGAACATTACCTTCTGGAACATCCCATGCCTTAGAACTATCTGTAGACCAAGCACGAACAAGTTCACAACTTATGTTTTAAATCAAGTTATTATTAACCAGAGACACTTATTATATGTGCTAAATATATTTCTGATTAACCCTTTGAACTCTAGTGGTATCTTCCACGCCAGTTCAATGACAGCAATTAGAAGAGTCCATATTCATTATTTGGGGTAGACCAATCAGTATTTTCAACGTACAGCCTTGAGCTGCACGTTGAAAATACTGATTGGTCCACCCCATAATATTTACTTAACAGCCATCCTATATAATGACGTTATGACTATCACGTTCCTGGTCACAAAAGCAACCGCTGGGGTTAATACAGCTTTTGCATTCATACACTAAATCGTATTTACACTACTAATCAGAATAAACACAACCTTTACAAGAGAACAATATCTGATTATATCATTAATCAAGATCTTCTTACCCCTAAATCACGATTATTATTTTAGGGTAATATTGCCCAACACTCCATTTAACTCCATTTAAACACTGTTCATGCGTTATTCTTCTGATAAGAAATTTTAAACCAAATTGGGGAAAAAATTACCTTTTTCCCATTGGAAAAGGGATTGAATATCAGTCCCTGTGTAATCCCAAGTGAAACCCTGCTACCAGTTATTTGATGCAACAAAAAGGTTGAGAGAAAATACTGGGTATTTTCTCCCGGCATTTTTGTTACATTAAATGACTGGCAGCAATTGGATATGGAAATACAGTCTATGTGCTCTTCTTGACAGGCATTTTGGATAAAGTTCTCTTGTCTGATCTGTCACTTTTTAGCCTTTGTTGGGAATATTTTTCAGTACAGAAATCTGGGAATTTTGAGATTCCCTCAGAATGGTAAATTGGTATTGGAACAATGGTATTTACAGTATCCTGTCCATCTCTGCTGTTAATTTACATGAGTTACAAGCTGCAGTCCAGTAGAAAGCGTGGAAAATTGCCCAGGCCTTTCAGGCTTTGGGCAACCAATTGTCCTTTCATTACGTTTACTGAATGAATGCCTACTTTAGAAACCGTTTTTTGGGGGGGCAGGCATTCACTCTTCACATTTTCAAATCAGGTGTGGAATAGAGGCAGGGTTCATAAACCATATCAGAAAAAAAAATTCCATAAGTTTCAAATACTATATTTTATTTTGTTTTTAATAAATTTACCTTGAAATATATTCCTTGATATACCTTGAAAACTACATCCAGAATATGAAGTACTTAATAGCAGGTAAACTGATAGTCTACAAAGGGTTCTGCGAATCTCAATGTTTCGAATCAAATCAAATCTAAGGCTGAAACGGTTATGATATTTTCATAACCAGTTAATCATATGGTATAACCATGGTTAACCACTAAATCGGATATGTAAGGTATTCCAATTATAAAATTGCTATTTTTTTACCAAAACTTCTTAAAGTAATTTTCCAATGAAACTATACAAATATTGATATCATTAGAACCGGCTCGGAGAGCCGGTTCTAATGATATCTATGTTTGTATCAAATGTATGGTCTTACTAAGGCAGTAAAAAGTAATCATAGGCCTTGGGATGGTTATTTGAGGTTACTTTGTGATTATTTTGGCCGTTCTGTTGGGAAAGGGGTTAAACTTCTATTTGCCATAAAATACTTTACCATCATGGTTTTTAGAAACATTTGCACTGCATGTATATTTGCATGTGATAAGAACGGTTAACTGGTTATGAGCTTCAAAACCGGTTGTTCCAATAACTGATCATTAACCGGATAACCAGTTAACTGTTTCAGCCCTAATCAAATCCCAAATAGAATCAAGCAAAGAATTTCAAATCAAATTGAATCCGGAATCGAATCTCACCGTTCTTGAAGGTGGAGATACTACACCTTCTGCCAACCATAAATATTGCCAGTCTCCACTCAAGTATTGTATTTAACTGCAACTCGTCTGCTTTTTGGCAAACCATTCAAAAATGCACAATAGCTCAGGATGGGATCGAAGTAACTTTCGATGTGGAGCCTCTTTGGCCTCTTCTTCTATCATCGGGTCTCATGTACAGGAGATCTGATGCAAGCCAGAAAATAAGGAGACTGTCATCTGCAAAATGAGGTCCCCAGAGGGTGAACTTAGTGATGCTACCCTGCATAGCTGGGTAGCATCATTAAATGTACCCTCTGTGAACCTCAATCTGAATCAGGGTCTGAAAACTAAACAGAAAGAGGTACCTAGAGGATAAATTAGCCCACTGTATGGGATAGCATCATCAAATTCACCCTCTGGGGACCTCATTCTGCAAATGTCGGACTGCTTATTTTCAGGCCTGATCTGATGATAGAAGAAAAGTTCAAGAGGAGACACTTGGTATGATTTTGAAAACTTCTCAAATTTTCCAGATCAACAAAACTCGATTTGTATCACGTCAAATCATCCAGACATTTTCAAATCGTATTTCGAATCTTCGCAGGACCCTAAGTCTGCATGACCTTTATGTTTTTAAGTTATCAACATACATTTTAAGACTTTCTGATTGTCTTACGCAACTTTAACCCTCAAGGGACTGGAGATTTTTATATATTTTAGCTACACACAGACAGTCTACATCCTGTGACTTTGCAGTTGTTTCTAGGCAAGTCTAGGCCATATAGTTAGCCAAGACTCGCCTAGAAACAAATGCCAAACTTGCAAGTTTATTCAAAGACTGCATGCTGGGTCCCTGCTTTGTTGTAGAAATAAGTAAGTCAGAATTAGGACTTTAAAGGTCAAACATCAAGTGACTTACACACAATTAAGGATAAAACTGAACAATAAGGCCACACAAAGTAGATCTTCTGTTTCTCAGGCCTTTTTGTGTAAAATTGTATGAGGGCGGGTGGTTTTTTATATTATTTTTCATTTTTGAAATTATTTCTTTGCCATCAGAAGTTCATGTTCTTGGTTTGTTTTAGGTTTTAGGCCTCATAATTTACAGAATAGCAGGGGTTGTAGCATATTTCGTCCCTTGAGTGCAAGAAGGCTTTGCAATGTTAAAGCATTGCAAAGTCTTGTTGCACTCAAGAGACAAATTTATCAATTTTATTAACTTGGGTAAAATATCAGACATAGACCATTTAATTTTTATTTTTTCATTTAAGTCTGAATTGGTTACGAAAAGACTGTATGCAGCAGCCAAAAAGGCCATCTGGGAGGGCCTGAGAAACAGATTTTTAACTTTTTTAGGCCTATAACCGAAATTTCATACTTCAAAATTATGATACTGAAAGTCCATAACTTCTAACCCTTTACCCAAC
Source organism: Pictodentalium vernedei (assembly GCA_031216915.1). Taxonomy (NCBI): domain Eukaryota; kingdom Metazoa; phylum Mollusca; class Scaphopoda; order Dentaliida; family Dentaliidae; genus Pictodentalium; species Pictodentalium vernedei. The sequence goes on from CM062291.1 coordinate 376,185,676, forward strand.
ATAATGGCTAAAACCAGCCAGTGCTATTCGCAAAATTCACTACTCAATTTTCAGCATTTTTTTCTGAAAAAACATAGCTTAGGATCCCTTATTGGAATGAACTCACTGAGTGAGCATAAGCTATGTTTTTGATGCAAAAAATGAAAAAAAATTAGTTATTCAAGAATTTTGTTTGCAAGTGTCATCTGCCTTTTGTTTTAGTTAACCCCCAGCACTCTGGTGATGCAACCAAATTTTCTCCAACCAATCTGTCTTTCTCTTGTTTAACTATGAATTTAACCAATCATATCTTATTTGACAGAGCTCAATGAGCTCTGTCAAACAAGGTATATTTGGTTAAATATTTAAACTGTATTATGGAAAATATTCGTTGCTGAGAACATAGCCATTTTGACATCAGTGTGCAGAGGGTTAATGGGTAATTTGATTAACACCCCCCTGTTTCTACATTTTTCAGGCCTTGTTTTTAAATACAAAAATTCCACAACTTTCCGGGTTTTGCATAACTCATACGAACCCCGAGAAGTGAAAACAATCACCCACTTCAAACTACAGGCACGACAAGTTGTTTTCAACTTTGAATAAGTTCTATACTTCATGTACTTGTTCACCAGACAAGTGTACGAAAAGTTTTACCCAAGTCCTCAAGTCCATATAATCACTACTCAGGGACCGATCAGGACTATTTAAAATACGCTCTAGCCTCGGAGCCTATTTTTTCAATTCATGCGCCAGATTTCAATTTACGGAGTCACACTGCTGTTTGTAACACACACTGCAAGTATGTAATAGCTCTCATCATTTTCATTTTGTACATTATAGCAAACATTAATCTTCACTGTGGTTTCTGATCAAGTCTTGATTGCCTATTTAGGCAGCCAAGACTTGATCAGAAACCACAGTGAAGATTAATGCTTGGTAATTAAGACTTGAAGTATTAACTTAAGCACTCTACAACAATGATAAATGATAATCATATATATAATACATGTAAGAGTGTCTCTCTCGATTATCCATCGAAAGAATATCAAAATATGATCTGAGAAGTTACGCGCCAACTGAGAAGCCTATTTCTGAGATTTAAGAGCCAGGTCCTGATGTTTCAGAACCAAATACGCACTGGCGCATGCCCTGGTCGGTCCCTGACTACTAGATGTACTAGTCATGGGTAGCTCAGATAATTCCATTCTCACATGACAGGAAATACAATGGTTAAAGCACCAAAACTCATATACAGATATTCTACAACTAAGAAATCGGATTACAAATAACTTAGAAGACATTGGTTGAATACTGTCCAGATTACCAGGCATGACTATTTCGCCTCTGAAATGAAAGACGTAGAGACAGATTTCAATTAAAGACTCTGATGATACATTGTGTTTATTTAGTTCCATTCATTTGTAGTGAAGACTGTTTTGTTTCCTGAGATGTCTTGATGAACACATCCAACATCTTTTCCCTGACATCATCAGCAAGTTTGGCCACATCATCACTGGAAATGCCGTCTGTTGATATGGGTTTCAAACAAGTAATAACAAATTTACCTGTGAAAATATAAAGAGGAAGAGAATTACTCCACACAGGAAAAAACATTCAGGCTTCCATAGGTAGCCCAAATTAATAACCCAGGGGCTCCTCCTAGAGATGTTGTATACCAACTATGAAAGGATTCTGACTGGTGGATGTGAAGAAGAAGATTTTTAAAGACACTTCCTCACATTGCACCAAGTTAAAATTGGGGCTCTCAACAAACTTGAATCTGACTTCTCTAGAGATGCTGTATACCAAATATCAGACAATTCTAATTGATGATTCTGGAGAAGATTTTTAAAGAAATTTCCTTATATTGCATTAAGCTAAAATTTAGGCAGGTAGCGCGAGGGCACTCACCTGACATGGTAGCCTAAATATCAACCCAGGGAAGTGATTTGAACAAGTTGCATCTGCCCCTCCTGAGAAAAGCTTATACCAAATATCAAAAGATTTTGACCGGTGGATCTGAAAAAATCCAAGATTTTTAAAGAATAGTCCTCATATTGAACTAAGTTATAATTCTGGCTTCCACAGTGAGCTCAAATGTGAACCCAGAGGCTGAACAAATTAAAGGAAAACTGTGGAGAGTCAGGGTAATTTCTTGACAGGTTATGATGTTTTAATTCAATTAACAGGAGTTTACTCCATAACCTATATTCAATTAACAGGTCAAATTTGTACTGAAGGTATAGGAAATAGTTTTGTGTTGGGAAATTATATTCAATTAACAGGGTTATTCAGTTAAGAGATATCCAATTAAGTGGGCTTCACTGTATTCCCATAATGAGAATAGGAATTTAACCAATTCCATTTTGCTTGACAGAGATCAATGATAAAAGATCATAACTGGTATGTTCATTGGGGGGTAATATTGGTGTAGACACAAAAGGGATAAACCTTTGTACATTTCAGTTTAAAATGACTGTTCAAGTCATCACAGAATCAGAATGACAAGAACAGAGAGGCTAATCAAAAGTTAACATACACACCTGGATCAAGTCTCTTTTCCTTCTTGCTGTAGAATTCACTGTAGGAAGAAAATACTACTGGGACTATGGGTACCTAGAGAAAGGAAAGAAGTCACAGATTCATCCAATTCCTTTTAAAACAAGTGGCTACAAGGGGCCTTAATCGCTCACCTGCCAAAGTGGTTCAAAGAAGTATTTGGGGTCACATTCAGTTAGACGTGGTTCATCAACACTACAAAAGAATGAAGTCATGAAAAGCAAATGTTATGGAAAAACACTAGGGAATGGATTTGAACAAACTTGCACCTAACCTGCTCCCTCCTCCTGCCCCCCCCCCCCCCCCCCCCCAGTAGGTAATAAAGGCCAATTCCAGACCACTTGGTACATGTACCGTACACGTACACGTACATGGTGCGTTTACCATCGTAGGATTCAGTGTTAAATCGCGTGCACGTTCACAAAAATGTCGTTTTTTCAAGGTGGTCCAGAATCGGCTATTGTTTTTTTAGGGTTCACAGATCGCACTTTTCACGTTCAAATACCCGTTGGCGAACGTGTCGATTGTACACGTCGCTCAAAAAAGTGAAAAATGTATGAAAATTGTTCATGTACAATTTCTTTAAAATTTTTTGTCGACGTTCCCATCGTGGATTAGACCTTCAATCTATCGTTGGTGAACGCGAAAAAAAAACGCTTTGCCGATTCCAGACCAGCATCAAAAAAACGCTTTGCCGATTCTGGACCAGTGGTCCAGAATCGGCTATTGTTTTTGAAGCTCTTCAAAAAATTGAGTTTTTAGAAAAATAGAAAATCGGTTTTCGTTCAAAAGAGTCGACTATAAAATTGAATCTGTAAAAATAGACATTCATTGTTTTGTTTTGGTGTGAATGAAGGTTTTCGTTCAAAGAGTCGACTATAAAATTGAATCTGTAAAAATAGACATTCATGTTTTGTTTTGGTATGAATGAAGGTTTTTCGTTTACATTGAAAAAAAAATTGAGTTTATAAAATCAGGAATTTTGTGAAATAAATTTTAATAAAACACTTTATAGAATTGTTTCATTCAAATAAAAATAGTTCGTAGAATTGTTTCATTCAAATAAAAATTCTATTATAAAACCTTTTTTCACTTGGGTGAATTTTAATAGGTAAAACTGACACTCATGTTTTTATTCTGGTGTGAATGAAGGTTTTCGTTTAATGGGTCATTTTAATAATAGATAATAAAAGCGCATTTTCCACTTGATTAGGTTTAAGTGGTAAATAATTTTTAATATATTCGTGATAATGTTCGGAGATATGAATGAACCCTTTTCATGGATGTAATTATTCTCAAATGCGTTAAATCAGAAACCGGTTTCTTATACACTAAAACTTTCAAACTTTTTCAAAGTTCTCCAGTTCGTCACTGAGTGAATAATCTGAGATATGAATGAACCCTTTTAACGGATGTAATTATTCTCAAACATGTTAAATCAGAAACCGGTTTCATATGCACTAAAACTTTCAAACTTTTTCAAAGTTCTCCAGTTCGTCATTGAGTGAATAATCTGTGATGCGATTTTTAACATGTTCAGAGGCAAAACGCATTTATAGAGGTTTTATCATGTAAAATGTTTTTCCTCCACTGTTTTTTTAATTATTATATTAAAGACAGAAGATTTTTATTTACTTAAAACATAAAAATAATTATACATTTAATTTTGAAAATAATAAATAACTCACATTAGCATACTCAAAGGAAATATTAATAATTTAAAAACGAAAAAAATGTTTTTACAGATGGATGCTAAACGTCGAGATCAGCTTTTAAATGAATATGAACGTGCCAAAAAGAGCATTCAATCGGCTGACAGAAGCAGACGTCTTGGAGAGATTGAACTCCGACATGAAGCCACAAAAATATTTAAACCCGTGACGGAGGTTCAAGAGTGAAGCAAGAAGGAGATAGTTGAAGAATTGAGACCTATAAAAGAGAGTTCTTTGAGAATGGGTTCGTTGCCCGGTAGTTTTACAAAACAGTATTCCTTTCAATCTACACCGGATTACATTCCCATGAGAATCGAAACCGATGTGAGCGAAAGCGACGATACAGATTCAACTATCACCACTGATAGCGTTGCGTCGTCCGAGGAGGGTGGTAGGAGAGATCTGTTGTATGGAATTTATAAGGATTCGGACGGTAGAACTTTTGTGGGCGACACAGAAGTGGAAATGGATGATGAAGATTTAATCGTCGGTTCGAATAAGTATAAAATAACTGATGGACTGCGCAAATTGCTCCTTTTCGACAAGCCTGGAGATTACACGGAACAGGATTTCGACAATTATGGCGACATTCTGGTTCAGACCCACGCCATGAAGAGAAATAACGATGCCAGAGAGACGAAACCCAAAGCCAACAGAGGTTACAAGTGGACGAAAGTGGTGAAACCCATATGGGATATGAATAAGAAGTTCGTCGAATCGGTGACTGGTAAAGAGGTGAAAACCACTTTTCTTCCGAGCGATTCTGACGCTCTGTCTCAGAGACTGAGTTTGTTGATGGCAAGTAGACGTGCTGGTAACACAGGATTAGATAATGAAATAGTTACTATATGTGACGAATTGTTAAGACAGAAGGTTTTGAATAAAAACCATTATAAAAGGCTGATGAACGAATTGAAGGATTGATGTATATAATAAGTAGAGAGAAACAAACAAACAAAATGTATAAAATAAAAATAGTAAATTTTACACTAGAATAATAAAAGTATTTAAACAACAAACGATTTACCAGTAAAAACAAAATATATATTATAAAATAAAAATATGTTGGTGATAAAGAACAGGGGATACGTTAGAACTTACGTTCAAGGCGGTTCTGGTATCGTCAATTCTATAATGCGAGCGTTCATGAGTGATGCAGGTAGAAAACTTGCATCGACAACGTTTGAGGTTGGTAAGAAGACGGCTTTGGATGCTGGTAAGAAAGCCGCTTCCGGAGCCAGTGGTAGGATAGCTTCTGTGGCTGGCAAGAGAGCAGCCGATGCGTTGATCGACAAGTTGATCAGTCCACCGGTGAAGCGAGCTACGTTAGAGCGAACGCCGAAAAGTTGGAAAGATTTTAAGGACGGTGTGGTACCCATACAAGATTTAGCCAAAATGACGAGTGGATCTGGATTGAAGAGAACCCGCGACGGTGTAATATAAATAAATAATAATATTAAAACTGAGTTTGATAAAACATAAAATTGTGTTTGAAAAAATCTAAAATAACAACAACAAAAAATAAACAAAGATGAACATTAAAGATATGTCTTGGAACGACGCAGCGACTAAGAGGTCGAATAATGAGTTCTTTCCCAAAAGCATAAGAGGCTTGATAGTGGGAAAATCGAATTGTGGAAAGACCAATCTGTTGATGAATCTGTTGTCCCGACCTGACTGGTAGGATTACGGCAGATTGTATGTGTTTGGCAAGAGCTTGTTTCAACCCGAATACAGATTGCTTCGAAAATGCATGGATCGTAGATTGCCTAAGGACGTCATAGCCAGAACCTTTGACAGTAGGGAGGAATTCGACAAAAGTGAAGCTTCTCTTTCGACCATTTTGGACGTTGCGGCGATGGAATTGATGAAGAGAAATGCATCTTCGAACGTTGAGTGTCAATTTTATGAGAACGCTAGCGACGTTCCAGATCCTAGAGAATTGAAATCGGAAGATAAGAATCTCATGATTTTCGATGATCTACTTTTGAAGAGACAGAACTGATGCGAATCGTATTACGTTAGAGGTCGTCACAGCAACGTGGACTGTTTCTACCTGTCGCAGAATTATTTTCGATTGCCCAGACAGACGATAAGGGAGAATGCTAATTTTCTATGTCTCTTTCGCAAAGATCTCAAGAATCTCAATCACATCTACAGCGATCACGTCGCAAACAACATGAGCGCGGTGGAATTCAGGAGATTCTGTAAGAGGGTTTGGGATGGAGGACTTTACAATTTCGTCGTGATCGATTTGACTAGCGAATTTAATCGCGGAAAATATCGGTGCGGATTTGACAAGTTTTATGTTTCTGATGATAATAAGATAGAGCGTGAAAATAAAAAAATTAGAAAATAATAAATCTTCAAATAATTAGTTTTGAAAAAATAAAAATAAAATTAAATATAATGTTCGAACAAGGAGAATTGTTAGAACGGATAGCCGAGAATACGGCTGCAAAACAATCCATTCAAATCGTGGTGAGTGGCGATTCCACTCGATTCGTGACGAAATTCGAACCTTCCATCGAATTGAATAGAGAGAAAAGATATGAGATGGCATTGGTGAATCTGGAGACTTATTATTCCTTTCCCAACGTCACCGAAAAGAATAACTCGTTCAAGTATTCCGACTGAGTGGATTGGTTGGAGATTCGAATTCCCAAAGGAAGTTACGACATAGACGATTTGAACAATTACATTCAAACGCGAATGAAGATGGATGGAAAGGAAAGCAACAAGATCAGACTCGCTCCCAACCCTAATACCTTACAGACGATGTTGGATTTGGAAGATAATTTTCGAGTGGATTTCAATATGGACGATTCTATAGGCAAGATGCTGGGATTCGATCGAAAGATGTATCGAGGCCACGCGGCATCTGAAAATACGGTTGACATTCTCGCAGTCAATAGCATTCTGGTAAACGTGGATGTGATTGCTGGAAGCTACGTGAATGGTAGCGCTCAACCGACGATCTTTTCCTTCTTTCCAAACGTGTCTCCGGGTTATAAGATCGTGGAACGACCTCGAAATTTAGTTTATCTACCAGTAATTTTAGACACATTGTATAGTCTCAAAACCACGTTGACGGATCAAAATGGTGAACTGTTAGATCTTCGCGGAGAGAGGGTGACGATACGATTTCACATAAGAGAAATATAAAAGCAAAAAAAAATAATAAATATTGTGTGTATATATATAAATAAGAGGCGAGGCGGTGAGATTCAAATTCACTCACGAAGATCTGACGAGTGGCGGTCAGGATTCGATCGCCTGGACCAGAAGTCAAATCAAAAGGATGGAGAAAGCGATTCGTGATGGAAGAGGGTTGATGGTGAGATTGAGTCCCGCTCAATTGAGATACAATTTGAGAATGAAAGGCGGTTTCCTACCGCTATTGGCAGGAATCGCCACAAAAGCATTACCCTTTGCCGCAAAAGCATTACCCTTTCTTGGAAAGACTCTCGGCATGGGAGCTCTCTCGGGAGTCGTGAGTTCGGCAGTTGAGAAATTAATGGGTGGCAGCGGACTGTTTTTGAAGAAAGGAGGAGCCATGTGTCGCGTCCACGTAGACGACAGCGGTAAAGGATTGTATCTAGAACCCGTTAGAGGTTTTTGTTTGTTTTGTTGGTGGTTAACGTCGCATATTTATGCACCAAGGCTAATTGTGACACAACATGGAGATGAAGTCTAGTTTAGTCAATCGTTGATCAACATGTTGCCCATTTTAGAGGACTTTCACCCCAAGCATTGGTGACTGGGTCCTATTTTACTAGTAAAGCGGAGCTGATTTACCACAGTAAACAAGTGCTGCTTACTTCCCGGGGTTCCCACGGGGAACCCGTTAGAGGTGACAACTCTTTAAGTGGAAATGGTCTCTATCTAAAGAGTGGTCGGAACATTGAGCAACTCGGCAAGGGTTTGTTGTTTGGTGAGAATTCGCCATTTAAGAATATACCGATTTTGAGTATGTTATTATAATGTAAAAATTATATAATTATATAAAATATAAATCATAGAAAGTATAAAATAATGTATAAAAATGGATAAAAAGGTAGAAAAACAATTAGACGATAATGATGAATATCGCGTGATAGAGTGCGAAAAAGATGTGGAAAAACGATTAGATGCTAATGATGGATATCTTAGAAAAGAACTGATAAAAGAGTTAAATAAAGATCGGGATAGATGGTTGAAATTTTAAAGAATGAGACGTTTTCTACCGTCACCACTACCTTCTGAAGAGAATGGTAATGATGTGAGTGTTACCGAGAAAAGCACAACATTCGTTCATAATTATGATTCGGATAAACAAATGTGTTCTTATAAAAAAACGTAACATATCACAAAAAAAAAAGAAGAATCGACGCTGAAATTTGAGAAAAAAGGAAATGTTATTATAATATATGGGTGACAGTGAAGAAGGAAAACAAAAAAAAACAAAAACAAAAAAAAAAAAAACAAAAAAAAAAAAGTAATGAGATCTAAAGAAGATCAACCTCTCTAGAGCTTGTTACTTTTTTTTTTCCTTCTTCTTCGCTAAAAAATCAATCTCTCTATTGTTTATATTTCCAAGTCCGTTATTAGCATGTTGACACTCGTGTATTCTCCTTTTTCGAAAATGTTTTGAATGTTTATCTTTACTTTTTAAAGTTTTTTTACATCGGTGAACGCGCTCTCACGAGTTCGAGTGAGATTTTTGGATATATGTAACTTCCATAGGAAAAAGACAAATCATCCTTGTCGAATTCTCTATCTTTGGCGATGACGATTTTCTGTAGATCGCTTTGGTAGTCGTAAAAAAAATCAAGCATGGCTTCGTCCAATTTCAAAGGCATGTTATATTTGTCATATTTGCGCTCTAAGCCCTTCGCCTCGACCTCGTTCAATTCGATGGAATCGTGTCGTTGTAATCTATAGATTTTAAAACCGAAATTTCTTACATATTTCGACTCGTTTCAATTTCAATTCGCATCTTTTAGGTGTTATTGTCATGATCGATTATTTGTTTTGTTTTTTGTTTTATGAATTCTTGCAAATAATATATATTTTAAATTTTGTATTTAAATAATAATTTATTAAAAAAGGTTTTTTTTTTTTTTTACTCATTATATATATAAAAAAAAAAAGAAAAGTTTTTTTAATTTTAATTTTCTTTAATGTGAAAAAATTTTTTTTTTGTAAAAGTGTTTTTCTCTTTATATAAATAAAAGTTTAAATTTAACGTCCTTTTTTCTCGTATTAATTCAATTTTTTCACGTTAAGGAACCTAAAAAAAATTGATTAATTTCATCAAAAAAAATTTTTTGTTTTGAAGGAATTAAAACATATATATAAAAACAATTTTAAAACTTTTAACAAATTATTATTAAATACAAAATTCAAAAACAAAAAAAATATTCTTACAAATGGAGCAAACAAATGAAAAAATGGAAAATTTAAATGAGAAAACTGTACCTCCGTTAAACGAGATTTGTAAACTATTAAAAATTCCACATTTCAGAAATCATAGAACTAAATCAAAAAAAATTGAAGTCATACAGGAACATTGTTTGCGAAACGATGGAAAGGCAAATGAAATGTCGATAGCAATGACGTCAAAAAATGCATCGGTTGTGAAAAATGAGAAGAAGAAAAAGATAGTAAAAGGAATCGAAATGCCAAAACGTTTCGATTGTGAAAAATAAGAAGACGACTAAACGAAAAGCTGTTGAAGAACTTCAAGTTTCAAAAGAAAAGAAAAAAAAAACTAAAACCAAAACGAGTGAGGTACTTCAGATTCTAGACAAACGAGATATATCGAGCGAAAGTGAAATGCGAAATGCAACAAGCAATCAACGAAGGGAAAGGAGAAGAATATGTAGCACGACTCGTCACAGAACTATTCCAATCGAATCCTGTAGAATGGGAGAGTGCGATCAAAGGCATTTTTAAAACTTTTGATATGGTTCCCTCGTTCAAGAAAATTGATCCGAAATTGTTCATGGACAGGTGAAGAAAAAAGTATTGGATTTGTTTCGCAAACACATGAACGTGGGATTAAAAATTAAGATGATACTCCATTACGTGATGAACAAAATCGACGTGAAGTCTGGCAAGAGCATCGAGACAAATGCATTTTTCAGATCTAACGTCGAACCTGTATTTCGAGGTTCAGATTTATCGGACGTTTTCGAAAAGATGAAAGACAAGATGTTGACGTCTCTCGCGAATTATCAACATGAAGGTAGTAATTGGACGTTCGATGAGGTGTTGAAACTCGAAATTCATATAACTGAAAACGATTCGTTGAAAGGGTCTTCCTACGTGGAATTACCGTATTTCTTAGCTAAAAAAAATGCCGTATTTCTTAGCTAAATAAAATGCTGTCATCAGCGTGAGAAATAAAGATGATCAGTGTTTTAAATGGGCAGTCACCTCCGCTTAATACCCTGTCAAAATGCACTCCGATAGAGTTTCTCGTTACGAGGAGACTTCTAAAAATCTCGATTGGACCGGAGTGACTTTTCCAACGCAGTTAAAACATATCGAACATTTCGAGGCTCAAAATCCCACCATAGCGATGAACGTCTTGGGATACGACGATGAAAAACGAACGATCTATCCTCTCAGACAGACTTCGTATCTCGAAAGAGAAAAGACGATTATTTTATTATTGATTTCGAATGGTGACAATCGTCATTATTGTTGGGTTAAACATCCGAGCCGATTACTGTCGGGACAAAATAATAAACATGAACATAAGATATGTTTATGTTGCAACTGCATGAACGCGTTTCAGAGCGAAAAATCGTTAGCGAAACATCAGGAATATTGCAATGAAAATCAAGGTGTCGCCATTGAAATGCCCAAACCCAACACCATCGTGAAGTTTGAAAATCGCAATAGAAGGTTAAAAGTACCATTCTTCATGTACGCCGATTTCGAATGTTTCACCGTGAAAATGAGTTCCTGCCAACCTAACACTCTTCAAAGTTACGTCAAAAGATATCAAAAACACATACCTTCAGGCTATTGCATTTACGTGAAATGCACTTTCGACTCGCAACACGACATGGGTCCCTTCATCTATACAAAACAGTGCAAAGACCACAACGTGGCTCAAAGATTTGTGGAAGAGTTAGAATCGAAAATTCAAATGTTATACGACAAATTCAAAACTCCGGTGAAAATGATCATCACGCGAGAGCAGCAAGATGAAAATAACAGAGCCACCGAATGTCACATATGCAGACAATCGTTCGACGAGAATTCGGAGGAAAATAAGAAGGTTAGAGACCACGATCATTACACAGGTCTGTATCGTGGTCCGGCTCACAGCAAGTGTAATTTAAAATATCGAGATGCCGTTTTCTATCCGATGATATTTGACATCATCTGTTCGGGAAAAATCTCGGCACCTCCCACGAACAATCAAATTGCATCGCGAACAGCGAAGAAAGATACATTTCTTTCACGAAATGGATGCTCATGGAGAAGAAAAGAGAAATCGACAGAGAGACGTTGAATGAAAAAACGAAATTCATTCGTAGAAGCATACGTTTCATCGACAGTTTTAAATTCATGTCGACCGCTCTGGAAAAATTAGTCGATAACTCGAGCAAGGATAAATTTAAAATCACGAACGAACATTTTGGAGAACGAGTAGATGTTATGTTGAGGAAAGGAGTCTATCCTTACGATTACATGAACGATCTAAAGAGATTCCATGACACGGCACTACCTTCAAAAGAAGATTTTTATTCGAAATTATATGAATCCGACATTTCCGACGAGAATTACGAACACGCCAAAAACGTGTGGAAATCATTCGATATGAAAACCATGAGAGATTATCACGATCTCTATCTAAAGACTGATGTTCTGCTCTTGGCAGACGTGTTCGAAAATTTTCGAGATGTCTGTCGTCGAAATTACGATCTGGATCCGGCTTGGTATTTCACAGCACCCGGTCTGGCATGGGACGCTCTGTTGAAGACCACCGAAGTCCAACTGGAATTATTATCCGACGTGGACATGTTGCTCCTGTTTGAAAGAGCTGCAAGAGGTGGCATCTCGATGATCTCCCACAGATATTCCGAAGCTAACAATCCCTACATGAAAGAAGGTTTCGATTCGAAACGGTTGAATAAATACATACAGTATTGGGACGCTAATAATTTGTACGGTTGGGCTATGAGTCATCTTTTACCGATTGGAAATTTCGAATGGGTAACGGAACAGGAAGAGATGCAAAAATGGAGAGACTATCCTTGCATTTTAGAAGTTGATTTGAACTATCCGGAAAAATTACACGATCGACACAACGATTATCCGCTGGCTCCTGAACGAATGGAACCGAATGAAGGAGACGAGGAAAAACTCATTCCCAATTTATTTAACAACCGTAACTACATCATCTACAGTGAGAATTTGAAACAATACGTCGATTACGGGATGAAATTAGTCAACATACATCGCATCATTCGATTCAACGAAGAGCCTTGGATGAAAAAATACATCGATCTCAACACGAATCTCAGAATTCGAGCCGAGAACGATTTCGAAAAAGATTTCTTCAAACTCATGAACAACTGTGTGTACGGTAAATCGATGGAAAACATCAGGAAGAGAACCGACGTTCGACTCGTCACATCTGAGAAAAGAGCTAAAAAATTAGTGGCGAAACCCAATTACAAACACCAAACCATATTCGACAAAAATCTAGTGGCCGTTCACATGCAAAAGACGCACCTGAAGTTCAACAAACCGTATTATCTCGGACTGATCATCTTAGATATCAGCAAGCGATTGATGTACGAGTTTCACTACGATTACGTCAAACAAAAATTTGGTGATAAAGCCAAACTACTGTTCACTGACACAGACAGTTTAGTTTACGAGACCGAGACGAAAGACGTCTACCGAGATATATCTCCAGACGTGGCCGCGTGGTTCGACACGAGCAATTATCCCGTCGATCACCCGCTCAACATTCAATTGAACGACAAGAAGGTGTTGGGTAAATTTAAGGACGAGAGCAGCGGTAAACAAATCGTCGAATTCATGGGCTTGAGACCCAAACTGTATGCTTATCGTCTAGAAGATGAAGAGATCAAGAAGTGTAAAGGGGTTAAAGCGTGCGTGGTGAAGAAAAACATCTCTTTCCGAGAGTATAAAGATTGTCTGTTAGGAAGTGGTCCGGTGTATAAGACTATGAAATCGATTTGAAGCGAAAATCACGACTTGTATACCGAAATAGTCAGCAAGATTTCGCTGATGGCCGACGATGATAAGAGATTCGTGTTAGACAATAAAATAAGCACTTTAGCACTCGGACATTGGACTTTGGATCTAATTTTAGACGATAGGATTTCAGATATGATTGAGGATGATAAGATTCCAGATATGATTAAGGATGATAGGATTCCAGAAAATCAAGAGGAATTAAACGGATTCAAGATTATGGAAGTCGAGGAATTAGACGGATTCAAGATTATGGAAGTCGATAGAGTTAGTCTAAAAAGAAAAAGAAGAAAAAAAAAAAAAAATAACGTCATTTTAGTGAATTATAATAAAATAAATAAATAAAAAAAAAAATATACGCATTTATGAATAAGAAAATAGAGATATCTGCAGAAGGTGTCGTCTTACCTAACGAACCCCTATCCAACATCGATCTGTTGAATGCGGCGAAGGATTAGAAAATCAAAGATTTTCCAGGTGTGTTTTCCAGAGATGCCTTGCCAAAGAGAAGACCTCGACAATCGGAATGTGGAATTTTATATCTAGATGATTTATCGGGTGAAGGCACTCACTGGGTGGTGTGGTTCAAGAACGGGGAGAAGAAGAATTATTATTTCGATAGCTACGGAATCTCGCTGCCGAAAGAAATAAAGAACTATTTCAACAAATCGATGGTTCGTTACAACACAGAACGAGTGCACTCGCCAGATCAAGTGTTTTGCAGTCACCTGTGTCTTTACGTTCTCAAGAGATGGTCTGAAGGAGATCGGTTTCAAGATATTCTCAATGATTTACATTAGAGGGAGATTTTTTTTATAGTATATAAAGGTAAAAAAATTATTAAAAAATTTTTAATCGAATAAAAACAAAAAATAAAATAAGTAAAATAATTAATTTTTAATAAACTGCGTTTGAAATATATTTTTAAAACAAAAATCTCAAAACAACATGCCAGTCGATAAATTTAGTAGAAGTGATGACAAAAGTCAACCCAAAAAGAAGAGGAAGACGGTCAAAGTCGGTGATGGTTACGACGTTGCCAACTTGGACGAATGTTACGTTCGGAGATACGAACCTCGAGAGGAACCTTTGAACATGAACGATAAGAAGTCCTACAATCTTCCCGAGCCGATAGATCTCGCAGATGCTGCGACTAAAAAATACGTTGACAGGGGGAATGCGGATATCGAACGAATCATGCTAGATAATTACGTGGATAAAGCCATGACCGACGATCTCGATCTGAAATCTAAACGTTTGGTGAACGTCGCGAATCCCATAGATTCCACCGATGCCGTGACCAAGAAATACGCGGACGACTCTCACGCGAGATTCAGCGAACACCTGAGAAATAGATATGTTCAGAAAACGATGCACTCAGAATTGAACGCCAATTCTAACAAGATAACGAACGTGGCCACTCCCGCGAATCCCAAGGACGTGGCGACCAAACACTACGTAGATCTGGAAAGAGAAAGTCTGATGGACGAGAAATGAAATCGGATCTGAATGCGGGATTCAACAAGATATTGAATCTGTCGAAGGTTGAAGAATACGTAGAATCACAAGTGGACGATCTCTACCTGAACAAACAATCTGGCGGAACCATGGAGGGTGGTATCAACATGAACGGTGAGAATTTATTCGGACTCAATCACGATCCCGAATTCGATTCCAGAGCAGTCAGCAGGAAGTACGTGGATGACAACTCAGTCTGGAGAAAGGGCGGCATCATGGAAGGTAAACTAGACATGGGTGGACATGCGCTCACAAATCTACCGGATCCCGTAAACATGACGGATGCCTGCACCCTGATTTCGGTGGTGGAGAAAGTAAAATATGCTAGACAATTGATCACCGTGTGGGCCGAGGAGGCCGGCACCTTAGAGGAGGGAAAAGCTGAGTGGTCTTTCGGAAATTGGGGTAGTGGATCGAAACATGGTCAGGTGGGATATCCCATGCCGTTGGGAGGTGAAATCATTCGAATGACTCTGGCTCCCTCGGATTTGAATAACAGAGCGGTTGTCAATCTCATGGTGAATGGAGTAGAGAGCGATAAGAGATACAGCGTCGAAAAGACTGAGAATCAACACGCGAATGCACACCTCTCAAAGTGAATGCCGGAGACAGGATTAATTTCATTACGAAAACCAATAATCCCGAAGCCGCCACTTCCGTGGTGAGTCTACTGATCGAACTAGATCCTTTGAACAAACAGTGAACACATGGAAATAATTAATTAAAAAAAATAATATGTGATTATTAAAACCAAAAAAAAAAAGTAATGAGATTTGGAAAGATGTTCAATCTCTCTAGATCTCATTACTTTTATTTATTTTTTTGTTTTTTGTTTTTATTTCTGTTTTTAATAATTACTCATTACTTTTTTTATTTTGTTTTTTATTTTTTTCACACACGTCTCTCATTGAATGATCGACATCTTATTTCCATCCGATTCGAATTGTAATTCTCTGTCCGACAGGACTAGAGCGAAGGCTTCGGTTTTTCTCCGCACGTTCCTATCAAATTGCATCTTGATCTGAATGTCTAAGATGCTACTCTTGAGTCGTTCACTCTGTTTACTAACGTCGAATACGAACATGGGATACATCGACTTGTATTCGCCGGGAGATATATTAGGGTTGCTCATCAATTCGTCTAGACCGTGATACTTCTTTCTAAAATCAGCGGCGTCGCCGTACAGTCTGCAGAAATCGTTCTTGTCGAATGACGCATTGTAATCGATTGCTGGATATCTCGTGGCGTTCAGAAACACTTGCATGTTTCTCAAATGGCAGTGATCGAACAGCGACACATTCTTTTCCTGAGACCTGTCCCTATCTGTCTAACGCAACTACGATGAAACACGGTCTCTCAGAAGCGGATTTCACCATCAATCTCCAATCGAAGTGATTAGTGGAGAGTGGAATGCAAGCCGTGTCGCACTGTCTCATTCTAAATCCCACAGGTAATTTACTCTTGGATTCTATGATCTTGTAGAGACGCGCTTTTTCCACGATCGAAGGCTCCACGTACAGAACGAACCACGATATCTTGTGTAGAGTTAACTTACCCGCATCGGTCGCAGGGAGTCTCACTATTGCGTCGTCATTTCCTTTTCGAATCAACGCCAGATTGTGTTTGAATCCGTACATGATCTTGTTGTAATCGTCCGCGAATCCGAAGATGTGTTTCAAAGGTGTCCTGAACGAAAACGTTCCTTTAGGTCTGGATGTCTTGACGACGTAGTCAAATATCGCGGCGGCGGCGTTAGCAGGGCCGACGGTGTCTTTCACCCACAACTGATTAAGTCCTCTGGATTTCGAAAAATCATCCGCATACGTCAAGAGTCCGAACATCGTGGTGGCCTGACCGGGATGAAACACAGATTCTATCTCTTGTCCGGATAGCATGTATTTTATATTACTGAATAGATGCATGATGCCATTATTGGCTAGAGTAACTGTGTCGTCGGCGGCGTAGTCGCTCCCATCTCTTCCTTGGTGAGACGTCCCTGCACCACTATGTAACTCTCGCTAGAATGGACGAATAGATCTTGAGTTTCGACGTTGATTCTTATCTCTCCTGCATTGTTCAAACTCGTTCCGGTTACCGGTTCGTATTCGTGAACCTCATATTCTTGAATACTTTCATCTTTCACTATGCTTTGTGCTATATCTAGTATATTTGCCATTTTTTAAAGGTTTTTTTGTTTATTAATTAGCTTGCTTTTTTTTATCTAAAAATAGTTTTAATTATTTTTTATTATTATTTTTCTCTCCTATATATATATGTGTAAACAAGAAAATGTTAAAGAGAGTAAATAAAAAAAATTTGTTTTCTTTATCAAAACTTTGTCTTCTGTAATTGTTGTTCGTAAAACTTTCCGATGATCTCTTCTCCATCCAAAGCTTCGATTTCGTAAGTCACCGGATCGGTGTGAAATATTTTGATTATCACGAAGATTTCTGAGGTCCATCGAGGAGTATAACCCTTTTCGAAGTGCTTCTTATAAGCGTAGATTCTCACTCAATCACTGACCGCAAATTTCGGCGTTCTAGACTTCTTCCTGATCTTAGCTCTCTCAGGATATAGATTCGCGTAGACCCGTTTTTCGTTCCGCGGGAGTCATCTTGATCGATCTGTGTCGTGTGTTGTTGTAATCTTTAACCAGACCATTCAGAGCATATAAGTATTTCTTGGTTGAATTCGCCGTGAAGTATCTATGCATCTTTTCCTTCATCGTTCGATTCCAACGTTCCACCATGCTGGCTTTCTCTTCGTTTTCGATCGAGTAGAGGTCGACCAATCGATGAACGTGCTTGTTGTAGAATTCCTTTCCCTTATCCACCCACAATTTATTTGGTTTTCGAGAAGACGAGTCGAACACGCTCTTCAGAGCCTCAGCGACACAAGGTCCCGATTTATTCTTCAAAGCTCTGATCCAACCGTATTTGGAAAACACGTCGATGACCGTCAATAGATATTTGACACCCTTGTTCCACCTCGAAAACGATCTCATGTCGACCAAGTCGGCAGACCAAATATCATCCAAACCCTTCACGAACACCCTTCTCTTTCGAAATGTACGCACAAGTTTGTGTAACTCCTCAGCCAATTCGCTCGTCAATAATCGATTCTTCTTCTTTTCAGATGCACTTTTTTTTTTTGAACGCCCCATCCGAATCGTCGTTTCGCACCGATCAGATTACCGACCAGCGAACGTTCTATCTTCTCTCTCCTGGTCGGATTCGATATACTTCTCAATTTCGCCAACATGTTTTTATCGCAGACATCGTTGCGAGTCTTGGTGTCGGGATGTCCGGCGTAGCATAGATCATTATCATACGTGGCCGCGTCCACCCTATTCACAGGTTTGCTCCAAGATTTAGGAGTCAGATCACCGTTGAGTCTCTTGTTCAATTTCGTTCCAGGTCCCGTGAAACTGTGACCAGGCAGATGCATTTCGAAAGGTAGATTATTGATCATTTTATTCACGATGCCTTTACCTTTGCTCGCGTTCTTTTTTTTGATGAATCGAGTCTTGATAGAACCACACACGTCGCAAATTCCGCGAAGCATCTGTCTGTCGTTTTTAGTTCGTACTTCTTGAGAATTACTCGTCTCGGTAACTCTCTTACACTTTACGCAATACATTTTTTTTGAGAGTTATTTAAATTAATTTTGTTTTTATTTTTATATATAAATTTAATATTTCTTTTTTTAAAATTCTGTTCTTATTATATATATATTTTTTTCAATCGCTGCTCTTGAGTTCTATCATCTTACTGAATTCCTCCCTAGCCTCATTCCTCCCCTTTTCCACGACAAAATCCTTCATCTCTTCCTTGATGATCTGATGAGTCTTGATTCTCACAGCTTCTTTCATGGCTTCATATTTCGTTTTCTCACCCAATATCGTGAAGTATTCTCCGTCCGATATCCTACCGTCTTTCAACGCGATCGAGATCATTTCGGATATCGTGTCGATCTTGGAGTCGGCCAAGACACGAATCTTGTCGTATTTCCTCGCCTTCAGATATAATTTCCTACTCAAAAAGTTTCCGAGCGTGCTAAACAATCCAGCGGCGAGAGCCACTCCTTCTATGGTTAACACGATCGGAATACCGACCGCAGTCGACAACAATCCTATGCCGGCTGCGTGTAAACCCATGGAAATCGTGATGAGTGTCGTGTCAATCGCGTTGACAAATTTCACGAAACGCGAATACTTCTTCTTGAGAGAATGACAAGAATCTCTCGAGAGAGTCAGATACAATTGGATTCTACTGATTTGATCGATGTGATACCTCTCTCCTCTTTCTTTTTGTTCTAGCGACGGTGCCGTCGGCAAAATGCCGTTCGGCTTCTCATCCTCGTCGTCATCTAACATCGGATACAATTTATTTCTGGTTCTCATTTTTGTGTTTTTTCTTTCTTTCTAATATTAGATAAAAAAATTTATGTGTGTATTTATTTTTATTTTCTA
Organism: Pictodentalium vernedei; assembly: GCA_031216915.1. Taxonomy (NCBI): domain Eukaryota; kingdom Metazoa; phylum Mollusca; class Scaphopoda; order Dentaliida; family Dentaliidae; genus Pictodentalium; species Pictodentalium vernedei. Next base: position 376,205,146 of record CM062291.1, read on the forward strand.
TTCTCCCTTATTTATATCAACGAGAAAACTTAGACGTATGCTTCATTGAACAATAATTTCATGATGCATCCCTTGTCTTCTAAAGTTCAGATTTCTACGCGCCAATTTCAGTTCTTCCGAAACTGTGGGCTTGTCTCGATCCTTACAGAAGAGTAATCGCTTCCAAAACGTGATCACTTCGTCGATTTCAATGCGTTCGAACGCCGGTTCGAAATACTTGACGACCATATCTTCCCTTTCCATCGTCAGACACGAATGATTCTCATGATCGAAGTCTAGGTGATCCCGACATCCAACGCATCGTTTTAACAAGAGGCGACATAGTTGTTCGTTCACGCAGAATGCGTAGGCTCTCATCAGCATTTTTAAAAGAAAACTTGCTCTAATAGTCTGAGAAGCGTTCATGATTTACATATTTTTTATTATCTATTCGATTTGATATATTTATTTTTTTAAATAACTATTTATTTATATATCTTTTTTCTCTCCTATATATATCAATCACTTTTTTATTTCCTTACTATTTTTATTTGAATGAAACAAATTCTACAAAGTGTTTTTATTAAGATTTATTTCACAAAATTCGCAGTGACAAAACGTAAACAAACGATTTTCCCATTGATTTTCTAATTTTCTAAAACTCAATTTTTTTTTTGAAGAGCCTCAAAAACAATAGCCGATTCTGGACCACTGGTCCAGAATCGGCAAACCGTTTTTCTGATGCTGGTCTGGAATCAGCAAAGCATTTTTTGCTCGCGTTCACCAACGATAGATTGAAGGTCTAATCCACGATGGGAACGTCGACAAAAAATTTTAAAGAAATTGTACATGTACAATTTTCATACATTTTTCACTTTTTTGAGCGACGTGTACATTCGACACATTCGCCAACGGGTATTTGAACGTGAAAAGTGCGATCTGTAAACCCTAAAAAAACAATAGCCGATTCTGGACCACCATGAAAAAACGACATTTTTGTGAACGTGCACGCGATTTAACACTGAATCCTACGATGGTAAATGCACCATGTATGTGTACGTGTTCGGTACATTTACCAAGTGGTCTGGAATCGGCCTTTATTACCTACTCCTCCCCCCCCCCCCCCCTCCACCGAGAGCCCAAATATTAAGCTGGCAACACAAATTGAACAAACTTGAATCTGATCCCCCTTGAGATGTTACATACCAAATATGAAAGAATTCTGACTGGTGGATCTGAAGATGAAGGTTTTTAAAGAAATGTCCTCACACTGCACTAAATTTTGGGCTCCAATAGAGAGCCAAGATATTAACCCAGAGACCTGATTTGAACAAACTTGAATCTGACCCACCTAGAGATGTTGTATAACAAATATGAAAGGATTCTGACTGGTAGATCTGAAGAAGATTTTTTTAAAAATTCCCTTATATTGCACTAAGTTTTGAACAAATTTGAATCTGACTCCCCAAAAGATGTTGTATAACAAATATGAAAGGATTCTAACTGGTGGGTCTGAGGAAGAAGATTTTTAAAGAAATTTCCTTATATTGCACTAAGTTAAAATTTGGGCTCCAAATAGGAGCCCAGATATGAACCCAGGGATCCACTTTGAACAAACTTGAATCTGAACCCCTAGAGATGTTGTATACCAAATATCAGAAGAACTGAAGGTTTTCAAGAAGGAGAATTTTAATGAAATTTCTTCATATTGCACTAAGTTAAAATTCAGGCTCTAACAGAGAGCCCCAATATTAACCCAGGGATCAGATTTCAACAAACTTGAATCTGACTCTCCTAGAGATGTTGTATACCAAATATGAAAGCATTCTAACTGCAGGGTCTAAAGAAGAACATCTTTAAAAACAATTTCTCATATTGCACAAAGTTGATATTCAGGCTCCTATAGGGTAACCGGCTTGAACAAAACCTGAAACTGACCTGCCTCAAGATGTTGTCTACCAAATATGAAAGGATTCTGACCAGTGGATCTGAAGAAGAAGATTATTAAAGAAATTCCCTCATATTGCACTAAGTTAAAATTCGGGCTCCAATAGAGAGCCCAAATATAAACCCAGGGACTCAATTTGAACAAACTTCAATCTAACCCCCTTGAGATTTTGTATACCAAATATGAAAGGATTCTGACCGGTGGATCTGAAAAAGAAGATTTTTAAAGAAATTTTATCATATTGAACTAAGTAATAATTCATGCTTCTACATGGAGCCCAAATACAAACACAGGGACTTGATTTGAACAAACTTGAATCTGACCCCACTAGAGATGTTGTATACTAAATAGGGTCTACCCCATAGGGAGCCCAAATATCAATCCAGGGATACAATATACCAGTATACCAAATATCAGAAGATTCGAACTGATGGTTCTGAAGAAGATTTTTAAAGAAATTCCTTCATTGCAATAAGTTAAAATTCAGGTTCCGATAGAGAACCCAAATATTAACCCAGGGACCAGATCTGAGAACAAACTTGAATCTGATCCTCCTAGAGATGTTGTATACCAAATATGAAAGCATTCTGACTGGAGGATCTGAAGAAATTTGAAAGAAATTTCCTCATATTGCACTAAGCTAAAATTCGGGCTCCTACAGGGAGCCCAATTATTAAACCAGGGACTCGATTTGAACAAACTTGAATCTGACCTAGAGATGTTATATAACAAATATCAAATGATTCTAATTGATGGTTCCGGAGAAGATTTGTTTTTAATTTTGAAAACTATTTATGGGTACTATCAGAGTAATGACCCTTGTGGTGCTCCCTGTGGGCGTGGCAACTTTATCTGAACAAATTTGAATTCACATATGATAAGGAACATGCACTTCAAATTTGATTCAATTTGGCCCAGTGGTTTATAAGGAGAAGTCGATAATGTATAGTTCATGACAGACAGACAATGGACGACGGATGGATGATAGACAAGAAGTGATCACTTAAGCTCCCCCTGACTTTCAGTCAGGTCAGCTAATAAAATTGTGTGCTATTGTTTATTCGAAAATAATAAGCTATCTCAAAGAGCATAGGTCTTGTATCCAACACGTTTTATGCACACTATTTTTAGAATAGGATGCTATCATGACATCTGAGTGTGCATACAAACAACCAGTTAATTGAAATAACTGATAAAAATACAGGGTATTCATTGGGATTTCCCATGAAAATTTCCAGCTTGTAAGTTCCAGGAATGCCAATGGTCGAAATATTCAATGCTCACATCATACATGTGTCTTCTCACTTCAACTTCCAATAGTTTCAAATTTGACATAACCAATATTTAATTGTTTTTGTTATAATATTGTCTGTTAAGACAAATCAGTTGAGCAGTTTGGCAAAAATGAATGTTAGGGCAGATAGGGTGGAAGAAAGAAAAGGCAAAAGGAAAACCAATGATAATCCACTGCAGTGACATAACGCACTCGGTGAGTTTGTGTTGTCAGCAGTTTTGCGGCACTGCAACCCAAAATCAAAGTCAGTGCGATTCATCCCAAATTTCAAGATGACTCATCACATCATTTATCTATTTCACGAATACTATAGTTTAATGGAAAACACGTAAAACTTTTGTTGTTTGTCAAAAATAATTTCTCATTCTAATACAGTAGAATCCACTTAATTGAATATCCATTTTTCCAGTGAAAATTATTCAATTAACAGGAGTATACAATTAACAGGGATTTGGTCAGTTTCCTGTGTTCTGGAGGTAAACTGACCATTTATTCCATTATATCTTGTTTGACAGAGCTCATAGAGCTCTGTCAAACAAGATATAATAGAATAAATTCCTGTATTGGATGTAGTGAGGCCAAAAAGGTTGATAAATGAGGGGTATTTGGTGCGTGTCACAGTAATGTTTTTGATATATTACAAAAATGTATATACAATTAACAGGAGTTTACTCTACAACCCATATGCAATTAACAGATCAAATTTGTACTGAAGGTATGGTAAATGGTTCTGTGTTTGAAAATTATATTCAATTAACAGGGATATACAATTAAGAGATATCCAATTAAGTGGGCTCCAGTGTACCCACATTCAGGAATTAATTCATCAATAAATAACAAGCAAGGTGCTTTATAGAGATTTGACTGTTTGTTGTAGGAACAAGTGTTTTACAGATTACTGGAGATGTGCACAGTTCTTTTTAACTAGGCATGAGTTGTCTTTTTAATGATTATTATTAGTTTCGCATAATCTGTTCAGGGAGTCTCTTGATACTTTAAACAAAACCTCCCATCTAGAGATGAGCAATACACTGATATCATGGGATACTGAATGAAAGTGTCAATGACACTGCAACTCAACTTGTCCAAGAAGGGACTGAACTAAATGAAAAGATCCAGTAATGCCATGTCATTGACAATTTATATCCGAATCCAAAATGGCGGCTGACGGCCTTGTTTTTCAACAAAATTTAGAAATATTTGATAGCTATAGTGCTTATGGATGCCATACTCTTCTGCAGCATGCTAGCTCTGGCTAAGGTTAAGCTATAATTGCAAGTAATTTGTATTTGAATTGCTGAAACACAGCCTTATTACTGTTCTTAATGATTCATCTCTATTCATAAGGATATTGCCCATAGAGGCAAGAACCTGACTATTATACAACAGTTCATATATCAGCATTATTTATTTATTTATTTATTGATGTTTAAGGTCACATATTTATGCACAATGGCTAATCATGACCGTGACAGTTTTACGGGTGGAGGAAGCCGGAGTACCCGGAGAGAACCACCGAGCAACGACGAGCAGCTGCCAGCTCCCCAACATCGTAACTCCACACTGCAGCACAGGCAGGGTTAGATTGGTGGAAGACATGCGGACCATCGACGTGCAGTACGCCTTAGTACACGGCGTCATCATGCCCCCACGAGGGCAATGGAGATGAAGTGTCTTGCCCAAGGACACAACGCAGTTGCCGCAGATGGGATTCGAACCGAGGACCTCTCGGCTTGCAGCCTGCACCTCTACCTACTGAGCCACCGTGCTCCCCATATATCAGCATAGTTGCAATACATTAGGGCCCTGCAAATCACCCATTTTCGTTTCGAATCGAATCTTGAATCGAATCGGGTCTATTATTCAAATCGAATCTCGAATCGAATCAGGGCGTCTTGAAGATGACCGTCTGGGGGAAAGGGGTGCTGTAAACCTGATTGGTTCCGACAGTAATGGCTCAAGTCCCGACTGATAAAATATTTCGACTTCATCACCAAGGTATGCCTTCGTCGAAGGCATGCCTTGGTGATGTAGGTGGAATATTACCCATTAAGGATTATAGTTCAATAACAGAAACGGGTGCGAGAATAATCGGCACTAGGCACTGAACAGGGCTAGCCGCTAGCAACAGCTCTTCGTTGATACTGCCTAGAAACTTTAAATTTCTTTCAACAGTGGTGGTGTCTAGTGAGCCTGGAATTCGCATGGCTGGCTGCATGGGTACAGAGGCTGTTTCTGTTTAGATAGCGGCAACTACACTCAGTCTTTATTTTCAATATCATCTATGTACAATTCCCACCAGAACTGTACAATAGGGAGACGACGATGATGACTGGTGCCAATCTATATTCCAGTGAAAAGATTCGAATAGAAACAAATCGTGCAGACGATTCGAATCAAATTGGATAGTAACTTGAGATTACCTACAATACATATATATTTAGGTTACCTAACAGGTTACCTAGGTCAAGTTCAGACCAAGTGGACAATAAATGGGTTACGCAAAATTCTGAAAACAGCAGGCCTGCCAATAAAATAAATATCATTTGGACATTTTAACCAAATTTTCCTCTATAAAATGTATCAACATTTTGTCCATTGATGTTTTTGCTTCACAGCAGCCATGACTAGATTTGATGGGAAATATTTTTAAAATACTCAGTGGTTTAAAGTTATTTTCAGCATCTATGGCTATATCATAACCACGGCACAAATACTAGATTTGTCAGCACTGCTTACTAAATACACACCCACCCCACCCCCCACCCCGCAACATCATGAAGCTAACATCTGGTAAACATCCAATGTAAAACTGAAATTGATCCAGATATTGTTTAGTTATGAGTGCAGGGTTCCAACTAATATCTGAGAATCAAATTCAAGTTATATTTAAGCATTTTTCAAGGACTCTGATCACGATTTTTAAGGACTAATAAAATTTTCAGATGAACTTACAACAACAGGAATTTCAGCCTTGAGGACCTGATTTACAGAAACTAATTAGACCTACATTGTCCCCTGAGTGTGTTATAGCCCCTATTATAATATCAGAATTGATATGTCCTTAGTCAAACAGTTACAACAGTTAACCGATAACAGGATTATCTGACCGTTTCAGGATTAGATACTAGAATCAAGTCAGTACACAAACCTTTGCTTGTATGGCAAGGTGGAAGGCTCCTTTTTTGAATGGCAAGAGAGAACCATCATAATTTCTCGTTCCTTCTGGAAAAACAAAAACTTTTGTCTGGAAAAGAAAAAGAATTTCTCATTACAGTTAAAACTAGAAGTCCTGTCATGAAATGCGCACAAATAGCACGTTGATATGCGCGGTAATGTGCGTGTTATGGCCCAAGTAAAGCTATCAAATTTTGTACATATGGCCTGTGCACAAGCAATGTTTCAGCCAATGGACCTCCGGGTAACCCGGAGGTCCATTGGCAGAAACATTGCATGTGTTTGCTATGCGTAACCAAGAGAGCCTGTCATGCTTTGGATGCCATTCGCTATGGCAATTGCGCGCAATTCCAATGCGCAATTAAGCCTAGATAAGCGCACTATTCGTGACAGGACTTCTAGTTTTAACTGTATATAATGGATGTGTGAAAACTTTAGAGTTTTCGATTTAATAAGAAAAATTAAGGATTATACATAATAGGCATACAGGGAATAAGTGGGGAAACAAAAGATGAAAGTGTCAACGACACTGTAGCTTAACTTGATTGTGTGTTGTGTTTGATGAAAAGGATAATGTCTAATGTTTATGAAAGGATTATGAAATACGACAAGAATTGTGATAATTGAGAATACGTTAAATTTCTGTTCCCTGTATGCTGTGTTTTTAATAAAAATAATTTGAGGTGTAGACTGTACTAAAGAATTGAGGGGTGGGTTAATGTGGCCCCCACACTTAATGTATGTCAACCAAAGTTACCAAATAACAGTGAAATTATTTCAAAATGAGTCATCCTATCAAGTTACAATGAAATCCCTTCATAAATATGGCCTATAGGCTGTGCTAAAGGTTTTTGGGCTTCGGGCCTGTGTAGCCATCACGGTTGACCCATCGCAACCAAAAGGGGATGTCCTCATCTAGACATTATACTGATTCATCCTACAAAGTTACAATGAAATCCCTTCATAAATACGACCTGCAGTCTGTGCTGAAGGTTTTCAAGTTCTGGGCTCGGGCAGCTGTCACGGTTAAATGATCATGACCAAAAGGGGATGTTCTCATTTAGACATTATATGGAGTCATCTTACCAAGTTACAATGAAATCCCTCCATATTAAATAGGACCTGTAGACTGTGCTAAATGTTTTGGGGTTTTGGGCTTGGGCAGCCATCACGGTTGACAGATCATGACCAAAAGGGGACGTTCTCATCTAGACATTATACAGACTCATCCTACTAAGGTACAACAAAATCCCTTCATAAACACGACCTGGTGACTGTGCTAAAGGTTTTGGTGTTTGGGACTCGGCTGGCAGATCGCGACCAAAAGGGGACATTCTCATCTAGACATGATCTCAAACCTGCATATGAAATTTTGTGACAATCGGACAAGAACTACGGGGTGTAGCCTATGCTAAAGGAAAATGTGAACAGACTCACAGACTTCTGCATGCATGATGGCAATAGCTTATCTTGACTTTGGCAAGTTAAGCTAAAAAACAATGCAAAACAGATGTATGAGATATGATCAGCTTTTGTGTGTGTCTCACATATCATATACTGACCAAATCCATCGAGATTTGTTCAAGCTATCATGCTAACAAGCTGAAAACTGTCAAAAATTAACTATTAAGGTCAATTACTTTGCTCAGTCTTTGCGAACCCCATTGGTATTTATTAAAGTTATCACAGTACATTGTAACAAGCTCAAAATAAGGGCCTTAACTTTGCTCAGTATGAGCGAACTGTACCAGTTTTTGAACTCATTCAAGACATTGTTAAAAAAAGTCTCACATATCAAATACTGACCAAATCCATTTATATTGGTTCAAGTTATCACATTAAAACTCAGTATGACCAATCCGCACCAGTTTTCAAATTCGTCCAAGACATTGTTAAGAAAGTCCCACCTACCAAATATCAAATCCTGCAAGTTTGAAAATGACAAGGAGAGTTTTGATTTTTCAGATTCAGTTTCAGAAAAGAACTCTTGATTCAGTTCAGTTTTCCTATATGTTAAGTAGTGCTCAAACGACTAGTGAATTCCAAAGTCGACTAGTTAATACTCAAAAGTCAAGTCGACTTCGACTAGTCATTGGTGATAACCTGTCTCCTTATAACAGTGTTGGTGTTCCGGTAGAGTGCTGAAGGTCCAAATTTGGCTTCACTTGGGCATTCATATACAGCAACTTACTGGAACATTATTGCCTCCTTGAAGAAGAAATGCACTCCACTGCTCATCTCAGAAAACTCTACGGAGGAGACAGGACCTGACAAAAGATATGTGTGAAGGCACAATGAAGTCGGGTCAATGTGAAACCTCCTCGGGTGACCTTGGCAAAGAAGGTTGCAATGTAGAGGGAGACGTGCCGGAACCGCCACCAACAGAGAGTGGAGCTGATTGATCCACACCCACTGAGGCGAACTGGGAGCGATCAGAATGATTCGACAACTGCAGGTGTAGCCAACAAGACCGTTCCACTCAAGTGACAGAGCGTCCACGGCGAAAGCCAGAGGATCTGGACATGGGGACATGAAAGTGTCCACCTGGTGGTTCCAACGAGTCGCAAAGAGATTGATGTGGGGACAACCCCAGAGATCGCAAAGCGACTGGAACACCACCCTGTGGAGCATCCAATCTGTGGAAATGACCCTCCCCCTCGGGACAGGGAGTCGGCCAGCACAGAATGTGACAAACCACCACTCCGGCATTGACATCCTGAGCAAGCAGTATAAGATCCTGAGGCAATTCGTACATGGGAACAGAGTGTGTGCCGCCCTGGTTCCGAATGTAAGCAACCACTGTCGACCAACAGAAGGATCTGGCGATTCGAAAGGTGGGGGATCCATTGCCGGAAACTCAGAAGAAAAGCAAGAAGCTGCTTCTGGTTGATGTGAAGAGCTGCTTGATCCTGGTCTCATGCCAAGTGAAGGGAAAGACCTAGAGGATCCAATGTTGCACCCCATCCGAGATCGCTGGCATCTGCCGTCAGAACATGATCAGACGTGGGTAAGTCCAATGGAACTCCCTGCATAATCCACTGAACATCCCTCAAGGGGAGAAGGTGACGATGAGGAGACTCTGGTAACTGAAGCTCCAGATCCAGAGGATCGACATTCGGCCTGCAACGACTGAGCAGAAAGTGTTGGAGATGTTTGACATGCAGCCAACCTGGAGGAATGAGATCCGTCACTGAACCGCAGAGACCGAGCAGCTGGAAAAGACTCTGAACTGTCGCGGACATGGACTGGGACAGAGTCAGGGCAAAAGCTGAGATAATCACAGCCCTTGCCCAGGGAATCACCACTGTATTCAGCTGTGTAAGGAAGTCCATCCCAGGTCTGACTTCTCCTCGTTGACTCTGAACCCTAGTGACGTGAGCAGACTCAACAGTGTGTCGACATCTGACTCCAGAAAGGCAGCATTGGAATGCCTCTGGAGGATATCGTCTAGGTATGCCGAAGTAGTCACCCTGGACTGTGTGTGATGTAAGGCTAACACATGCGACATCAGTCGGGTGAAGGCCCAAGGAGCCAGGTTGAGGCAAAAGGGCATGGCCTTGAACTGGTAAACTCGCCCAAGAAAAGCGAACCTGAGATACTTTCGGGATGCCCGATGAAACGAAACGTGAAAGTAAGCATCTCACAGGTCGATGCTGGAAGCGGCGAACTGACCTGAAAGTCTCCATGCTGAACTTAGGAGCAATGATAGACTGGTTCAGGATACTCAGATCGATAACCGGTTGGAGTCGGCCTTCCTTCTTCGGCACCAAGAACGGATAGGAATAAAATCCCAACGAATGAATGTTCTTGATGACCTCAATCGCCCCCTTTGACAGGAGATTGTCTATCTCTGTGATCAAAAGTTCCCAACATGTAACAACTAAAGGAACTTGTGTTGGAAGAGGCACTCTCGACAGAGTTGGATGCCTCCGGAAGGATATCTGCAGCCGGACCGAACAGCATCTAATACCTATGGATCAGATGTGATTGTGTCCCAATGGTCTGCAGATTCTGATATCCTTCCTCCAACCTGGGACGAATCGAGGTGAGGACCTTCATTTCGAGCCTCGGCGAGGCCCGCGAGAGGAGAAACCACCTCCTCTACTATATGAAGAATCTGGAGTCCTCCCTCTAGCCTGCCACAGATCAGGGAAGGCTGAGGCCGATACCCCATGTCCACACTACCAGAGATGCATCTCAGCAGACCCCTGCAGGGAAAAGACGAGGCCGGCTGAAACGGTGACTGATGACGTTGCAGAAGGAACTGCAGTAGCAGCAGATAAGATGGGAGCTGTTGAAACTGGTGGAAAAGAGGAGAGCAACTGAGCTAGGCTCCAAAGGAGGAGTCACAACCCTAGTGACAGCCTCAGATGTCGACTGGAGAGGGACCATAGTCCCGGAACCAGGCATCTCTTCACCAGACAACTCAACAGCTCCCGCAGTATCCACCACACAGAAAAGACTGCACATCCCCCACGGAGGGGGTATAACTCTCATCAGATGTGGTCGTGTTGGGAGGCCCAGAACGACAGTGCCCCCCACCCCCCTCTGCAGGTGCAGGAGGAATGGCCACAAGCTTGGGTGAAAGGCATTGCCCTCAAGGAACAGTTCTGGGCATAACAGAGGTGAGAGCAGTAGAAGAACAAGAGGCCCCAGGGGGCCTGAGGGCACTCACCTGACATGGTAGTCTAAATATCAAACCAGGGACTTGACTTGAATAAGCTGCATACGCCCCTCCTAAGAAAAGCATATACCAACTAGATGAAGTGATTGTGCCCACACAATACACAGGATTTTCCTTCTATTTTCAGTTCCTGCACTTTTACGTCCCAAAATTGAGATAAACACATAAAAAACAGATTTTTTTCCCAAACAAAATACTTTCAGCCTAAATTTTTTTCTTCTTCTTAAAACGCATAAAAAACGATGAAACTAATTTCAGGATTTTGGTCCAAAATTTTCTAAGTCCAACCCGGACCCCAAATTTTCAGGGGAAAATTTTATTTTTTTTTGTCTTAAAATTGACCAAAACGCAGAAAAAACAAAAAAAAAAATTTTAGGATTTTGGTCCAAAATTTTCTAAGTCCCACCCGCACCCCAAATTTTCAGGGGGAAACCAGGCATCATTGGTAGCAAATCTGATTGAATACCTGTTTGTTGAGAGTCCATTCTGAGGCAACAAGCGACCCTTCCCTGAAAGGGAGTCTGCTAATACATTCAGACGACTCGGAATATGACGGACCGAAAGTAGAACTTGGTGTTCTAGTACAACCAGAAGGATTCTTTCTGTTAAATTGAATAACGGAATGGAATAAGTGCCTCCCTGGTTCCGAATATACGCTACTACTGTCATATTGTCGGACAGGATTTGGACATGTGCTTTCTGAATAATGTTCATCCAATGACATAGTGCAAGCCAAATTGACATCATTTCTTTGATGTTTATGTGCTTGCCTAGAAACTGCAGATCCCAAAGACCCTGGCACATCGAATCCGTTGGGATCAATGTTGCACCCCAACCTGTTTGACTGGCATCCGTCATAATAGTAAAACTCGGATCCGGCAACTGCAGTGGAACTCCCTGAGTCAACCACTGAATATTTGCCCAAGTCTGAATCTCTTGTTTCACTTGAGTTTACAAGAGAACGTCTATATCGAGCGAATGAATCTTTACTCTCCAATTCTGAGTCAAGAAAATTTGGAGAGGACGAGTGCGTAACCGCCCCATCGGAATGAGATCCGCAGCGGCTCCGCACAGACCTATCAGTCTCATGAATTCTCTCGCTGTGACTTTGTCTGAGTGAAGACAATAGCAAGCGTAACAACTGATTAATTTCACTCTGATTAACGGCAGACGAACGAGATTGTTGTGCATCTCGAAGCTCATTGCCAAGTGGGTGAATGACTTGGACGGCACCAGATCCGACTTCTCCTCGTTTATTATAAAACCGAGACGTCGGAGTAATAAAAGCAGATTCTGCACATCGTTCTGAAGCGTTAACTCTTTGCCGTACCTCTGAAGAATGTTGTCCAGGTAGGCCGACGTTACCGCAGACGAATTTGCTCGGAAATGCATCATTACCGAGTTCATTATTCGAGTGAAAGCCCAGGGCGCTAGGTTCAAACCGAAGCATATCGCTCGGAACTGATATACAACTCCTAGGACTGCGAAGCGTAGATACTTTCTGAATGTCGGATGTACCATGACGTGAAAGTACGCATCCTTGAGATCTATGCTTGTAGCATAGTCGTTCACCTGAATACTCGCGCTGACTGATCGAATTGTCTCCATATAGAACTTCGGAGCGACGATCAGCTTGTTTATCCAGCTCAGATCTATGACTGGATGGAACAAGCCGTCTGGTTTCGGAACCAGAAACAAATGGCTGTAGAAACCCGGTGATTCCTGGTCTTCTACGACCTCTACCGCGTCTTCTCCAGAAGAGACTGTACTTCTGATAGAAGAGCATCTCTTTTCTGCGTATTTGACAGAAGCTGAGTCCATTTTGGACTTCGAGTTAATGGAGGCTTTCGTTTGAAGGATATTCTTAGTCCTTCCGAAATTACCCCTAGAACCCAGGGGTCATCCGTAATTGACGCTCAATTGTTTATAAAACTCGACAATCTTCCGCCTACCGGAACACGATAGAGGTTCATACCATCACCTCCTGGACCTGCGAGGCTTGCGGAAGGAGAAACTACGTCCTCCACGCCCCGTCGACCTAGGGACATCTGACCAGTTATCTCGGCCAGTATAACGTCCCCTACGTGAGTCGCTGCCTTGACGGTCTCTAGAATAAGACCTAGAGGACGCATAGGAACCTCTATAGGAACTTCCCTTGGGCGTACTTGTCCCAGAAGTGCCTGTCTTACTCTTTTCTGCTGTATCTGACTTTTTAGAAGTGGATTTGAATAGCAGAGAATCCGAAGCTTTCTTAGTTATCTGATCATAGATTGCTGAAAGCTTGCTGTCGAAGAGAAGCTCTCCGGAGACTGAAGCGTCTCTGAGAGAGTTTTTCACCTTACCATCCACGCGTGTGGATGTAGCTAGGGCCGCATCACGTCTAACCAACTCCAGGTTTGCCACTGAAAGGGTGGAGTTGTACGTGGAATAAGCTATGGCCCTCGAAAGAACTCTTAAGGAGGATTGTATATCCTGGAATTCTTTCCCTTGAAGACGTAATGATAATGCTTTAGTAAGGTGATCTGCGTATGATAAAGCATCTAAGTTAACTCTATTAGACATTATTGTCGTTTCCAACGTCGTGGTTGGAATTGACATAGACGACGGTATAGACAATTCTAGGTCTTCAGCCTGGTCATCTAAACGCAGAGGAACTCTCGGTATGCCCTGTCCTGCCATTTCAAATTTATTCCTTGAATTGATGAAAGGCAGATGTAGAGCATTTGCGGACAAGAAACCATACTTGCTCGTTTTGGTAGCAAGCTTATATATAGCGTCATTCAATAGTTCAAATGTTCTTGTGACATTATTGGACTGTGTCGGAAACTCAGGGACGTTGTCCCTAAACCGATCAAAAAATGATGTGTCCAGTGACGCTATCAGTCTCTTATCTGGCATCGCAGCATTCTGGTCTGACGGAACAACCTCTGCAAGATAATGCCGGATAAAATCTACGGCAGTTTTATGTTGTGCCGAAAAGGAAAACTCCAGATCCTCTGAATCCCTTTCGCCATCCTGTCGGACCATATGAAGTTCTCGGTCATCCGTACCTGATGCTTCAGCGGAGCGTACCGACCCAGTGGCGTCGGATAATTCCTGATCCGACAGAGATTCTGTCGTCTGCTGGGATGCTGCGATAAGTTGTGCTATTTGTGATAGCACGTCTGTCACTGAGGCCTGTGGAGCAGCGGTCTTACGTTGCTTTGCCGCTGGAATCTCCCTGGACGTTGACTCCTGCATATTTCTTTTATGCGAACGTCCGGAGTCTACAGGACTCGTGTCCCTGGCTACCGGATGGCGTGACCTGGTCGCCGTGGAATGCCTGATCAGCGAAGCTGGCTGGATATCCGTGGTCACGTAGCCAAGGTGCGGACGTGTGCGCTGCCATGAGGATGAGGAAGCCTTATTGACAGTCTCTCCGGACTATTTATATAACGGAGCGTCCCTAGTGGCGGACGTATGCTCCGAATGCGAAACGTTTTGTACCACAACATCTGGTCCCAGATGTTGTTGTACGAGAGAGGGGCCTCTCTCGTTTGCAGCCCGGATGGACCTGGACGAGCTAGGAACCAGACTAATAGGCTTCCTCCGTTCTATCCTCTGATCAGTCGTCACTGGGTGTGCACTTTGTGTTATTATAGTGCTCGCATCACCCAAATCTCCTTCCTGGACCACAACGGACAAACCCGGCTGCCGAGCCATTCGATGAATGGTCGCTACAATGGGCGAGCTAGCAGACGCCAATGCCGTCGATCCTACTAGGGACCTCTCAGGCAATTGACGTATTTCCATGAGCACTTTTGCCGCTAGCTCTTCATTTAACTGTGACGACGGAGGCACACTTTTGGAAGACATCACGGAAACATCACCCTGTTCTTGTTCCTCTGAAAAAGAGATTGAAAAACTAGAGTGACCCTGCGGAGAAAGGACCGGTATGGCCTTTTCCCTGCTAACAACATACCGTGACACACGTTTCCAATGTTTGTCATCCCAATTGACACACACTGAGCAGGAGTTAGTGCGAGTACACTGACTACAATTAATACAATGATTATGAAAGTCAGAGGAAGATTTCCTCTTCTTACAATTTGAACAATATCCTTTCATTGTGAAAAGAACACAAACAGTCCTAGTACTCGCACCAACCCCCAAAAACAAAGATACATAATAACATGATCCATTAACATATAAAAAAAAATAAATGAAATCAAACAAATTTTTTGAAAAAATATTTTTTCAGAAAAGCCCAAGTTTCTGAAAGTAACGTTGAGCCCCAATGGGTCCCAAAAAAGCCTATGTGTGGACAAATTTTTTTTAAATATTTCAAAAAAATTAATGCAACACTTACGTATAATAATAATGTATCTTGTTATGATTAAACTAATACAAAGACAAGAAATCACCCTCAACAGAAACCGTTGTCAATGTAAACAAGAAGTGTATAAAAACCGGAAACATGACTCCAGGCACTGATAAACATGGCCCGAAATCAGTTACCAATTACAACACTATCTGATGCAAAGCAGAGACTTCCAGGGAAGAAACTGCAGAACATCAGATGGTAGATGCAGAACACAACGCCTAAACACCCATGGGTGAGGACGTAAACATGGGGAAAAAACAGAATTCATTCTGTTACCAAGCTAAAACTCCCAAGAAATTTTAGTAATAATATTACAGAAAATATGCCAAAAGCATGAGAGAATAGCAAAGGGGGACGAAAGGAAAGGGAGAGAGGAAACACTGATCAAGCAGTGTAACTTTATAGCAAGAATGACACCAACAGGCCCATGCCTTGAAATTAGGGAACATAACATAATTTCATAAAAAAATTTTAAGTTACAGCCCTGATTATTTCCTGCCACTAATTTTTCCTCTCCTCCTTCTATTTCCTCTTTAGATCCACCATTTCTCTAATATTTACGTGTCTGGCATCATTTAAACTGAGATTTACAAGCACAAATATCAGTCAGATGTGAACTGATGAAGGGCCAAACAAAGAATGATAATTGGTGCCAATTTCGAGACCTCCTTGACACTGCGCATGTGCAGTGGAGGAAAAGTATGGAGGACCATTTAGGACATGTTATTTTCGGTTTTAGATGCAAATTTGGGGGATTGGGGGGCAAAATTGGTGTTTGGCCCGAGATTTTGAGAATGAGCACCAGCTATGTCTGGGTCATTGGTACAGTATAAAAATACAGAAATTCTGCCCTCAACAGAGAGGAGAAATTCTGTCCATAAAGCCCTCATTGACACCTAACTTCAATAATAATAATAATAATATCCAAAAGGATAACATAAATTTATCAACCGAAAAGTTTTATGTCCGAACCGCACGGTTTATGAAAATCACACGCGAACACAGAGAATATATAAAATACAATGAAAATATGGTTGAAAATAATAACGAGAATATATAAAACACAGTCCTGTTATTATACGATCATCAGATCCTAATTCCAGTCACAAGTAACCATAATCAACGCGTTGAATTATCACTGTTTCTTAAAGCAAATATGGACGTCTCGCCACATGGGCGGACAAAAAAAGAATGATTCATTAGTTACTGCCTGCACACTGGTTGCTGGAAGCCGTGGATTTGTACTAAGAGAAGAGCAACCCCTACTGGGTGTGTGCAGCACTCGACCCAGTTTTGGCTTATTTTTTCTTGGTGCATTTGCACCACTTTTCTTTCCCAAATCGCTTGGGAAAGATCAAAATAGAGAGTATATTTTCCAAGTTAGAGACTTCCACTGTAGTGCAAGCCTGTAGTAAACAATTGTAAGGTAGGTTGATAAGAAACAGGTGACTTGAAAAAAACAGAAGAATATTTCGACAATATCTATTGCTTTTCTTCAATAGGAGAGCCTGTACCTCTGCAAGGCGTGACTCTCTTGGAAGAATTCGCCGGAAGATTTGTCTAACACATACTTGTAAGTGGAGCTTTGCTCAGACTGATAGCCGCAGGCCTGCCGAGAATACATTCTCATCCACCGATCTTCCGTAATTTTTATCCACTTCTTGCAAGGTTGATAACCTTCCGCTTAGTGGAAAGCAGCAGAAGTCTTTTTCTCAACAACCTCTATTGCTTCCTTTAATTAGAGAGCCTGTACCTCCGCTAGGAGAGACTATCTTTTGAAAGGATCCACCAGAAGATTTGTCCAACGCAGACATCTTGTAAGTGGGGGTTTTTGCTCGGAAGGATAGCTGTAGGTCTTCTGAGACTACACTTCTCACCCACTGATCTTTCGTGACTTCTATCCAGTTTCTCGCGAAGTTTGATAACCTTCCGCCAACTGGCAAGCAATAGAGGTGTTGTCCATCACCTGTATGACTTACAAGGCTTACAGGAGGAGAAACTACGTCCTCCCTGCGAAGAACCTTGTCCCGCCATCTTATAGGCATCTGACCTATAGTCTGTGCCCCTTTCTGGAGTCGCTATACTAATGACCTCTGGGGTAAGTATAAGAGGGTTTCTTGTACCCTCGCGAGGAGTTCCCTTTAGTTGATTTTGAAGTGGAATGGCCTCGCTAACTCCGGTCTGCTGAAGCGTGTTGTTGAGACGCAGGCTTCAGTATCAGTGCACTGGAAGCTTTCTTTGTAGCCTGTTCATAGACTAACGAAAGCTTGTCGTCAAATAGAGTATGTCCGGAGACCAGATCGACTCGGAGAGAGCTTTTCACCTTGTCATCTATAAGTGATGACGACGCAAGGGCAGCATCAAGTCTGATGAACTCCAAATTTGCCACTGTCAGGGCAGAGTTGTACATGACATACATGACTGCCCTGGAAAGAACTCTAAGCGAGGAATTAACGTCCTCAAATTCCTTCCCATTAAGACATTGCGCCATAGCTCTGGTGAGGTGATCTGTGCAGGATATCACATCCAGATTTGCTCTATTGGATGAAACAGCACA
The DNA here is from genome assembly GCA_031216915.1 of Pictodentalium vernedei. Taxonomy (NCBI): domain Eukaryota; kingdom Metazoa; phylum Mollusca; class Scaphopoda; order Dentaliida; family Dentaliidae; genus Pictodentalium; species Pictodentalium vernedei. The sequence continues at coordinate 376,223,148 of CM062291.1, forward strand.
TTCCATCACTTCGAGCATATACTGAATGATGCAGGTAGGGACATATCTAAATTCCCGGCCTGCCCATCTAAATGCAGAGGTGGTCTCTAGACATCTTCTCCAACCCTTTTAAATGAATGTGGTCCAAGGAACGGTATATTTATTAAAGATGTCGATAAAAAACTGCCTTCCTCTTAGCACTAGAGAGGTTGAATATGGCATCGTTAACATGGCCGAAGGTCTCCACACCTGTAAAGACTGTTTCGGGAAGGAAAGAACATCCTCTTTCCTTCGCACGAAATCTGCGTCCAGACACGATAGCAGTTTCTCTCTAGTAGTCACAGCTTGCTGATCAGGTGGAACAAAGTCAGGATAGAATAAAATTCATCGCTACCATATGCTGTTCTGAAAGGGAAGGGTAATCCTCTTCCTTGTCCCTTTCACCATCCGACTGATTCAGCTGTGACATTCGGTCCATCGCACCTGCATGTGCAGATGACTGGACCGACCCAGCACGTCCGACAGCTCATCACCGGAGTCTGTGGAAGCCTGCTCTTGCACTTGCTGGGCTGTTGCGATTAGCTGCACAATCTGTGACAGCAAGTCTGTTACCGAGGCTTGAGGAGACGTGGTCTTCTGTATTTATGCTGCTTGCTGCTCCTGGGATGAATAACCGATGTAGATCTCTACTCCGAATGTCCCAATGATTGAATCCTCGGATCACTCGCTACCGGATGGGCCGACTTCACGGGCGAAGACTGGATACTTCTTCTGGCGGCTGCCTGGATATCCGAAGTTGGGTAGCTAGTAGCTAGTATGCAGTCGTGTGTGCTATATCTGCCTGAGAAAGAAGCCGTAACTGTACACGACGCTGGCTGCAGAAGGAGCGTCCCGAGCGGCGAGTGTGGACATTAGCTCCTACACAGGCAAGTTTCTCAAACAACATTTGGCCCCAAATGTTGCTGGGTTAGAGAGAGGGTTCTCCCGCTCACGGTCTTTTCAGACCTTGCCGAGCTTCCCTAAGATAAACTTGCAGGTTCCTACAAGGCAAGTTTCTCAAAACAACATTTGGCCCCAAATGTTGCTGGGTCAGAGAGGGCTCTCCCGCTTGCAGTCTTATCAGACCTCGCCAAGCTTCTCAAAGAGAAACTTGCAGGCTTCCTCCCCATTTCTGTCGTTGCTGGGTGACCTTTAGTTTTTGAGGTGCTCGCTCAACCCAAATCTACACTTCCCTCAACCGCAATGCACTTTCCCACAAAAGGAGTAACTGCTTCACCGATCTAGCTAACTGCTTGAAAAGGATTAAGAACACTAACTAGAGGCCTTATCCCTTGCTTAATATTCATGAGCACCTATGCAGCTAGCTCTGTTTGCTCATCAGAGCGCAACGACGGTAGCACACTTGGCTGGGTGTCACAATACAATCATCATGTTCTTGTTCCTCTGAAAAAGAAACTGAAAAACTTGAATTATTTTGCAGTGAGAGCTCCGGCATAGGAACACCCATCTCCAATGTCTGTCACCCCAACGTAGGAGTGCCTCGACTACAGGCAAGGCTACAAGCATGTAAATCCGAGGAAGACTTCCTCGCCTTGCATTTAGAGCAGAAAACTTTGATAATTACAATCAAAAAACAAAGTCGATAGCACTCCTACAAACTCCTTAACAAAATATATGATAAAGATACATGAATAATAGCAATCAAAATTAAATTCGGAAAAAATTATAAAAAATTTTCGAAAATTTTTTGAGAAAATGCATTAGTTCCTAAAGGGAACATTATGAGCCCAAGAGCCTAAGTATGGACAAAATCCAAATTTTATGAGCTACACTACCGGAAATATAATCAACGTATCCTACAGTAATTCTATAGTAATATAAAACACTACATATATATTTGAGGAGGTTGTCAATTTAAACAACATCAAAGGAAAAAAATGGAAACAAGACATCAGGCACACAAAAAGGCCCAAAGTCAGTAACCGATTTAAAAGCTACCAGAATCAAAGCTAGATCTTCACACGAATAAAAAACGATACATTGGGTAGAAGATGCAAGACCAAAATGACCTAACACCCCTAGGGTGAGGACATAACCATGGGGATAAACAGAATAAACATTCTGTAATACACGTTAAACTCCCAAGAAATTTAATACAAAATTTCAATAAAAAATAGCCAAAAAGCTTAAGAGTTTAACAGGAGGGGTTCGTGGAAGGATAGGGAAGGTATACTTAACAAACAGTGGATTAATCATTAGTAAGAATGATGACATCAGGCATATGTCCCAAAAATGGGAAACATGAAATAATTTTTATAATTATTATAAAGTTACAGCCCTGAACGTTTGAAACAACCGTTGTTCACTTCCATCATCCACAGGGCTTGCAAATAGTGAAAAAACGCTTCTTTTGAGATCTGGTTGCCCACCCCAGAAAAGAAAATGGAGGCCCGGCATTAGGACTGATATTTGATTGCTCAATTTATACACATTTCAATGTGAGTCTATCAGATATGACAACAAACGATGTATAACAACAGGTATTGCAAGACAGGGATAGATCACGATTCAGTTGTGAAAAAAAAAGCCATGCGTCATGACAATTGACACGTTGGATACTGCACCGTAGTACCCCCCCCCCCCCCCCCCTCCCATATTATGGCCTGGAAAGTGTCCTGGTTCACTGCGCTACATTAACTTACTATCTCAACTGAGACCAAGAGAAAGATCAGCAACAGAGACTGTTGCAATGCTGAATGAACGCAACATCCACTTTCACTTTCGAAAAACAATTTCTGGGAAGGTAATGGTTGTGTTTGAATCGTTGTTCAGGACATTATGAGTGCACAGTATTGTCTCTACGGGGATATGACGTCACGCCGTTCTCGGTTGCTTATCGTACCGGTGCACTCCCGATATCTGGGAACATTGATTCAAATACAACCAGACTCCTCTCGTGAGCATTACTGAACAATATCAAAATTTGCCCTGAATGTCGCTGTGGGAGGTGTGAGTGTGTGTGTGCATGGGGGGGTGGGGTGGGGTGGGGGGATGGAGCTGTCAGCCTGTTGCTAACAGTATCAGTGGGACAGGGCTAAACAGTATCGACGTAGTGACCATTTGTTTAGGTTTGTTGAATACTTTACATGCAAATTCATGTAACCCAATTTTCTCAACTGAACAGCTATTTCGGAAAGAACGTCACAACCAATCCCAGCACATGCCATCGATAATATCACAGATCAGAAAAGGAATTATGTACCTGTTGACTGCTGAAGTTTATGAGCCGCCGCCACTGTCTGAAAAGTACTTCCCCTAACCAGTAGAACACATATTCAACCATTTTAACAGTTGTTTAATCATTAATTCCCGCTCATTTTTATATTTTAATTTTCTCGAAGAATTATCTTTTAAAATCGGACAGAAAAAATCTGGTTGCCCGTCGGGCAGAGGGAATAGCGTTTTTGGTTGCCCGAGAAAATTTCGTCGGGCGACCCTATTTGCGAGCCCTGATCCATTTACAGCCTTGGATCTACCAATTCCTTCATTGATTTGTGTCTGGCATCCTCAAAAAATAGGCCCATTAAATCGTCAGATGTGTACCCATATGCGCAACTAGTAGAAAGCTGTTATTATCTCCAGACCAATTTTTGGAGGAATTTTCAATTTGAAGGATAAAGGGTTAATATCTCAGGATCAAATTATCAGTTTTACACCAAAAACTATACAGCATGACACATAAGTAACCTGAAGATATATATAAAGTAACATGGCAATTGGATTGATATTTTTTGAGTTATCTCATGCCAAAGGGACTGGAAGAATTTTCAATTTGAAGGATAAAGGGTTAATATCTCAGGACCAAATTATCAGATTTACACCAAAAACTATACAGATCGGTACATCAGTAACCTGAACACAAATATAAAGTAACATGATAACCAAGCAATATTTTTCTAGTTATCAAATGCCAAAGAAATGGATACAGATGCCTGACAGACAGATGGATGGACAGACAAAGGATGGATGAACGATAGAGGGCCTCCCCGGGTGCCGACATTATGTGTACCATACATGATATGAGTACACATAAAAAGGAGATTTTAAAGCACAGATGTCAGATCATTGTTACTGACTTTAGGGCCAAACAAAGAATGATGTTGGTGCCAATTTCGGTCTCTTCCTGATTGCTGCACATGCGCAGATAGTAAAAGTATGAAGGGCCAGATAGGACTTTTAATATTTGGTATTGTATGCAAATTTTGGGGATTGGGGGGTTCAAAATTTGTGTTTGGCCCTTGATAATATTGAATTTGCACCAGCTAAGTCTGGGCCACTGGTTATTAGTATAAACATATCCCTGTCTGTAATTATCTCCATTGTGTTCAACCAAACTTCCCTTTTGATCATTCTTAGGTGTTCTAGGGTATCAGTTACTAATAAGTGTAGAGAATCCATATCGACAACTAGTCCAGTTCCCTCCCATTAAGACAATCTGATCAGTTTATGTACAAACACAATAAAACTGTTCGGGCAGTTTTTGCTGGGTCTTGTAGTTTAATTTTTGGTTTACCCCCTCAAAAACAGAAGCAAAACAGAAAAACTTCCCTGCTTTAAAGACAAGACCAGGCATGTCAACCAGTACAGGTACTGCCGGTTCCCTCATGCACCAACAGACTCATAAAATGCTAGTCGGCTAAAACAAAATTGTACATGAATGTCTTGAACTTTCCTGATTGCCAGATAAACTTGATGAACATGTTGTTTCAAAAAGATTGTGCGGTGTCACTGCATGTTGTTTCAACATGAATGCTTCCAATGATTCCGAGGCAGAAAGGTAAAACAATGTGGTTTCTGAATTTAATAATTATACTCTTGAAAAATTGTATTTTATAGAAATGAATCTGGTACAGCATAGCCCTGTTAATTGAATAGCTAGTTTGCCAGTGATAATTATTCAATTATTTATTATTTATTTATTAGTGTTTAAGGTCAAATACTTATGCACAATGGCTGATCATAACAGTGACAGTTTTACGTGTGAAGGAAGCCGGAGTATCCGGAGAGAACCACCGAGCATCGACGAGCAACTGTCAGCTCTTCAACATTCTAACTCTGTTCAAGCTCCACTCATGCAGGGTTACAACAGTTGAGGACATGTGCACCATCGACATGCAGTATGCTTCAGTACACAACGTCATCGTGCCCCCATGCAGGCAATCGGGATAAAGTGCCTTGCCCAAGGACACAACACAGGTTGTCCCAGACAGGGATCAAACTCGGAACCTCTAAATTATTCAAGTTACAGGAGAATTCAATTAACAGGGGTTTGATCACTTTCCTGTATTCTAGACATAAAATGAGCATTTATTCTATTATATCTTGTTTGAAAGAGCTCCTTGAGCTCTGTCAAACAAGATATAATAGATTAAATGCCTGCATTGGATGTACTGAGGCCAAATTGGGCAATATGCAAGATTAATTCAGTGATTGTCAAGGTAATTTCTCAACATATCAGTCCTTCGCGTGAGACGGGTGCTATTGCGCTCGCAAGCGCCCGTAATTTAAAAAAGACGAGCGCAAAAAATCGCACCCGTCATCGAACAGTTCAACTTCACTTAAATTGCACTCAACTCACAAGCATTGCCACGCTTCAAGTCAGAATGGACATCTATTTTGTTATTGTCCATTGGTTAATGGTAAAACAAAAACAAAATTAAAACTGCTGTTACCACTGTGAAAACTATATGTTATGGGCGTGTTTCAGACAAGTATTGACAGCAGTCTGCACACTTATTTGAAACAAGTCACAGCTTCCAAAACGAGGGTCGACAAAAAATAAACAAGTCAATTTTGCTTGGGATATATAATTTTTTAATAAAGACTTATTACACTGAACACAGACATAATGTATTACACAAAAGACGAATTTAACAACACAAAAACCCCAACTCCCAAAAATATACATAATACAGTATTACAGTTCTGTTTGATACCGGGGTAAGTAAAGTGTTGCAACAAGTCACCTGTTTTTCCATTTGATGCCTGTAATATGTATTAAATTTGACGTCTCAAACAACTTTCGTCCAATTTGAAACTTAGGGGGGGGGGGGGGGGAGGGGGGGGAGGGGAGTTGACTCGAGTAGGGCACTCTGGTTCATAAATCTGAAAAAGCAAGGATGGGCCTAATCACGAATATGGGCTTCGACACGGGTGAGTACGGTAGCTGTGTTTAAACACATCTGTCTCAAGCATGCACAGTTGTGAAACTTTGGAGAATTTTGCGAGTGCGATCGCACTCGCAACACGATTTGCGAGTGCACTTTTTTGCACCCGTAAAATTTACTCACACGAAGGACTGACATATTGGACGATTTTTACTTCAATTAACAGGAGTTTACTCAATAACCTATATGCAATTAACAGGGCAAATTTGTGCTGAAAGTATGGTAAATGGTTTTGTGTTTGGAAATTATATTCAATTAACAGGGATATCCAATTAAGTGGGCTTGACTGTATGCAGTCTCTCACAAAAGTCTTTAAGGGCTTGTAATGTTCTATAAATAGTAACATAGATAAATACATCGTAACTAAGCATGCAACTGTATACAACAGCTGTTGGGTACAGAATTTGTATCAGGGGCCCCCGAAACAGTACGGCAACCATTGACTCTTCAAATTCCTTTGGTGGGCAATATTTCACTGACGCAATAAAATCAGATTCCAAACACTAATTGTACAGTTCTGGAAATGAGACAAGTGCAAGTGCATTTGCTCCAGTTAGAACCTGTGTTTCCTATTTTACCGGAGCTAAAAAATGCATTCATTGAAAAATACTGTGGAACACTAATATACTGTGAGGGCATATAAATGTGTGTAGTTTTGAGAAAGCTGCACCCTGTGGTCAATGAGAAGTTACTGTCATGGTTCAGCAGCTCCTTATACATTTAAAGTTTCTGGTGTTGGGTGGCAATATTTCCTCAAAATTCATACACTAACATTTTACAGTAAAATTTACTCCCATCACTGATTTTACGGGAGCTTAAAACATCACAACGTCAATTTTGTTCATTTGCAGCACTTATTGTAGGAATAATAATCAAAAAGTTAATAAATGAAACACCAGGTACAACAAGGTGCTTCATTAATTAAAATTTTATAGATGATGATTTTTATTACTTGGTAAATGCATGCATGGACATCACTGCCCATGTATGGATTGTGACCAGTCCATAGCAACTGTACAGTATATAAGCCTGACTTTACTGAGCATAATAATTCTAATGCATTTTTGTACAGAACGAGAAAAAGTCTCATCTGCTGAAAGAACTCGATAACACTGCAACCCAGATACAGTAGAACCTGCCTTGAGAGACCGCCCTCTGGGCCACACAAAAGTGGTCTCTCAAGATAGGTGGTGTCTCATAACAGGTTTCAGGTTTTCTCAAGTCAGTGAATAACCAACCACAAAATTCAGAAATGGAGAAGAATGGATTTTTGTAATTACTTTGTAGTTGTTCTTCTTTATGAAGTTTTTGTAACAAATTGAAATGGACTGTTCTAAAAATTATAAAAATAAATTAGTGTTGAAAATCTTCATTGAAGATTTTCAACACTAATTTATTTTTATAATTTTTATAACAGTGCATTTCAATTTGTTACCAAAAGATTTTCAACACAAATTTATTTTTATTCCTATCTGTCACATTTCAGGTATGTATGAAATTGTTTATTCAGCAATAATCCTAATCTTTTCACGGGGGTCTTATAAGAACATCTCAATCTTTAATGAGTTAGCAACTGAAACCCAATTAAGAGCTTTTAATACTTTTAATTATGGTTGTATAACCACAATGGATTTTTCAGGTCCCAGTCAGTTTCCCTCCGGACAGTTTCCCCCTGGACAGTTTCCCCCTGGACAGTTTCCCCCCCCCCCCCCCCCCCCCCAGACAGTTTCCCCCCGGACTCTTTCCCCCCTTGCTTAACAGCAAAGTGGACACTTTCCCCCCATATATCAATTTAAAATTTTGTGATCAATGAAGGAAGGGGAAGCTTGTAATAATTGTATAATGTTAGGGTTGTCATCTGCGTCATCTGCTTTACATGAAATCAGGCCAGCCTCTCGTTGGACAGTCAATTGTCAACACGTGGATGCCTCTGATCTGCAATTTGAAAGCTTTACTACTGTACTAGCCCGTATAATTCCACTTTCAATGTGACTTGTTACAAAAAAGAGGGTGGGCCGAATTGCTACATAATTTTAGTAAAGTTTGGATGTCATATATTTACATTTGTTCTAAATATATATTTCAGATTAAAAACCCCTTGCGCAGAACTGAACACAACCACGACAACAAAGTTGCCAGAATTGCTGCCCAGAAAGTAATTTCTGATATGAAAGAAAATATCAGTAGGACTCGCGGAATGCCAGGCCAACTCCTTGCAGATGTTCTTATTAATTGTCCTGTAGAGGTGAGAGCTGCACTTGGTACCAACGAGTCCATAAAACGCTGTCTTCGGCGTGAGAAGGCCAAAACTAATCCACCAAATCCTGGGCATTCTAGTGACCTTGATATACCAGAAGAGTGGAAGACAACTGGGGGTAATGACCCACAACCATTCCTATCCTATGACAACAGTTCAGCTTCTCAAAACAGGATGCTGGTTTTTGCAACAAACAAAAACTTGGAGCTTTTGGCAAATGCTGACACATGGTTTATTGATGGAACATTCGATGTGACACCTCATATATTTAAACAGTTATTTGTGATCCGTGTTCCTCTTGGGAATTCGTCAGTTGCATGTGTGTACTCTTTATTAAGTGACAAATGTGAGGCAACATATGATGAACTGTTTTCAGCTATACTGGATAAATGTTCCGAATTAGACTTGTACCCCGACCCAACATCTGTGACTGCAGACTTTGAGAAAGCTATTTCAAACTCTATTCAAAACACCTTAGGAAACCATGTCCGTGTTCAAGGGTGCTTTTATCATCTCACGCAGTCAACGTGGCGAAAAGTTCAGTCTCTTGGGTTGGTATCTCTATACAAAGATAGTGACGTTGTTAAGCATTTTTGTGGTATGCTCGATGGACTGGCCTTCCTGCCAGTTGAGGATGTACATGTGGGGATGGATTATCTCAGAGGCCTAACCCCCGAAGGGTTGGAACCTCTAGTTGATTATTTTGATGCCACCTATGTATCTGGTTCGTACAGGAAAGTGCAAGTGAGAGATAACGGATGCCTGCAGCCTCTCCGTATGCGTCGGATAGCTCCTCAGTATGCACCTGCAAAATGGAATGTGCATGTGGTGACCTTGGAAGGAGGATCACGTACTAATAACATGTGTGAAGCGTGGAATCGTGGTTTTGCATCAGTCATTGGACATTCGCACCCAACAATTTGGAACCTAATCAGTTCAATAAGAAAGGACTACGCTGCTGTTGAAAGTGTGGTATTTTTAGAAGAGAGAGGTCAGCCACCAAAAAAACGGGTTCGCAGGGAAACCAAGGTTTTGCAAGAGAGGCTGCAGAACCTCTGTATAGCATTTAGAAATGGTGATAAGTCATTGCCTGACTTTCTCCAAGGTATCGGACATTGTATCAGAATAAGAAAATAATGGGTTGATTCTTAGTGATTCTTTGTAGATAAGTTGCAAGTTGATATTCATAAAAAAATTCTTGTCATTTTTAAGTGAATGTGTTATACTATATACAGAGCAGTTTCGATCATTTAAGTATCGCTACAAAATACAGAAGTAACATTGCTTGGTACGCTGAATTTCACAAGGGTGGTAGCGATACTTAAATGATCGAAGCTGCTAAAAATGAATACACTTTGAGATTATATAGAAAGAAGTTGTTGGATATTCTGGCTTATTATAGATTTATCTTAATGTTATTTAGTGCTGTATCATTTGAAATTTTAAATACAAAAGAATATACTTTGAGATGAGATGTTAAAAAATTTATAGTAATTTATATATTTTTTATACTTACCAATGACCCAGACATAGCTAACTCTTAAAATATAGGGCCAAACACAAATTTTGCCCCCCAATCCCCAAAATTTGCATCTAAAACAAAAGAAAACATGTCCTGAAAGGCCCTCCACACTTCGCCCCTACTGCGCATGCGCAGTGTCAAGGACGTTCCGAAATTGGCGCCATTAATCATTCTAATAACCAGTGCCTGGTAAGCGCTATGTACTCAGCGGGGAGGCAAGAGTTCCCAACTCCTGGGAGGGCCATCCCCGTCTGGGTCATTGGTAAGTATAAAAAATATATAAATTACTATAAATTTTTTAACATTTTTATACTGTACCAATGACCCAGACATAGCTGAATAGTAAAAAGGCTGGAGGGCCAAGGACATAGAGCAAAATGGAATATGCTCAATAAAATAAAATAGAGTCATCCCCTGTAGGGAAAAAGAAGTAATAGGCCTTACATGTATCTTTCTTATTTATGATAAATTAGAAAGATACAACACCTTCCAAAATTGAGCTTCATACATCCATGTACTCTATTAATATCCAATATAATCCTTACACTAATAATTTTTAAAGTAAGCCAATAAAAAAAGTAAGTCTAGAGAATAGAGACTCTTATACTCCTAAAAGTGTCTGAGGATTGCATAATCATGTCCGTTGACATATGCAATATTCAAAAGCTATACTTTAAAAACTAAGACTTGAATGAATTTTAAAAACCTAAACTTCTCACTAAACAACCATCCCAATAACAGCTCAGAATTACTAACTCCGGAGGAGGTATCCCCTTGTTTTCATAGTAAAACAGGTGACCCAAGGGAACACCCGCCCCCCACCCCCTTTTTCTTGCCCTGGGTCAAATAGCCCAGAGCGAAGAGGGCAGCCGAACGGAGACACTGCCGAAACAGACAGCCTACCTAGCTATAGTAGCAACTGTTAAGTGAATGACATTCTGAGCAGTAGATAATAGACCTAACAATAGAGGCCTCCAGAAATGGACTCGATATTTCTGAGATAAAATTCATGAATGTGGATGGCTGAGCGCAATGAGCGGCCTTCAAAAATCTATAATAGCGACACTATTAATGTAAGCCCAAGAAGTAGAAGAACTCTTACTTCATGAGCCGAAATCTTAAGCACAACTGCTAAGTCAATGATATACCATAAGCAGTACCGATAGTTAATAGAATCCATTAACAAAAAAATGGAGCGTAACGTCCTTCTACTAGACATCAAAGACAGAAGAAGCTTACGCCCATAGTAATAAACAGATATCTGTTTATAAATACATAAACTGTACCCGGAAAGAGTAAAGGCCTATGCCCATACGAAGACGGAAGGACCTTAAAATAATAGGTTCCGGATAATAGGAGCCTAACTCTTATGCAACAATCCAACCTAAATAGTAACGGAAGTAGTGATTCCGAAACTACGAAAGTGAAAATCATCCATCGATAGTGCATGAAACTCACTGACTCTACAGTAAAAGAGAAACCAACAGAATTACTGTCTAAAAGGTCAGAATTTGAAAACTACTGTTTCCAGAGGCTCAAATGATTACTTAGCTAAATAAGAACCGAAGTTAAAATCCATATAGGAATTTAATCTAAAGATTCTAAGTTTATTTATCAAAAAGTTACTAACTGACTTAGATAAAGAGACCAAAGACTCAATTGTAAACTATCGTAGAGTGCATAGGTATGAGGTAACATAAACCTATAACCTAAATAATAACAGGCTTCAGTAGATCTTGTGAAACAAGTATACTAAAAAATAGCAATGAGTAGTATGGAGGGATCAACAATATGAACATAATGATCCCTACACCACGACGGAAGAGCCTCCACTTTAGCCGCATAGAATGGCGAAGAAGAGGATCTCCTATAGTAAGAAATCGCGTCCAAAGCTCGTCCAGTACAGTGCTTACAATGCAATACGGACCACACAACGGAATACATGAAGGTTGCGACCTTGCGGGTTGTGATAAAGATGACACGATTTACCCAGTGAAAAAAGATCCTCACATAGAGGAAGATTTCACGTTAAGACCCACAGTAGACAAGAGAGTAAATTACCCATGATCTCTGTGAAGATAGAGATGCTATCAACAGAAATGTATTGTGGTTGTTTATCTTAGCAATACCTGCTGAAACAACAGCGCCGGAGGATACGCGTATCCTATCATTCTGTCCTATAGATCAATAGAGCGTTAACAACATTAGCTCAGAGATCTGGACAAGCCAACACATACGTCTGCAATTGATTAGCAAGCTGTGTCATAAATAAATCATCATTGGGCGCTCCCATAGATAGCAAATTTGATTGAATACTTGTTTGTTGAGAGTCCATTCTGACAGCAACAAGCGACCCGTAAGAGAACGGGAGTCCGATAAAACAATCAGACGACCCGGAATATGACGGACCAAAACTGAACTTGGTGTACTATAACCAACAGACGGATTCTTTCCATTAAATTGAATAACGGAAACGAAAGAGTGCCTCCCTGGTTCCGGAGATACGCCACTACTGTTGAATTAAAGGACAGGAATTTGGGCATGCGTTTCTGAATAATGTTTATGCAATGACATAAAGCAAGCCTAAAAAACATTATTCCGCGGAAGAAAACTGATTGCTAAGAGACTGCGGAACCCAAAGACCCTGGCACTTCGAATCTGTAGGGATCAGTATTATATCCCAATCTTTTTGACTGGCAACCGTCATAACAGCCACACTCTGGTCCGGCAACTGCGGTGGCACTCTCTGAGTCAACCACCGAATGTTTGCCCCAGTCTGAATCTCTTGTAACACTAGATAGACAAGAAAACGTATAAATCGAGCAATTCATGGATTGCCGAAAAGTTGCCGTCGAAGAGAAGCTCCTCCGAGAACGAAGCGACTCTGAGAGAGTTCTTAACCTTACTATCCACGCGTGTGGATGTAGCTAGGGCTGCGTCACGTCTAACCAACTCCAATCAGCCACTGAAGGGCGGGGTTATACGTGAACAAACTACTGCCCTCAAAAGAAATTACATTGAGAATAATATCCCGTAAATCTTTTTTTTTTTTTAAGACGTAATGATAACGCCTCAGTAAGGTGGATTACGTATGATAAAGCGTCTAAGTTAAGTCTACTATACATCATGTCGTTCCCAACATTGAAATTGGAAAAGACATAAACGGCGAAAAAGAATATATGCAGTCTTTAATCACACCGTCTAGACGCATATGAACTCTCGGTATGCCCTGCTCTGCCAAAATAAACTATTCGTATAAATGATAAAATGGCAGAAATGAGCAACGCGGACAAGAAACTAAACTATCATGCTTGGTAGCAGGCTTGTATATATATATATATAGCGTCGAAAAATAAAACACATGTTGTAATGACAATATTGGACTGCGTCGGTAAGTCAGGGACAATGTCCCTGAACCGATCGAAAAATCCGAGTCCAATGACGCTATAAGTCTCTTATCCAAGATCGCAGCAATGAAGTCCGAAATAACAATCACTGGAAGATAATGCCAGAAGATATGAAAGGCATCTTCCGATACTACTAAAGGGAAAACTCGAATCCCTTTCGCCATCCTGTCGGACCCTATAAAACGTTCGGTCGTCCGTACCTGATGCAACCGCGGACCGCACCGACCCAGCGCCGTCGGATAATTCCTGATTCGACCGAGAAACTGTCAATTGCTGGGATGCTGCGAAACAACTGTGCTAACTCGGATAGCACGTCCGTCACTGAGGCCTGAGGAGAAGCGGTCTTACGATGCATTGCCGCTGGAAGCTCCGTGATCGTTACCCCGTACTACCAATATGCGAGCGAACGGAGTGTATAGGCCTCGTGTCCCTTGGCTACCGGATGGTGCGATCTATTCGCCGTGGAATCACTGAATGCCGAAACTGATCGGATACTCGAGGTCACGTAGCCAATGTGCGGTCGTGTGCCCTGCTGTGAGGATGAGGAAGCATTAAGGACAGTCTCTCGGACTGTCAATATAACGGAGCGTCCCGACCGACGGACATAAGCTCCGAATGTAAAATATCTGAACCACAACATGCGGTCCCCTATGTTGTTGGACGAGAGAGGGACCTCTCTCGCTCACAGCCCGGACGGACCTGGACAAGCCAGGAACCGGACTAACAGGCTTCCTCCGATCTGTCCTCAATCTGCCGTCACTGGGTGAGTACTAAAGTAATTAAAGTGCTCGCATCACCCAAATCTCCTTCCTAGACCGCAACGGACGAACCCGGCAGCCGAACCATTCGATGAATGTACGCTACACCGGGTGAGCTAGCGAATGTCACTCCGTAGGCGATAGACATATTCCATGAGCACTTATTGCCGCTAGCTCTTCATTAACTATGACGACAGAGGCACACTTTTGAAAGACATCTCCATAACTCTTCGAACAAGAAACCAGAAATGCTTGGTTAGCAAGCATAAAATAATAATATATATAGCGTCGTTCAATAATTCGAAAGTTTGTGTGACATTATTGGACTATGTCAGAACTGAGGGACGATGTCCCTGAACCGAACCAAAAATTTCTAAGTCCACCGACGCTATCAGTTTCTTATCCGGCATCGCAGCATTCTGGTCCGACGAAAGAAGCTGTAGAAGACCAAGTCAGATGACATACACAACAGCATATGTTGTTCCGAAAGGGAAAGCTCGAAATCCTCCGAATCCCTTTCGGTATCCCGTCGGACCGGATGAAACTTTCGGACGTCCGTACCCGCTTCCGCGGAGCGTCCCGACCCAGCATCGTCGAATAAAATATATGCGACAGATTCAGTTGATGCTGGGATGCTGCGATAAACTGTGCTATTAAGGAAAGCACGTCCGTTACCGAGGCCTGTGCAGTAGCGGTCTTACGATGCATTGCCGCCGGAAGCTCCGTGTACGTCGACTCCCGCACACTTCCTATGCGAACGTCCGGAGTCTGCAGGCCTCGTGTCCCTGGCTACCGGATGGTGTGACCTGGTCGCCGAAGAATCCTTGATCGGCGAAGCTGGTAATATATCGGCGGTCACGCAGCCAAGGTGCGGTCGTGTGCGCTGACGAGAAGAGGAAGCCTTAGCAGTCTCCACGGACTGCCTATACAACGGAGCGTCCCGAGCGACGGACGTATGCTCCGCTTGCGACACATTTTGTACCACAACATCTGGGGCCAGATGTTGTTGAACGAGAGAGGGGCCTCTCTCGCTTGCCGTCCGGATGGACCGGAACGAGCTATGAACCGGACTAAAAGGCTTCCTCCGTTCTCCCTCCGATCCGCCGTCACTGGGTGTGCATTAGGTTAATTTATAGTGCTCGCATCACCCCAAAGTTCCTTCTAGACCGCAACGGACGAACCCGGCTGCCGAACCATTCGGTGAATGGACGCTACACCGGGCGAGCTAGCGGACGTCAAAGGCCGTCGAACCTACTAGGGTCCTCTTAGGCAATTGGCGTATTTACATGAGCACTTTTCCGCTAGCCCTTCATTAATTGTGACGATGGAGGCACACTGTTGGAAGACATCACAGATACATCACCCTAATCTTGATCGTCTGAAATAGAAATTGATAAAGTAGAGTGACCCTGCGGGGAAAGGACCGGAGTGTCCAAATCCCCAATAACATACCGTGACATACGCTTCCCATATTGTCATCGAAATCATACGATACAGAACAGGAGTTAATGTGAGTACACTGACCACATATAGAATGATAATAAAGTCAGAGGAAGACTTCCTCTTAAAACAATTGATCAATATCCTTTCAATGTGAAAAGAAAACAAGTCCTGGTACTCGCACTAACCCCTGGCAATCAAAATACATAATAATAATATGATCCATTAATATAGAAAAAATAATTGAAATCAAAATATTTTGAAAAAATATTTTTTCAGAACAGCCCAAGTTTCTGAAAAGTAACGTTGAGCCCCAATAGATCCCAAGCCTAAGTGTGGACAAAAATTTTAAAAATATTTTAAACAATTTATTCAACACTTACGAACAATAATAATGTATCTAGTTATGATTAAAATAACATCAAGATATTATTTTATAGAAATCCCCCCCTCACACAGAGGGCTGTTGTAAATGTAAACAATGAGTGTAAAAACACTAAAATAAGACTCCAGGCACCCAGGCCCGAAATCAGTTACCAAAAATACACTATCTGATGCAAAACAGAGACTTCCAGGGAAGAAACTGCAGAACATCAGATGGTAGATGCAGAACACAACGCCTAACCACCCGTAGGTGAAGACGTAAACATGGGGAAAAGAACAGAATTCATTCTGTTATTCAGCTAAAACTCCCAAGAAAATTTAGTAATAATAATTACAAAAACTATGCCAAAAGCATGGGAGAATAGCAAGGGGGGACTTAAAGGACAGGGAGAGAGGAAAACACTTAAAAAACAGTGTAACTAAATAATCAGAATGACAACAAAATGGCTGCTGCCTCGAAAATAGGTCACTTAACATAATTTCATTAAAAAATTTTAAGTTACAGCCCTGATAATATTCTGTCACACATTTTTTTCCTCTCCTCCTTCTCTATCCTCCTTAGAATCACCATTTCACTAATATTTATGTGTCTGGCATCATTTAAACTGAGATTTATAAGCACAAAGATCAGTCAGATGTTAACTGATGAAGGGCCAAACTTAGAATGATTAATGGCGCCAATTTCGGAACGTCCTTGACACTGCGCATGCGCAGTAGGGGCGAAGTGTGGAGGGCCTTTCAGGACATGTTTTCTTTTGTTTTAGATGCAAATTTTGGGGATTGGGGGGCAAAATTTGTGTTTGGCCCTATATTTTAAGAGTTAGCTATGTCTGGGTCATTGGTACAGTATAAAAATATAAAAAAATGTTATGATATTGTAACCCCTTTAACAGATAGCCTGGGGGGAAAATGTCCGAGGGGGGAAATGACCGGGGGGAAAGTGTCCGGAAGGGAAAATGTCTAGGGGGAAAGTGTCGGGGGGAAACTGTCCGGGGGGGATACTGTCCTACAGAACAGGTAAAAAGCTTTTGTCACGGTTTCAGTCTTCAAAGGGGCGGTCTCTCAAGACAGGTCCATTATGGCATAAAAATACAAGTTGGTACCGGGTCACAGTGGTCTCTCAAGACAGATGGTCTCTCAAGACAAGTGGTCTCCCATAGCAGGTCCATTATAGAGTAAAACCAATCGGTGCCTGGCAGATGTGGTCTCTCAAGACAGGTGGTCTCTCAAGACAGTGGTCTCTCAAGACAGGTTTTACTGTACTATTTTGTTTTTTCATCATTGTGTCTTTATTTTAAAATTGTTATATAACACCTCCTGTACAACCCAGTGTTTCATTAATTAAAATTTTGCTGATGATGATTTTTATTACCTGGTAAATATATGCATGGACAGTGAGTCCATGTGTGGGTTACGACCAGGTCCCAGCGGAGGTACAGTACATGATGAATTCAGGTAATTATAGACACAGTATATACTTAACATATGATAAACATCACAAAGTGCTTAACCCTTTACCCAACGAATCGCCTGCATCTGCCCACGTAATATGCAAATTGAGCAGGTGAAAAAATATTATTTTTTGAAAAATTTCACCAAAACCATAGCATGTGACCCCTCTTTGGAATGAGCTTGTTGAGCTCATTCCAAAGAGGAGTCACATGATATGCTTTTGTTGAAATTTTTTGGAAAAATTTGAAAAATAATATTTAAAATAATAAATTTTGATATCGTCTGCATTGGGTAAAGGGTTAAATTGTAGGATAGGCAATCTTATCCTGTGGCCAGTGTTTTGCTGTCCAAGGTACTGACTGTGTCCTTCACACCATTCACCAGTCTGACATTTTTACTTACATTTTTCACTCTGATTCCATCAGCTACTTTCTGCATAGTGGCCACAGCTTTATCACGATTCAATCGGTCTACAAATATAGCATCTGCCAGCCAAACTCCGATGCCAAATGGGCCAAAATATATGAGTTCTTTTTTTACAATACTTGTCATATTATCTTCCCAGATCTCTACTAGACCTAGAAATAAAAAAATGTTAACAGCAACTACTGCTAAATAATAATAACAAACTCATAGCAAGGGTCCCTGTATTTTTTGTATGATTTATCAACCCTGTCAATCAGAATCTGCTGTCGGCACTGCCGGGGCAAAGGCCGAGGAAAAATAAATTTCCTTGGCAATAAAACTGCTCATGGAAAAAGAAAATATCACCATATTGCTGTTAAATGAACACTGAGGTTTGGTTTTGGTGTTAATGTATTACTTCTGTCTAATCCCAGAATTGTTATGGCGTTACAGTGTCAGACATAGAGTAATGGCCCTTTAGTTAATTAATAAACTTTACTTGTGTTTGTCTGGGTCCTGCCAATACTTTTTTAGATGTTGAACAATAACAGACCATGGGTCGTAAGAAGCATCTGCACCTCCATCACAAAATGAATACCTGAATCTAAAATGCTGATTCAAAACTGCCAGGGCAAAAGGTGTTTTTGCCTAGGCAGTCATTTTACCACAGCAGTTGTTTTACCAATGCCATTGTGTTCAGTTGGCAGGCCTAATTTATTCTAATTCAGGTTTTGAAGCACTTTTAGACAGATCTTTGTTTCAAGGTTGAAGTTAATTCCACTTTCAAGGACCATTTCAAGCCATTTTCCAGGACCATTTAGTAGGGACCCGTGGATAGGAAATGAGACTTGGTAAGTGTTTCTCAAATCGAATAGGGCAACAGACTCACAAATTTATTCTCTTTTCAAATCAAATCAGATAAATAACATTTGTGACTTCCCGTTTTCACCATGTTAAGCAGTGGATAAGATAACATGTTCAATACTTAGAAATTGATCTCACTGTGACACTTCCTTCAAAGAACATGTCGCTTTCTTGTGGAGCGAGGAGGTTATCCAAAACTGAGTTGTTTTTGGCTATTGACAGAAAACTGAAAATTCCAACTGACCAGTTCCTGAAAAACTATCAGACAAGGTTACAGGAAATGAAGAGTTTGTGCCTCTATCAATGGCTGAGAATTCTAAAGTTCTCAACCATGTGTGGGAATACATCACACAAACTTCATTCCATGGAAAACAGTGTAATTACCTTTCCATGACTCGTTAATTTTGACTTTCTTTTAGATTGTGGTGTTTCTTTACATGCACTAATTTCGCAGATTAAATGTTTTGACCTTTGGCTTTGGGAGTTGGAATATTATTCTTTGTTGGTGAAGCATAATTTTTTTTCATGTTTTAATTCAATTCAGAATTTTCCAGGAATAGATGCCTCATATATGAATCAGCACAACAGAAGAACTAGAGGCTCTAAAGAGCCAGTAATCAGTCACCCGGCAGAACTACATATAAAAATGTGATTTCCCATAGGGTTTCCATGGTAACTATGAGCCGCAATTGCAGTCATGTTTGCAACCTGATCAACATTAAGTGAGGAACATTGATAGAGGGTGTCTCAGTTATCAAGCATGTAAAGTTTCAAAACATTTGGCCTTGTGGTTTCAGAGAAGATTTTTCAAAATCCACCAATCAGAATCAAAGAATGCTTCAGACGGCCACATTTTCTATCCGACGGGAACAAAATGAGTATCGTTTGCTGAGGACTTCACATAGAGCATTCACACATCAGCTCCGGAGTTTGAGAGAAGAAGATGAAAATGGGATTTCCGATAGGGTTTCTATATTAGTTATAAGCCGCAATTGTGGCCATGTTTGTAATCCGATCATTAACATTAAATGAGGATCGTTGGTAGAGGGTGTCCCAGTCATCAACAAGAAGGACGCCAATGCTCTATAGCTCACCAACATTCCTCTTTGATAGTAACTTTGGCAAACACAAGAACTGCTTCAAACAGGCTCATAACATGTGACAAAGCTTACCTAAACACAACCTCTTAAAAGTAAAACACAGAAACTGACATAAACACTAAGTTAAGCATGAAATTCTGAGCTAAACAGAAAACTAAACGCAAATAAAAATGTCAAGAAAAATGTTTAAAATGCAGGGTATGAGGGGTTAATCATGGAACAATGATACTGAGGAACATGTATGATGAGTATAAGTGCCATGGGAAGAGAAGGAGCACAGCAGCTGACCTAAACACTAAGTTAAACATGAAATTCCGAGCTAAACAGAAAACTAAATGCAGCTAACAATGTCAAGAAAAATGTTTAAAATGCAGGGTAAGAGGGGTTAATCATGGAACAATGATACTGAGGAACATGTATGATGAATATAAGTGCCATTGGAAGAGAAGGAGCACAGCAGCTGACCTAAACACTTAGTTAAACATGAAATTCTGAGCTAAACAGAAAACTAAACGCAACTAAAAATGTCAAGAAAAATGGCTAAAATGTAGGGTATGAGGGGTTAAATCATGGTAAAATGATAATAATCATCATATAGCAGCATTATAAAGGCCATGATATGGAAATAGGGTGAATAAGTGACCTAAACAGAAACTTTAATAACATTATTGGACATGTACGCTGACGCCGACTGATCGAGCCATGCCATAAGCTCACACAACTAAAGTTGGTGAGCTAATAATGGATGTTTCAAAACATTTGGCTCTGTGGTTGTTTTTTTTTTTCAAAATCCACCAATCAGAATCAAAGAATGTTTCTGAGGGCCTTGTTTTCCATCCAGCAGGAACAAAATGAGGATCATTTGTAGAGGACCTCACATACACCATTCCTGCCCTGATTCACATTAGCTCAGTTGTTCCAGAGAAGCAGATGAAAATGTGGTTTCCCATAGGGTTTCTATAGTAACTATAAGCCCCAATTGAGGCCATGTTTGTAACCTGATCAACATTAAATAAAGTCATTGCTAGAGGGTGTCCTAATCATCAATAATGTGAAGTTTCAAAACATTTTGACTTCTAGTTTCAGAGGAGAGGATTTTTGAAAATCCACCAATCAGAATTAAAGAATGCCTCTGGCAGCCATGTTTTTCAACCGACGAGAACAAAATGAGGATCGTTTGTAGAGGACCTCCCATAGACCATTCCTTCCAAGTTTGTTTCACATTGGCTCAGAAGTTCCAGAGAAGAAGATGAGAATGTACGGTTTCTATGGTAACTATAAGCCGCAATTGCGGGCATGTTTGCAACCTGAACTAATTTTTATAAATATTATAAAATTACAGCCCTGAACGTTTTCAAACCACCGTTTCTTCCTTCCTTCATCCAATTGTGTCCTTGGATCCACCAATTTAACCATTGATTTGTGTCTGGTATCATTATTAATTGAGATTTAAAAAGCACAAAATTCAGATTGTTGTTATCTGACAAGGGCCAAACAAAGAATGGTGTTGGCGCCAATTCTGGTCACTTCCTGCCGTCCGTGCATGCGCAGAGGGTAAATGTAAGGAGGACCAGTTAGGACTTCTAATTCTCAGATTTTTATACTGTACCAATGACCCAGACATAGCTGGTGCTAACTCTTAAAATATAGGGCCAAACACAAATTTTGCCCCCCAATCCCCAAAATTTGCATCTAAAACTAAAGAAAACATGTCCTGAAAGGCCCTCCACACCTCGCCCCCACTGCGCATGCGCAGTGTCAAGGACGTTCCGAAATTGGCGCCATTTATCATTCTAAGTTTGGCCCTTCATCAGTTAACATCTGACTGATCTTTGTGCTTTTAAATCTCAGTTTAAATGATGCCAGACACATAAATATTAGTGAAATGGTGATTCTAAGGAGGATAGAAAAGGAGGAGAGGAAAAGAATGTGTGACAGAATATTATCAGGGCTGTAACTTAAAATTTTTTAATGAAATTATGTTAAGTTACCTATTTTCAAGGCAGCAGCCATTTTGTTGTCATTCTGATTATTTAGTTACACTGTTTTTTCAAGTGTTTTTCCTCTCTCCCTGTCCTTTAAGTTCCCCCTTGCTATTCTCCCATGCTTTTGGCATAGTTTCTGTAATTATTATTACTAAAATTTCTTGGGAGTTTTAGCTTAATAACAGAATGAATTCTGTTCTTTCCCCATGTTTACGTCTTCACCTACGGGTGGTTAGGCGTTGTGTTCTGCATCTACCATCTGATGTTCTGCAGTTTCTTCCCTGGAAGTCTCTGTTTTGCATCAGATGGTGTATTTTTGGTAACTGATTTCGGGCCTGGGTGCCTGGAGTCTTATTTTAGTGTTTTTACACTCATTGTTTACATTTACAACAGCCCTCTGTGTGAGGGGGGGATTTCTAAATAATAATATCTTTATGTTATTTTAATCATAACTAGATACATTATTATTGTTCGTAAGTGTTGAATAATTTGTTTAAAATATTTTTAAAATTTTTGTCCACACTTAGGCTTGGGATCCATTGGGGCTCAACGTTACTTTTCAGAAACTTGGGCTGTTTTGAAAAAATATTTTTTCAAAATATTTTGATTTCAATTATTTTTTCTATATTAATGGATCATATTATTATTATGTATTTGATTGCCAGGGGTTAGTGCGAGTACCAGGACTTGTTTTCTTTTCACATTGAAAGGATATTGATCAATTGTTTTAAGAGGAAGTCTTCCTCTGACCTTATTATCATTCTATATGTGGTCAGTGTACTCGCATTAACTCCTGTTCTGTATCGTATGATTTCGATGACAATATGGGAAGCGTATGTCACGGTATGTTGTTGGGGATTTGGACACTCCGGTCCTTTCCCCGCAGGGTCACTCTACTTTTTCAATTTCTATTTCAGACGATCAAGATTAGGGTGATGTATCTGTGATGTCTTCCAACAGTGTGCCTCCGTCGTCACAATTAATGAAGGGCTAGCGGAAAAGTGCTCATGTAATACGCCAATTGCCTAAGAGGACCCTAGTAGGTTCGACGGCCTTTGACGTCCGCTAGCTCGCCCGGTGTAGCGTCCATTCACCGAATGGTTCGGCAGCCGGGTTCGTCCGTTGCGGTCTAGAAGGAATTTTGGGGTGATGCGAGCACTATAAAATTAACTTAATGCACACCCAGTGACGGCGGATCGGAGGGAGAACGGAGGAAGCCTTTTAGTCCGGTTCATAGCTCGTTCCGGTCCATCCGGACGGCAAGCGAGAGAGGCCCCTCTCTCGTTCAACAACATCTGGCCCCAGATGTTGTGGTACAAATGTGTTGTTAGCGGAGCATACGTCCGTCGCTCGGGACGCTCCGTTGTATAGGCAGTCCGCTGAGACTGCTAAGGCTTCCTCTTCTCGTCAGCGCACACGACCGCACCTTGGCTGCGTGACCGCCGATATATTACCAGCTTCGCCGATCAAGGATTCTTCGGCGACCAGGTCACACCATCCGGCAGCCAGGGATTCGAGACCGATGGACTCCGGACGTTCGCATAGGAAGTATGCGGGAGCCATCTGATGTGGAGCTGCCCTCGGCGAAGCACCGATAGACTGCGCCTCCGCAGGTCTCGACGCCGGACATTCTTGTGCACATAGCACAGCTTATCGCAGCATCCCAGCAGCCGACAGAAACGGTGTTGGATCGAGAATTATCCGACAGCGCTGGGTCGGTAGCCGGGGACTCGAGGCCTGCAGACTCCGGACGTTCGCATAGGAAGTGTGCGGGAGTCAACGTACACGGAGCTTCCAGCGGCAATGCATCGTAAGTCCGCTACTGCACAGGCCTCGGGAACGGACATGCTTTCCTTAATAGCACAGTTTATCGCAGCATCCCAGCATCAACTGAATCTGTCGCATATATTTTATCCGACGATGCTGGGTCGGGACGCTCCGCGGAAGCGGGTACGGACGTCCGAAAGTTTCATCCGGTCCGACGGGATACCGAAAGGGATTCGGTGGATTTCAAGCTTTCCCTTTCGGAACAACATATGCTGCGATGCCGGATAAGAAACTGATAGCGTCGGTGGACTTAGAAATTTTTGGTTCGGTTCAGGGACATCGTCCCTCAGTTCCGACATAGTCCAATAATGTCACACAAACTTTCGAATTATTGAACGACGCTATATATATTATTATTTTATGCTTGCTATCCAAGCATTTCTGGTTTCTTGTTCGAAGAGTTATGGAGATGTCTTTCAAAAGTGTGCCTCTGTCGTCATAGTTAATGAAGAGTTAGCGGCAATAAGTGCTCATGGTATATGTCTATCGCTTACGGAGTGACATTCGCTAGCTCACCCGGTGTAGCGTACATTCATCGAATGGTTCGGCTGCCGGGTTCGTCCGTTGCGGTCTAGGAAGGAGATTTGGGTGATGCGAGCACTTTAATTACTTTAGTACTCACCCAGTGACGGCAGATTGAGGACAGATCGGAGGAAGCCAACAACATAGGGGACCGCATGTTGTGGTTCAGATATTTTACATTCGGAGCATATGTCCGTTGCTCGGGACGCTCCGTTATATTGACAGTCCGAGAGACTGTCTTTAATGCTTCCTCATCCTCACAGGAGGGCACACGACCGCACATTGGCTACGTGACCTCGAGTATCCGATCAGTTTCGGCATTCAGTGATTCCACAGCGAATAGGTCGCGCCATCCGGTAGCCAAGGGACACGAGGCCTATACACTCCGTTCGCTCGCATATTGGAAGTATGCACGGGGTAACGATCTCGGAGCTTCCTGCGGCAATGCATCGTAAGACCGCAGCTCCTCAGGCCTCAGTGACGGACGTGCTATCCGAGTTAGCACAGTTGTTTCGCAGCATCCCAGCAATTGACGGTTTCTCGGTCGAATCAGGAATTATCCGACGGCGCTGGGTCGGTGCGGTCCGCGGTTGCATCAAGCTACGGACGACCGAACGCTTTATAGGGTCCGACAGGATGGCGAAAGGGATTCGAAAGATTTCGAGTTTTCCCTTTAGTAGTATCGGAAGATGCCTTTCATATCTTCTGGCATTTCTTCCAGTGATTATTTTTCGGACTTCATTACTGCGATCTTGGATAAGAGACTTATAGCGTCATTGGACTCGGATTTTTCGATCGGTACAGGGACTTTGTCCCTGACTTACCGACGCAGTCCAATATTGTCATTACAACATGTGTTTTATTTTTCGACGCTATATATTATATATATATATATACAAGCCTGCTACTAAGCATGATAGTTTAGTTTCTTGTCCGCGTGGCTCATTTCTGCCATTTTATCTTTTTTACATATAGTTTATTTTGGCAGAGCAGGGCATACCGAGAGTTCATATGCGTCTAGACGGTGTGATTAAAGACTGCATATATTCTTTTTCGCCGTTTATGTCTTTTCCAATTTCAATGTTGGGAACGACATTATGTATAGTAGACTTAACTTAGACGCTTTATTATACGTAATCCGCCTTACTGAGGCGTTATCATTACGTCTTCAAGAAAAGATTTACGGGATATTATTCTCAATGTAATTTCTTTTGAGGGCAGTAGTTTGTTCACGTATAACTCCGCCCTTCAGTGGCTGATTGGAGTTGGTTAGACGTGATGCAGCCCTAGCTACATCCACGCGTGGATAGTAGGTTAAGAACTCTCTCAGAGTCGCTTCGTTCTCGGAGGAGCTTCTCTTCGACGGCAACTTTCCGGCAATCCATGAATTGCTTGATTTATACATTCTCTTGTCTATCTAGTGTTACAAGAGATTCAGACTGGGGCAAACATTCGGTGGTTGACTCAGAGAGTGCCGCCGCAGTTGCCGGACCCTAGTGTGGCTGTTATGACGGTTGCCAGTCAAACAGATTGGGATATATACTGATCCCTACGGATTCGAAGTGCCAGGGTCTTTGGGTTCCGCAGTCTTTTAGCTATCAGTTTAACTTCCGCGGAATAATGTTTTTTAGGCTTGCTTTATGTCATTGCATGAACATTATTCAGAAACGCATGCCCAAATTCCTGTCCTTTAATTCGACAGTAGTGGCGTATCTCCGGAACCAGGGAGGCACTCTTTCGTTTCCGTTATTCAATTTAATGGAAAGAATCCGTCTGTTGGTTATAGTACACCAAGTTCAGTTTTGGTCCGTCATATTCTGGGTCGTCTGATTGTTTTATCGCACTCCCGTTCTCTTACGGGTCGCTTGTTGCTGTCAGAATGGACTCTCAACAAACAAGTATTTAATCAGATTTGCTATCTATGGGAGCGGCCAATGATGTTTTATTTATGACACAGCTTGCTAATCAATTGCAGACGTATGTGTTGGCTTGTCCAGATCTCTGAACTAATACTGCTAACGCTCTATTGATCTATAGGACGGTATGATAGGATACGCGTATACTCCGGCGCTGTTGTTTTAGCAGGTATTGCTAAGATAAACAACCACAATACATTTCTGTTGATAGCATCTCTATCTTCACAGAGATCATGAGTAATTTACTCTCTTGTCTACTGTGGATCTTAACGTGAAATCTTCCTCTATGTGAGGATCTTTTTTCACTGGGTAAATCGTGTCATCTTTATCACAACCAGCAAGGTCGCAACCTTCATGTATTCCGTTGTGTGGTCCGTATTGCATTGTTAGCACTGTACTGGACGAGCTTTGGACGCGATTTCTTACTATAGGAGATCCTCTTCTTCGCTATTCTATGCGACTAAAGTGGAGGCTCTTCCGTCGTGGTGTAGGGATCATTATGTTCATATGGTTGATCCCTCCATACTACGCATTGCTAGTTTTTAGTATACTTGTTTCACAAGATCTACTGCAGCCTGTTGTTATTTAGGTTATAGGTTTATGTTACCTCATACCTATGCACTCTACATTAGTTTACAATTGAGTCTTTTGTCTCTTTATCTAAGTCAGTTAGTAACTTTTTGATAAATAGACTTAGAATCCTTAGATTAAATTCCTATATGGATTTTAACTTCGGTTCTTATTTAGCTAAGTAATCATTTGAGCCTCTGGAAACAGTAGTTTTCAAATTCTGACCTTTTAGGCAGTAATTCTGTTGGTTTCTCTTTTACTGTAGAGTCAGTGAGTTTCATGCACTATCGATGGATGATTTTCACTTTCATAGTTTCGGAATCAATACTTCCGTTACTATTTAGGTTGGATTGTTGCATAAGAGTTAGGCTCCTATTATCCGGAACCTATTATTTTAAGGTCCTTCCGTCTTCGTATGGGCATAGGCCTTTACTCTTTCCGGGTACATTTTATGTATTTATAAACAGATATCTGTTTATTACAAGGGCGTAAGCTTCTTCTGTCTTTGATGTCTAGTAGAAGGACGTTACGCTCCATTTTATTGTTAATGGATTCTATTAACTAGCGTACTGCTTATGGTATATCATTGGCTTAGCAGTTGTGCTTAAGATTTCGGCTCATGAAGTAAGAGTTCTTCTACTTCTTGGGCTTACATTAATAGTGTTGCTATTATAGATTTTTGAAGGCTGCTCATTGCGCTCAGCCATCCATTCATGAATTTTATCTCAGAAATATCGAGTCCATTTCTGGAGGCCTCTATTGTTAGGTCTATTATCTACTGCTCAGAATGTCATTCACTTAACAGTTGCTACTATAGCTAGGTAGGCTGTCTGTTTCGGCAGTGTCTCCGTTCGGCTGCCCTCTTCGCTCTGGGCTATTTGACCCAGGGCAAGAAAAAGGGGGGGGGGGGGGAGGGTGTTCCCTTGGGTCACCTGTTTTTACTATGAAAACAAGGGGATACCTCCTCCGGAGTTAGTAATTCTGAGCAGTTATTGGGATGGTTGTTTAGTGAGAAGTTTAAGTTTATAAAATTCATTCAAGTCTTAGTTTTTAAAGTATAGCTTTTGAATATTGCATATGTCAACGGACATGATTATGCAATTCTCACACACTTTTAGGAGTATAAGAGTCTCTATTCTCTAGACTTACTTTATTATTGGCTTACTTTAAAAATTATTAGTATAAGGATTATTGGATATTAATAGAGTACATGGATGTATGAAGCTCAATTTTTGGAAGGTGTTGTATCTTTCTAATTTATCATAAATAAGAAAGATACATGTAAGGCCTATTACTTCTTTTCCCTACAGGGGATGACTCTATTTTATTTTATTGAGCGTATTCCATTTTGCTCTATGTCCTTGGCCCTCCAGCCTTTTTACTATTCAGCTATGTCTGGGTCATTGGTACAGTATAAAAATGTTAAAAAATTTATAGTAATTTATATATTTTTTATACTTACCAATGACCCAGACGGGGATGGCCCTCCCAGGAGTTGGGAACTCTTGCCTCCCCGCTGAGTACATAGCGCTTACCAGGCACTGGTTATTAGAATGATAAATGGCGCCAATTTCGGAACGTCCTTGACACTGCGCATGCGCAGTGGGGGCGAGGTGTGGAGGGCCTTTCAGGACATGTTTTCTTTAGTTTTAGATGCAAATTTTGGGGATTGGGGGGCAAAATTTGTGTTTGGCCCTATATTTTAAGAGTTAGCACCAGCTATGTCTGGGTCATTGGTAAGTATAAAAAATATATAAATTACTATAAATTTTTTAACTTTTGCATGCAAATTTTGGGGATTGGGGGCCAAAATTTGAGTTTGGCCCTAGATATTTTAGAGTTAGCACCAGCTATGTCTGGGCCATTGGTATACTGTGTAAAAATATGCGACTACATATTTTCAAATTATCACATTCACAAAGTTATTATCAGACTAACACTAAATTTCCATCAATAAAGGGGCATTAGGGCTGCACGATATTCAAAACTGAATACCGGTATTCAAAAAAATACCGTGGTATACCGGTATATCGAAAACTGTTCAGATATATGAACACAAGCACCACAATCGGGACTCGAGGCATCACAGTCAGAACCAATTAGCATGCCTTGATGATGCGGTTCGAAAAATCTTTACCCAATGCAGATGATATCAAAATTAGTTTTTCAGATTTCAACAAAACTATATCATGTGACCCCTCATTGGAACGAGCTCGATGAGCTCGTTCCAATGAGGGGTCACATGATATAGTATTGTTGAAATTTTTGAAAATTATTTTTTCAGCTGCTGAATTTGTATATTATGAGGGCACAAGCAGACGATTCCTTGGATAAAGGGATAATATTATTCATTTGGGGCTACAATAAAAAAAACTCAAGACATCTTGAAAATCAAAATTGTGGGTAAATAAATAATGACGATAAACCGATATTTTTGTAATTACACCGGTATTCAATCGATACTGGTTTGAATACCGGTATATATCGGTTTATCGATATACCATGCAGCCCTAAGGGGCATAACTGAAAAGATTTGGCCAAGATCTACTCACAATTTATGCCTACAGCAAGCTTTGTGACAATCTGATTACATTTGTTCAAATTATCGTGTTCACAAAATGTGATGCATTGACGGATAGATGCACACTTACACAGAAAGACCCATTTCTTTTTCCACAAAACTCTGTTTAGGCATGGGATAATGATATCCTGACTGCCGTGGAAAATTGTGGGAACTATACACAAATGGAATGAGGAGATGGACATTGTGTGATTAACGCCATGCCGTGTCTGTATTTGTGCAACATGTAGGATCAAGATGTGTCATTCACCCCAAAGCTGGAATGGGGGACTATTATCCCCACTCCAAATGTACATGGGAACTTGACACAAGATGGAACACACTAGGCTCAATTGTTGTTCACTACAGCAGATTTGATGAAGAATATTTTTAAAGAATATTCCTCACACTGAATTAAATTCATTTTCCCATAGGGAGCCTAAATATGACCCCAGGTACTTGATTTGAACAAACTTAAACCTGACCCTCCTATGGATGCTTTGTACAAAGAATCAAAAGATTCTAACGAGTGGATCTGAAGAAGGCTTTTACAAATTTGTCCTCATATTGGACTGAGTCAAAATTTGGGTTCCCACAGGGAGCCGAAATATCATCTCAGAGACAAAATTGAATCTCACCCCTCTAAGAATGCTACACACATATCACATATCAAAAGATTCTGTCTGCTGAATCTGGAGAAGAATATTTTTTTAAAGTATTCCTCATATTACGCTAATTTAAAACTTGGGCTCCCACAGTGAGCCCGAATATGCCTCCAGGGACTTCTTGATCTAACAAACTTCAAGCTGATCCCCCCCCTCTCTCCTCTAAAGAGAGTCAGCATACCAAATACCAAGACATTTTTACTGGGAGATATTAAGAATATTTTTAAATAAGTTTCTTCATATTGCACCAAGTTAAAATTTGTACATGTAGATGCTAACAGAATTATGCCCCTTGGTGTGCCCCTGAGGGCCGGGCAGCTTTATTTGAACAAAATGGACTTGATATTTATTTATTTATTATTTATTTATTGGTGTTTAAGGTCACATACTTAAGCAAAAAGGCTAATCTTGACCATGACAGTTTTATGGGTGGAGGATGCGGGAGTACCCGGAGAGAACAACCAAGCATCGATGAGCAGCTGTCAGCTCAACATTCTAACTTTGTTCAAGCATCACTCAAGCAGTTGAAGACATGTGCACCATAGATGTGCAGTACACATTAGTACACAGCGTCATTGTGCTCCCATGTCGGCAACCGGGATATAGTGCCTTGCCCAAGGTCACAACGCGGGTCGTCCCGGATGGGGACCGAAATCGGGACCTCTAGCATAAATTGACTTGATATATGATAAGGAATATGCATATCAAATTTGATTCAATTTGGCGAAGTAGTTTCTACCTTATTGTACAGGCTGCCAATAATGATGTACAAAACACTGTCAAGACTTTTTCTTTCTTTTATTGATGTGTGACGAGACACACCTCATGTCAGACAGTTTTATGTGTGGGGGGGGGGGGAGGGGAAGAGGGAGCTGAAGATACTACTGAGCAGTAAAGAGCAACTGTCAGACTCCCCAGTGTACTAACTCTACACAAGCAGGGTTAGCAGTGGTTGAAGGAAAGAGAACCATCAACATGCAGTATAACTAGGTGCATTGAATTTCACCGAAAATTTATTGATTTAAGTTTGGATGAATTTTTCAGCAAATTAAGTCATGGCTGCTCCACAGCAGCCATGACTAGATTTGATGAAAAATATCTTGAAAATATTCAGCAGGTTAAGAGTTAAAAGACTATTTGGATGGAATTTAAAGGTCAGATAAAACAGATTCATGATTCTGGAAATGACAAATAAATACTAAGGCCAAATTAAGGTAACTTCTGTTGTTGTGCACATGTTGGCGAACATTACAAATAGGGCTGTCGCGATTATTCGATTAGTCGACTAACCGTCGACTATTGAAGTAGTCGACGTTTTTTATTTTTAGTCGATTGTCGTTCATTTTCAAGGTGGTACACGTCTACTACACGTCGGGGCTAAATTGCATTGTTTTGTGAGGTGAATGATCAATGAAGGTGAGTAACTTTAAATATCTAACCATAGTTAACATTCATATCTGGAAGACTGTACGACTGTCACTGACTGTGTAAGAAAGAACACTCACCGTTACTCGAGAAGAATAGATTCTTCTGAATTTCTCCAGTCTTGTACACACGAATGCACCCACTGGAAAACCCAAAGCTCGGAAGTGACAAAATTATGACGAAAGTCAGAACGTCAGATCCCTTCTCAAAGTTCGGAACTTCAGACTAAGATCCAATTTTAACAACTGACGAGGGAATGCATAGATCTCAATGTTCAAAATTTCGAGAAACTTATTGCAGAAAGGAAACATATGCAGGAACGTTCTTTGGTAAATTCATTTTAATTCATCGGCTTCAATCTAGTTCAAACTTGGACCCGCAGTCAGTAATATTATTTTTGGGGTTGGTACGTCCTACAGGACGTACCAACCCCAAAAATTATATTGCGGACTGTGGGTCCAAGATTGGACTACATGTAGCTTCAGTCGGGACTGATTTGTTGTTCCCACAACCCCACTTGTCTGAACACACTGGTGCCATTGTCATTTTCAGAGTTTTACGAACAGAAGAATGATTTGCTGAAAAATCATGGGAAGCGACTATTAATCGACTAACCGTCGATTACTGGTCACGATTAGTCGATTACAAAAAATGATAGTCGCGACAGCCCTAATTACAAAGTTACTTTATTTCTTCTGAGGCAAACAGTAGGTGAACGAAATAATCGTTACTTCAAAATAGTGGCAAATAAAAAAGATGTCTTACCAAATAAGTCTAAAGAACTCTGATGGTTTACCACTAATATGTACCCTTCGTCTGATTTTAGGTTCTCTCGCCCCCTAACTTCTATTTCTAAGCCGAATAACTTTCTGAACTGTTGCAACCCCCATACTGAAAACCTACAAAACAAAAAAATGTTTGTACAAAATTCAATACAAAACTGCTTGTACAAAATGTGTGTCTATGAGACTCCCCACCCCCTATATATGGGTCTTGTTTGGTTCAATTCCAACAACCCACCCATCAATTAATACAACTCTCCATCTATCAGTCATTTGTTTATATGCATGTAGCTGCTTTTAGTTCATCCTTTATCAAATAAAATCGGCTGCAACCTGCAGTGTGATATATAAATTGAGCAGTTGAAACAAAAAGATTTTCACAAAAATTGGACAAAACCCTAACATGTGACCCCTCACTGGAATGATCTCAACATGCCCTTTCCAATAAGGGGTCACATGATATAGTTTTGTTGAAATTTCTTGAAAAACATTTTTTTTTTTAAATGCTAAAACTAACAAATTTGATACTGTTTGTTTTGTAAAGGATTATTTTACTTACTGGTGTTTAAAGTCACTTTCAGCATCTTTGGCTATATCGTGACCGCAACATGTACAAAGTCAATTTTAGCCAATCTGTTATACCTATGGTGCCCACTTTAGAGGACTTCAAACCCAGGCATTGTTTCCAGGTCCTATTTTATCAGTAAAGCAAAACTTGTTTACCATAGTAAGCAAGCACTCGTTCACTTCCCAGTGTTCATGGATCAGAGAGCAAAGGGTTAATACTACAGGGATATTTCTGGGTACACTGGGAATGGAGTAAGGTTCTAGGTAGGCCCCTGCGAATATTCGACTCAAAGTCGAGTCGAACAACAAATTTGATTTGAATTTGAGTTGAAAAATAAAATCACGAACATAAAATTTGAATATGAAAAAAAAACAAACTTATTAATAAATGTCTCAGTACATGTATACGTATATTTGTACATTTAATACTGGTTAAATTATCAAAACAACGTGAGAAATTGAGCGCAAACTGCAAGCACACATCCTCAACATGGAACTTACAGTGTATTACCTATGTTATTTGGAATCATGAGTAACATCGGGAATACACTCATATTTTACAGTGGATTAAGCCACGGCTACATACTTGTGTAATAAATGTAAGACTTCGTACAAAAAACCCAAGCGACAGGGACTACATCTCACCTCGGGTACACTTCAGTAAGAAGCATCCATCACTTTATGATAAGGTAAAATCAGATGATGTCAAGCTTGAAGTCAAGAAGGGAGCAAAGCAATCACAGGTACATACAGATTCTTTGTCTCCTATTCAACCATGTGTTCAAGTGTGCTGCACTGTTAACGTACAAACTGTTGAATGTTAGCATATGTGGATAAATCATCAGTACATTGCCAAAACAATCCTAGTGTGGCTATTTTAAACTGAAAATATTGTGTATGAAACTGCACTTGGTCACCCGGTTTTGGCTAACTTGGTTCGAATTAGGGCTGCATGGTATTTGAAACTGAATGCCGGTATCGGTATTAAAAAAAATACCGCGGTATATCGGTATATCGAAAGACTGTTCAGATATCTGAATATGCATATATATATATGTGTACCATAATCAGGATTTGATCCTTCACAGTCAGAACAAATCAGCATGCCTTGATGATGCAGTTCGAATGAATCTCTACCCGACGCAGATGATATCAAAATTCATTTTTTTAAATATTAGTTTATCGAATTTTTCAAAACATTTTCAACAAAACCATATCAAGTGACCCCTCAATGGAACAAGCTCGTTCCAATGAGGGGGTCACAGAATATGGTTTAGTTGAAATTTTTTTAAAAACAATATTTGTTCAACTGCACAATTAGTGTATTACTCGGGACAATGCGGCCAATTGTTTTTACAGGGATAAGATTATTCTTTCAGGACTTCAGTTAAAAAACTCAGGACATTTTGAAAATTAAACTGTGGGTAAATAAATAGAGATGAGAAACCGATATTTTTGCAATTACACCGGTATTTATTCGATACTGGTTTGAATACCGATATGTATCGATTTATCCATATACCGTGCAGCTCTAGTTCGAATTTGATATTTGGTTGACTCAAACAGTTTTTTGGCAAGTTCAAGTTGAAAGACGAGTTAAAACTAAATCCATATTCGCAGAGGCCTAGTTCAAGGTTGGTGCAACTGAGTAATTTTGAACAGAGGATCAAACTGGCAACGATAAATTTTGATTTGCACTACCAGAATCTCAGCTGTCTGGTATTTGAGATGTAAATCATCTATGTTTGCACGATAGTTCACATGTTACCACTGAGGTTATACACAATTGTATATTTATTTATTTATTGGTGTTTAAGGCAAGCCAGAAAATAAGCAGTCTGCCATCTGCAAAATGAGGTCCCCAGAGGGTGAATTTAGTGATGCTACCCTGCACAGCAGGGTAGCATCACTAAATTTACCCTCTGTGAACCTCAATCTGAATCAGGGTCTCAAAACTAAACAGAAAGAGGTACCCAGAAGATAAATTGGCTCACTGCATGGGATAGCATCATCAAATTCCCTGGGGGACCTCATTTTGTAAATGTCAGATGGATTATTTTCAGGCCTGGTTTAAGGTCACATATTTCTGCACAATGGCAAATCATGACCATGACAGTTTTCCAGGTAGAGGAAGCCAGAGTACGCAGAGAGAACCACCATGCAACAGCAAGGAACTGTCAGCTCCCGAACATACCAACTCCACACAAGCAGGGTTAGCTGTCTTGGTTGAAGACTGGTGCACCATCAACATGCAGAATGCCTTAGTACACAATGCCACCGTGCCTCCACGTGTGCAATGGGAGTGAAGTGTCTTGCCCAAGGACAAAACACGGTTGCTGCAGGTGGGAGGTTATACAACATAAATGATAGATCATTGCAGACACTTGGGAGAGATATTTATTTATTGGAGCTTCATGCCAGTAATAATGCCACATCAGCATCTAAGGCTATATGATGGAGAGAAAAAGTATGTATTATAAAAGAGGTGATTATCTTCCGTAAAATAAAATGATTCATCTGGAAAGAACGTGAAGAATCAATAAAAAAGTAGTGGAACAATGAGAAAATGCGACCAGTTGTTTAAAACAATACTGTGAGATCAACCTCTTGAAAAGATATCAATTGGATGAGAGTTTAAAAGAATAAAAACTGTTCACAATTTATAAAAAAAAAAGGTTGATTTCCTTGCGAAACGACAGAATTCTGTTGTAGTTTGTGTTGTAAAATAAGCCTTTAAGAGACATTGCAGTAAACTACTACTGTCTGACAAAATTAAAATCAATACAGCGCAAAGTCTATCTGGCAAGGAACACATTCTCATTCTAGTCGCTTATAGACCTTAACCCTTTACCCAACAAACCGCCCACATCCGCCCACGTAGTATGCAAATACAGCTGCTGAAAAAATATTATTTTTTGAAAAATTTCAACAAAACCATATCATGTGACCCCTCTTTGGAACGAGCTCGCTCCAAAGAGGGGGTCACATGATATGGTTTTGTTGAAATTTTTTTTAAAAATTAAAAAAAAATGATATTTAAAATAATGAATTTTGAAATCGTCTGCATTGGGTAAAGGGTTATAATTAGTTAGTTTTCATTCTCTGCCTGAGCGAATAAATTTCCGGTCTTAAGTTAGATTATGACACAGTATAGCTGATGTGGACTGGTCACTTTTAAAAGATGGGTAATATTTCCATGGATGCAATAATATTAGATGCTGAACACCAATTATAGGAATAATCATCAAAAATTTCCTGTGCATATCTGTTCCCCCATGTGGGTCTATCAGCATACCAAAGGGGATCCAAATGGCTTTGAAATTACAATCCAAAATGTTTGTATGGACAGATGAATGGACGGACACAATGGATAATCGTGGCTGCAACATGGAGATATTTATTTATTGGTGTTTAAGGTCACATACTTATGCACAATGGCTAATCGTGACGGTTTTACGGGTGGAGGAAGCTGGAGTATCCAGGGTGAACCACCGAGCATCGATGAGCAACTGTCAGCTCCTCAACATTCTAACTCTGTTCAAGCTCCTTTCAAGCAGGGTTACAGCGGTTGAAGACATGTGCATCATCGACGTGCAGTACGCCTTAGTACACGACGTCATCGTACCCCCATGTGGGTAACCATGATAAAGTGCCTTGCCCAAGGACACAACGTGGGTCATTCTGGACAGGGATCAAACTCGGGACCTCTAGCATAGAAGTCCAACAGTCTACCACTGAGCCACTGCGCTCCCACAACATGGAGATAAAGTCAAAGTTAGTCAATCGTTTATACCCATGTTGCCTGTTTTAGAGACTTCCATCCCCAAGCAAGCATTGGTGACAGAGTCCTACAGTTGAAGTCCTGTCAATATATTTATTTATTTATTTATTGGTGTTTAAGGTCACATATTTCTGCACAATGGCTAATCATGACCACGACAGTTTTACGGGTGGAGGAAGCCGGTGTACCTGGAGAGAACCACCGAGCAACTGTCAACTCCCCAACATACTAACTCCACACAAGCAGGGGGTAGCATTGGTTGAAGACAAGTGCACCATCGATGTGCAGTACGACTTAGTACACAGCATCACCGTGCCCCCACGTGGGCAATGGGGGTGAAGTGTCTTGCCCAAGGACACAATGCGGTTGCCGCAGGTGGGATTCGAACCGAGGACCTCTCAGCTTGCAGCCTGCACCTCTACCTACTGAGCCACTGCACCCCCATTTTTTGCATTACTGTTCCAATGTTACAGGGTTTGGAAGTGTTTTGTTAGTCAAAAAAGCAGGTGGCGATAAAAAACATAAGTGTGGGTGGGGGAGGGGGTGGGGAGGCTCACCATGACTCGCATATCAATTACTTTAAATTGTATGTATCTAGCATTTTCTGCACGAGTATATTGCAAGGATGAATGCAACTTAGAACTGACAAACCTATACGCAATGGTGACTTTAGTTCAAATGTTTTCATTGAAACCTTCATCGCATTCAGTTTAATTTTATGATTATTGTTCGGCACAAAACATTATAATAATCGATATATTAATTAAATGAGATGACATTAAGACTATCTGAAACAAATGCGAAGGATGAATGCATTGTCGCCACTAAGAACTGGGGGGGGGGGAGGTAATTTCGGTTTCTCTAAGTACCTGTAGCCTATTCTTTGAGGATAAGTCTACCACTTAATTCCCATGATTATTCATGTACTGGATTAATTGCACATTGCTCAATTTTCAGAGACATTGGAAATTATATTAATCACTTTCACGCAACTTCACGCAGACGTGTTTCAGAGAACTATCATTCACGATGTTTTTCACGTGTTGGCATCCGTGAAAGGATTCGTCATATTTTTCCATGCATTCATGAAACCGGGACACTCCACGACGACTGTACTGTAGCACATATTTCATATTAAATCTAGCCACGGTTGTAGTTGCATTTTATGAAAAAAGCTTTGCTGATTGGTAGTATATATTTCAGAGAGAGTTAGTTACATGTACTGTACATTGTACTCCAAAACTGTATTCGTTTGTAGAAAGCACCTATTTTCATATTATGAGATGAATATGAAATGTCATTGTCATCTTTCCTATCAAAAAACATTGCACAAATCGGCGATTTTTGATCAATTGGACTAGAATAGTCGAATCGGTGAAAATAGCTGACCTGCTGCTACAAATGATGACAGAGTTTTATGGATATTCTAGTTTGCTTCCTACATTACGTTTAATTGGTACGCAAATTTTACGATTTTAATAGCGAGCGAAAGCGACCCGCAGGGTCGCGGGCAAGCGATCCAAAGGATCGCTTGCTTCGCAAGCTATTAGGCAACACGTATGTACCGTTTGTATGAACTCAAAGCCAAGCTCATCTCAAAGGCATCAACTTCAAAATTTTTCAACGGAAGTGGTACACAAGGATGCTGACATGTTTGCACATGGCGGAAATTGACATTTGCAATTGAATAAATTTGGGGGGATTTTCCCCAAAGGAACCGGGGACAAATGAGGTTACATTTTTTCAAGGATACTCGGACGCTAGAACAAGTGATGGCTCTCCACCATTGCTTTCACACTCAATGGGTCAAGGGACCCTTAATACATAGGGTGAGGGGGGGGGGGGGGGGGGGGGGGGGGGGAATGGGGGCTAATGGGTCACTGATTATGTCACGTGACGTCCATAGCAAGTAAAGCACGCCCCCCTAGCTATGGGCAAACTACTGGGCCAATTTTGATACATGGACCCAACATGCATTGCAAACGACAACAGACAGGTCAATGGTGTCGTCATGTGACTTCCCTAGCAACCAGAGTGCCCCCTCAGCAATGGGCTAACTACTGGGCCAATTTTGACCAAATTTGGTTTATGGACCCAAAATGCATTGCAAATAAAAACAGACAGATCAATGTTGACGTCTCGTGACTTCCCTAGCAACCACAGCGCGCCCTTAGCAACAGGCTAACTACTGGGCCGATTTTGACCAAATACGGCATGCTGACCCAAAATGAATTGCAAATGAAAACAGACAGATCAAAGTTTACGTCTCGTGACTTCCCTAACAACCAGAGCACTCCCTTAGCAACGGGCTAACTACCAGGCCGATTTTGACCAAATTAGGTATACGGACCCAAAAAGCATTGCAAATGAAAACAGACAGATCAATGTTGACTCTTGTGACTTCCCTAACAACCAGAGCACTCCCTTAGCAACGGGCTAACTACCGAGTCAATTTTGACCAAATTCGGTATACGGACCCAAAATGCATAGCAAATAAAAACAGACAGATCAATGTTGACGTCTTGCGACTTCCCTAGCAACCACAGCACACCCTTAGCAACAGGCTAACTACTGGGCCGATTTTGACCAAATACAGCATGCTGACCCAAAATGCATTGCAACTGAAAACAGACAGATCAAAGTTTACGTCTCGTGACTTCCCTAACAACCAGAGCACTCCCTTAGCAACTGGCTAACTACTACTGGGCCGATTTTGACCAAATTCGGTATACGGACCCAAAATGCATTGCAAATGAAAACAGACAGATCAATGTTGACGTCACATGATGTCCCTAGCAACCATAGCGCCTCCTTATTAACGGGCTAACTACAGAGCCTTTTTTGACCAAATTCAGTATACGGATCCAAAATGCATTGCAAATAAAAACAGACAGGTCAATCTTGACGTCACGTGATTTCCCTACCAACGAGAGCGCCCCTTAGCAAAGGGTTAACTTCTGGGCTGATTTTGACCAAATTTGGTTCACAGACTCAAAATGCATTGCAAATAAAAACAGGCAGGTCAAAGTTGACGTCACATATTTTTTCCTCTTCCCTGACATGACCCAGAAGCACAGGATTAGCTGTTTCATAATTACTCACAGAATTATCTGTTGTGATAACTACAAACAATACCGGTACGTCGGTATTTTTTCAGTGAAATTAATGAAAATGGCTCACTGAAATTGGCACATAAAGCTCTAGGCCTACTTAATTCAAAAAACAAGTCTGTAGTGTGTATGTCTGTGCTGCCTTGTGTAGTTTGAGTGTCTGTTGGGCAAATCGCCCAGAAACCTGGTCCAAATCGTCCACAAACATGATCCGAATGGTCCAATAATCTGGGCCGAATCGCCCAGAAATATGGTCCGAATCGTCCATAGATCTGGGCCAAAACGTCCTTTATAAAAATCTGGTCCAAATCATGAAACTACATTTGTGATACTCAGTCTTATTATTTTTAAGATGGTCTTTTCAGTAAAACTGCATTGGCATATTATCATTGTCCTTTTTTTGCACAGCACTGCTGTATTTTCTTGTTGTGGCTACTAACAGTTGGTAATAGTAAAAATAAATGCTACACGCGTCGCTATTTGTGAAACAATAAAAATGAACGCAGCAATTTCCGTAACCCCTCAGATAAATTCCGGAAAACAACGACGCCATAAATATATCTTCCAATCAAAGCAATGATAAAATTATTTTTCAATCAGAGCCCTGCCACTGGAAAATAATATCTTCCAATCAAAACGCAGATAAAAATAGTTATCTCGAAATTTGGTTGTCCCCTATTCTTTATCAGTCAATGTAGGCCTACAGTACTTTAGGCCTAATGCATCACTTTCGCTCGCTTTTAGGTTTGCCTAAATTTCATATTACGGTTTTTATTTGGGTAAATCGACGCAGTAAATATCATTTTTGATGCGTACCACATATTTCTGTTATCTCGAGGACGAACTGAACTGTATATACAAGCGAGGATAGCCCAGAAATTCAAAAATGCATAGTAAAGAAATAGCTTTGTGTAAAATCTGAATGTGGAACTAGTTTCGTATAGAAAAGGTAACACCAAAAGTGTTATTATAAAAGCCCATTGCAAAAAGTCCAACGCCATTATTGCAAATCAATTCCGGTTTCAAAGTACATATATCTGCAAGTGGTACATATCCGGCTGAAAAATATTATTGCGATTCTAAAATTTGTAGGAATTTTTTAATTATTTCTAAACTCTTGTATAATGAATAAAGAGAATTTGTTTTCAAACGAGAGAAAACTTGTGTCATTAGATGAAAAAGTTCAATTTTCTAAATTTAACAACAGCCGAAAACGAATGGTCTCCACCGGTGTTTTTAGAAAGACCCATGAATGAAAGTGAATTGGGTTCAACCACAGTGGCAGCGGAATCGGAGTGGAGGTGGCAGGCCTGCAACCAGGGTCGGGCATCGGGGGGGGGCATGTAGGGAGGGGGAACCTCCCCAACCTGGACATAATCCCATCGTTTTTCCATCCAGAATCATTTTATCCCCCCCCCCCCCCCGCCCCAAGTGACTAAAGTTCACCAATTTGCCATGTGCGCCGGGCCGACCATGGTTCGTCCCGGCATGGAAAAATTTTAAAATTTGGCATTAAAAGGAGCAATTTCCTGTCTTCTGAAGGATGAATTCCTACTTCAACATACCCCAGAAAGTTT
Organism: Pictodentalium vernedei; assembly: GCA_031216915.1. Classification (NCBI taxonomy): domain Eukaryota; kingdom Metazoa; phylum Mollusca; class Scaphopoda; order Dentaliida; family Dentaliidae; genus Pictodentalium; species Pictodentalium vernedei. The sequence goes on from CM062291.1 coordinate 376,264,230, forward strand.
TATTTTTCCCGCTCAAATAACAAGATTCATTATTTGAATTTTTTTTTTATTTCTGTCCACTAACTTTTGAATTGAACATTCTGAATCATCCCTCCCCCTACCTCATAGTGACTAAATTCCACTAATTTGGACACACCGTGCCAAGCACATGTGCGTCGGTTAAATTTTGCATTAAAAGGCGCAATTTCCTGTCTTCTGAAGGATCAATTCCTACGTCAACATACCCCCAAAAGTTTTATTTTTTCTGCTAAAATAACAAAATTCATTATTTGATGTTTTTTATTTCTGCCCACTAACTTTTGAATTACCATCCAGAATCATTCTCCCCCCCCCCCACCCCCACCCCCACCACCACAATAGTGACTAAATTCTACTAATTTGGATACACCGTACCAAGCACATGTGTGACGGGTCGACCATAGTTCGGAAAATGTTTTAATTTGGCATTAAAAGGAGCAATTTCCTGTCTTCTGAAGGATCAATTCCTACTTCAACATACCCCAAAATTTTGCATTAAAAGGAGTAATTTCCTGTCTTCCGAAGGATCAATTCCTACTTCAGCATACCCCAAAAAGTTTTATTTTTTCTACACAAATAACAAGATTCATTATTTGATTTTTTTTTATTTCTGTCCACTAAAACATTTGAACGGCCATCCAGAATCATTTACCCCCCCCCCCCCCCCCCTCCCACACCACCACACACACACCAAATAGTGACTAAATTCTACTGATTTTACACCGTGCCAAGGAAGATTCATTATTTGCAATTTTTTATTTCTGTCCACTAACTTTTGAAGGACCATTCAGAATCATTTTATCCCCCACCCCCTCCACCTCCTCAAAGTGACTAAATTCCATTAATTTGGATACTCTTTGCCAAGCACAAGTGCCCCGGGTCGACCATGGTTCCAGCCGGCGTGTAAAAATTTTAACATTTGGCATTAAAAGGAACAATTTCCTGTCTTTGTCCCATGGAAAGCCTCTGTTTGCGAGAGCATTTCTCCTACTTTCAATTACCAGTAACCACTCATCACTTGAAATTTATCCTGCTATTGAAGACAGATAATCTCTTCTGTTAATTAATTAATGTTTCGTATTCTCATAGTTGTGTATAATCTGTGTGTTGAATAAACATCTCAAATATAACAATAGAGACCCAGTCATGGGATTATATTCAATGTAATTACAGGTGTAAATTGACAACTCTGAGTTAATTCACTGGTAGATAAAATGGATCAAATTGGTGAAAATTGAAAAACAGTGTCTGAAATTTTTCTAGGGGGGGGGGGGGGGGCGAAAATGTATCCGGGGGGGGGGGGGCATGCGCAGTACAGCTTGATGGAGTGGCACGTATTTCCGTCTTCCATTTTGTCCACTAGAGGTCGCCATCTTGGTTTTATGGTAGCACGTGATTGCCATAGGCCTTGTATAGTTTGAGTAGTACCGTATCGTTAGCCCCCCACCCCCCACCCCCCAGGTGGTTCCCCTGAGCATTTTCAGTAGGTTTATTCGTTTGGTCGCTCTCGCAGCTACGATATTAGTATGTTAAGTGAGGCTTAGTTTCGAGTCTAGGGTGATTCCCAGGAATTTAGCTTCAGTGCACTTTGGGAGGGTTTTGCCTTTTAGTTGCAGGTCAAAGTCGCGTTTTTTTTCTTCTGGCGGAGGTTATCCTCTGGGTCTTGTTTATATTTAGTTTAATTCTCCTTTTATCGCACCAGAGTTCGAGGTCGTCTAGCGCGCTTTGGAGGGATTTTTGGAGGGGGAGGGGTTGGCTGTTGGAGTCCCAAAGGCCCTTGTCGTCTGCAAATTGTGAGATTTGGACCCGGTCCGAAGAGATGTAGAGGTCGTTTACGTAGATTATGTACAGGAGCGGGCTGAGTACTGACCCTTGGGGCGTTCCGGCCACAAGTGGGATGCTTTTTGATATTTCTCGGTTGACTCTGACTTTGATTTCGCGATCGTTTAGGAAGGAGGAAATTAGTCTATGTAACTTTTTGGGGATGTTGAGTTTAATGAGTTTGTATCTGATGCCGTTGTGCCAGACTGAGTCGAAATCTTTTTCCACATCAAGCAGAACGGCGGCACCTAGATTGTTGTTATCGATCGAGTTTTTCATGAGTTCTACTAGGTGATAGATATGTTCCATGCCTTCTTTGCGGTGCCTATAGGCTCTTTGCCGGTCATTGAAGAAGTTAGTTTCTTCGAGATGGTCCCTTTTCTCAAAAACCTTGCCGATGCAGCTAAGGAAACTAATAGGGCGGTAGTTGGCTGGTTTGGAGAGGTCTTTGTCGGGTTTCGGTATCATGAGCCCTATGGCTGATTTCCAGCATTTGGGGAAGCAGCCATGGGTGAGGTACACGTTGAATATGGCCTCTAGTCTGGTTATATAGGAGTTGGGGCTCTGTTTGAGGATTTTATAGCTTACTTCGTCTTCTCCCGGGGAGGAGGAGTTTTTGCATTTTTTATCATGCTGATTATTTCGTCGGCCGTGATGGGGGTGATCAGGTCATGTTCGCCCCCTTCCTCATATTCGTTGCCGAAGTAGGGGTCGCGGTAAACCTTTAGGTGGGAATCAACAAAATTGTCGATGGTTTTTTATGACTGAGTCGTCATATTCCGGCCCTAAATGGGGTTGGTGAGTTCGGCTCAATAATTCCGCGAAGGTGTCGGCTTTTTCCATTTCTCGAGAAATCCTCCGACTTTTATTTCGATAGCCAGATCGTCAATTCCCAGTTTAATTGCTTCTCTTGAACTTGGCCGGTTAGATCTATCTTAATTTAATATTCGCTTTTATGTTCCTTTGAAAGTCTCGCATTTTGGTATATGTTGACATTCGGTGACAGACCAGACTAGTAATATGGGTGTGTGTTCAGAATCCGTGGGATGTACTGTTTTTACAACAATTACCTATTAACTGGTCATAATTACAAAGATAATGACAGCAGGAGACGACTGGTCTTCACTTCTTTAATCTCTTATCAAACATCTCATATGGCGTTCAGTAAACGCGCACTTTATGGCCATTAAATGTCATGCTTAATTAGCAGAGCATAAACTATTGCTAGTCTGTTTAAGTGACAAATCATTTTTTGGAGTTCATCATACAAATGCACATTCTTATACCTTTGGCCCGAACGAGAAAAACTATCAAAGATATATACACTTTCAAACAAGAAAATCGCAACTTTAAGCTATCACCCTGACAAATACTGAGCGGAGTATACCGCGGTATCGGTTCGGTATTAGGAATCTAGCTTGACTGAGATTTGCTGATAGTACCAAAGGGGAATTCACACCAGGAAAATACAAAATAAATTGTTCTTGTACCATTCTACCACAGCACCACAAGTGCCACTGCAATAAGCTGAACATTTCGCCCACACAAATCATATCTACAGTAATTTCCTGCCTTGTTCCAAACACACCTTAACCTCTAAAAGCCTATACCTGGTTTTGCGATCTCAGATCACGCGCCCTTTACATGCCATCATTAGGAGGTCCTGCTGACTATATACAAACACCAAGGCAGTGATTTATAGTCAAGTCTTGGCTGCCTTAATAGGCAGCCAAGACTTGGCTAGAAATCACAGCTAATCAACTGGACATGTACAGATTGTAGTTTAGTGAAATTCAGAACAATTGCCCAGGCCTTTAACGATTAACAAAACTGAAAAGAAAAGCAGTCATTTCTTTCATGAAAATGAACACTTAAACTGCAACCCGGCCTCAACAAAGCCTTATAAATAGAAATGTAGAAATATTTGAAACTGCAGACGGTTTCGGTATTCAGTGATTGGTTCGGTTCGGTTTCTCGGTATCTCCATGATATCGGTATCGCTTCGGTTTTTCGGTATATTGCACATCTCTACTGATTGGGTTTTTCATTCTGTATGTTCGCTTGTTGAACGCTGACATGTTTCTAATACAACTATCATCCAAAAGGTATTATCCAATAGATATCCTCCAGTACTACATCACCATAGGTATCCTCCAATACTCGTATGCATCTATGTGCTGCATGTGTTGAGCGCACATTGTGCACTAACGCAAGGAACATATCATCATATCCAGCCTGTGCCAATGTGCTGCATGTGCGTGTACACACTGTTATACATTCAGCCCTAGTAGTTAGATACATATCAGCACATTCAGCTTGTGCCCATGTGCTGTATTTGATTGTATGCCTATGTATTGTGACACATTGTGGACAAGCACACAAGCATATTCCACCAAATACAAACCCCACGTTCGTAAAATACCTTTTATAGTCTGGCTATGTCTATAGAATCCATTTTTCATCGTATGTGCCCATGTGCTGCATAATTGTGTGCACGTTGTGCACTAGTACATAAGCACATATCAGCACATCCATCGTGTCCGATGTGCTGAATGCGATGTGAATACTCTGTTGTTCATCGTGTACTCGCAGACAGACACATCTGAGAAAACTGGAATAGGTAATCCAACATGTGCCAGGGGGAGGGGGGGGGGGTATCAGATATAATGAGGTAGCCTGTCGATAATCACAAAATACAAGCCTTAGCATTGCAGCTGGCACCTTTCTTCGCTCAAGTGACAATGTGTATATAATGCCAATACTACTGAGTGTCACATTACAGTTTATAATACGTTGTAATAATAACACTTTGGTCGGCCGCTTAAGCTATACCCAGAGTCGAGTGCGCATTTTGGTACACATGCCTCCTTCGCCGTTGGATGCTTCCGACGACCTTGGAAGGACCTCCACGATCTAGTTCGAATTAGGGTGCCATAAGCTATGGTTTGGAGGCAAAAATGGTGAAAAGATACATACTGCGTCAAAAAAGAAAGTATAATAGAAACAAATGTGAACAAAATAGCATAAAGGATGAAATATAATAGTTCTAATGTTCTATGTTTGTGGACAAGACGTCGTGCAAAAAGTTTAATGACATGTTGCTGTTGTCCACCCAACCGTACACAATTTTCCTACGGATTTCAAAATAGCACGTGGTAACCAAGAATGTTAAATTGAATGGGTGGCCGACGATTCTCTTTGTGTTATGTTGTGCTATAGAGAGCCTGAGTTATTGAGAAAACACACTAGTTTTTGTCTTCCGATATTTTAAAAAATGCCAAGGTTAACTGAAAATCAGAGGTTGCGTGCCATTGGTATGCATGAGGCTGGGATACCTCCAGATGAGCTCGCTGCTGAGTTCAGAGACACTGGGGCCACTACTTACCGTCTCGTTGGAAGATATAGAACCACTGGATCTACTGCCGACCGGCCGCGTTCAGGTCGACCAAGAGTCACTAACCCTGCACAAGACCGACACACCAGGACGTCTCACTTGCGGGATCGCTTCCTTCCGGCGACGAGGACAGCAGCAATTACTTCTGGTAGAACTAACAATAGAATCAGTGCACAAACTGTCAGCAACAGACTCGCTGAACACGGCATCCGAAGTAGGCGTCCATACCACGGACCAATCCTTACCCAACGTCATCGTACCGTCAGAATGGTTATGTCAGCGTGTTCGCTGGACTCAGCAGCCTTGGAGCACTGTTCTATTTAGTGATGAATCACAATTTTATTTTACGGCGCGTTGATCGTAGGGCAAGAGTGTATCGCCGACGAGGAGAACGGTTTTCTGATGCTTGCTGATGTTTGCGCGCGGGAATGCGATAGTTTCGGCGGGTTAGTGTAATGGTTTGGGCAGGAATTTCCTTGCACCATCGAACGCAGTTGATCTTCATCGATGGTAATCTGAATGGACAGCGATATGGGGACGAAATTATTAACGCTGTTGTTATCCCGTTGTTCAACGCTAACGTCGGATTGCAGTTATTCCAGCAATGCAATGCCCGATGTCACGTGGCGCGTATCTGTCGTGACTTTCTTGAGAAGCAGAGCATCGAACTTCTTCCTTGGCCCCCACTTTCGCCAGATTTGTCGCCAATCGAGCATCTTTGGGATCAACTGGACCGTCGGGTACGACTTCATGATCTTCAGACGTTAGGCGATTTACGCAGTGTTCTAAGGCAGGAGTGGAACGCAGTACCACAAAGTGACTTAAAGAGACTTATCAGGTTCCTGCGCCGTCGATGTCTTGCCACCGAAGAGGCAAGTGGTGGACATTCACGCTATTGACTGCATATGTGAACTTTTAAGTTCACCCTATGTCTGAATTGCGAAGTTCTAACGTGAGGCTGGCAACAGTACGAACACGAAATTATGAAAATTCATACAGCTAGACTCGAAATATGAATTTACAATAATTTGTTTGGGTAATTATCTAATACTAAAAACATTACTCCTTAAAGTTTATTATACTTTCTTTTTTGACTCAGTATAATAAAATTGGAATGACGATTTTTGGCATTTGGCATTTGGCATCTGCAGCGAAATCCAGTTTTGATAATTGATCAGTTGATCCATTTCATTTACTTGTTTATTGTATTCCGTGAATTTAGTGTTACCGCGGGAGCCAAGTAGCGGAAGCACATTGTAAAACACATCGAAGATCTCGATAAATAAATATCCATTTGTTTACAGTTCAATCAAATTATTGATAAACTAAATACCACAACATGGTGTCAGAAATGGGAACTGATATGATCGCAGACTCTGAAAAATTAAATAAAGCTTGGAAAGTTTCTTTATCGGTAAATAATTCTGTCATTCACTGAAATTAGACACGTGGTCTAATGTGAATATAATTATCTTTGATGATTATAAAAGTTTGAAGTCAAAACCAAAACAAATTGAAATTGATCTCATACTCAGGTGGCCAAATGCCTGTAAAATGACAGTGCATATTAAATATTCAGCATGGGGGTAATGTAAACATCTCTCTGTAGTTGGTCCAAGTAAAGTTCAATCAATCTTGGGGAAGGTAGGGTTGTGATAAAATGGACTTTTACCAACAGGTATTATTAGTGAACAAAGCTGAGATTAAACAGTTAACCAGTAATACATTATATCAGCATGGTGATTTATTTGAAGGTTTAGGTACTGTGAAAGATGAAGTGAATATAGCACTTAATGAAAATGCTATTCCTGTTATTGAAGCTGGTCGAAAAGACCCACATTGCATGAGAAACTTAAACCCGAACAGGACCACATACAAGCATCAAATGTGATGACCAAACTAGACGAACCTACTGAATGAGTAGCTTCTATGGTCATAGTTAACAAACTAAATGGAAAATTACCGATTTGTTTGGACCCAAGAAACTTGAATGCTTCAATAAAGCATGAACATTTCAAACTTCGAACATGCGAAGAAATTACCTCAAAGTTTTCTGGAGCAAACATCTTTTCAAAGCTCGATGCCAGCAATGGATTTTGGCAGTTAAAATTAAATGAGCCAAGGTCATATCTGACAACAATTAATTTAGTACACTATTCGGCAGATATATGCATCTGAGATTACAATATGGAATTTGCGGTCCTCTTGAGATATATCATAAAACTATTCTTTCATTTGTTACAGAAGATCCAGATGAAGGGACGAAAGTATTAAATGGAGAAATTGCTCTATTAAAAACTTTCGACCAAAGCAGTCCTGGTAATTCATCCTTGTTTCCTCGACAAAAAAAAACTGCTGTGGAAAACTGGTGCTTCTACGGCAATTGCTGTGAAGCCTGTTCGTGTAAAAATCATCAGGGGGCAGGACATAGTCTCAATTGTCGTGTATATGTAGTATGTGGTGAAGTGAAATCTTTTAAGTAACTTTTACATGTGAAAGTAGTTTGAGGTACATGTGTATATAATCACAATCAATGTGCAGAATCTTTCACCCAATTAGATCATGCCAATGTCATGAACCACGTGAATGCTGAGAAAAAAATATTGGAAGTAAGCAGGCGACTTGCTCAATATGTATGGTATGAGTGAAAATAAGATGCATCATAACCATAAACTAAGTATCTCACTGCTTCGATGTTGATAATACCAGAATCTGACATCAGTTTCTGGAAAGCTCTATAAGAGTTTTCCAGAAACTGATGTCAGATTCTGGTGTTATGAACATAGAAGAAGCAGAACACATAGTTTCTAGTGGTTATGCTGCAATTTGTACTGTAAATTGTAAGATTAGCAATACAGCGTAGTGCAACCCACATGGTTTGGTTCCTTGTACTCCAGTAATCTTCACGTATGAGTGTGAGTTGCTTAACCCCATTTACTTTTTCAAAAATACTAAAGTAAGTGTCTTTCAATGAAATTCCTGGTCTGGAAAAGTGATTGTAACTGGGCATATGCTTGTGCAACCTAATGTCCTTGAAGTGTTCGTCTAATCTCTCGCGAGCGGTCCTCTCAGTCTCTCCGACGTATACCGCTGAGTCGCTGACCGATAAACCTTGCATAGGAAACAATAAATTAAATTCCCAGTTTTACAGTTTACCTTTTTACTCATGTCAAAAGTGTTGGAAGGAGACGTATAACTTACGGAGTCAAAAGATAAAACCTTGCAGATTCTACATGAATCACGGCATAGTTCAACGGATGGTGATGTCAGCCTACTTTTTTTCAGATGCACAAGAATATCACTGATGCTACTGTCTCCTCGGTATGATATGAGGGGCGGCTTTTTGAATAGTTCCTTCATTCGACATGATTTGTGGAATACATCCAGATATTTGCGTATGATTTCCCCTAGGTTTGGTAAGGAATCATTGAAAATTGTAACGCGAGGTACCCCGTCACTGTTCTTATCTTTTACCTTTCGTCGCTGGAGGAGTTCCCCCTATCGGTAGAGTCAACCTTCCGTAACTCCCTCTAAATAAATTTTGAGCTACCCTCATCTCAGTTGACGTGTCAAATCATTGCGATTTTTCCAATACTCCGATTGCCTTGTGCAGATTCGCCGTATACGGAGCTCTGAACTGAAGGCGACATACTGTTTTGTATGTGATGGGTGGCTAGATTTCGTATGCAGGAACAACATTTTATCGGAAAGTTTCCTGTATAGGTCTGTGTGTATAGTTCACCTCCGGATAATTGAATCATTGTATCCTAAAACTCCAGGCGTTCTGCAGAGTGCCTCAGTTCCACTTTTATGTTAGGGTGAAAAAACATTAGCGTGTTCAGCAAATTGTTTTAGTTCATCTTTGCCATGCGTCCAAACTAGAAAACGTCATCAATTTAAGTAAATCCTCATCCCATTTTCTGAGATAAATACACGCATAGTGTTTCCCTAATCGTGACCCAATTGCAACAACATCCGTGTTGAGATCAATTTCTCCATTTTATTCATTCATTGTTTTAACATATGACTGGTGTTGACATATCAATTGATGACATCATCAGTTGGGGGATCAAATAAATGTGAAGATGATACACGTCTACAGAAAGTTTTAGATACCATTCGGCAAGTTGGATTACAATTCCAAAAAGATAAATATGTGGTAAGTTTTTCTGAACTCACATTTTTAGGTGATACTTTATCAACAGAAGGACTGAAGCCAGATGCATAGAAAAATGAAGCTATTATTAAAATGCTACATCTAATAATAAAAAAAAGCTTTACAAAAAGTTCTTAGTATGGTAAATTTTCTTGGCAGATTTATTCCTGATTTATCACCCCAAACAACACGTCTAAGAAAATTACTTGACAAGAAAATTTGTTGGAATTGGACAGATGTAGAACAACAAGATTTTCTTAATCTCAAGCTACTTGTGTCTAGTCAAGCTGTATTACAGTTTTATGATACAAAGAAACCTGTCAAAATTTCTGCTGACTCAAGCCAGTTTGGTCTTGGTTGTGTTTTACTTCAACATTTTGAAAATGAATGGAAGCCAGTAGTCTTTGCATCTCGCGCAATGACACCAGCAGAAAGCAGATGTGCGCAAATTGAAAAAAGGCTGTTGCTTTAAGATTCGCGTGTGAAAGGTACCATCAGTGTATCTATACTCAGAAAATTCAAACTGAAACAGACCATAAACCATTGGGCTCTATTTTCAAAAAAACATTGAATGATTCTTCATTGAGAATTCAACGTCTTAGATTACGCTTACAAAAACATTGATGTTACGTATACACCAGGTAAACTCACGTTTATGCTGATGCACTATCCCGTGCATACCTACCGAATACAGAAAGTTGTGATGTTGAACATGCTGCTGAGCTATACGTTAACCCTTTTACTGCCACGCCCACTTTAGTCATATATGGAGGATCTCTATGAACGTCTGCATGCGAGAAAGTTTAATAAAATTTATGACATACTTGAACTCTATCACCTGATTAATTGTTGGAAAGGGCTCTGAGCCCTTTCCAACAATTAATCAGATGGTAGGTTTGATCTGCGCATACCCGAACGTATATATATGGAATCATCATAAAATAGTCGCTTTCGGCAGCTTTAGTGTTAATGCTGTTATATCAACATTACCAGTCTCTGACGAAATAGAATTTAATAGAAGAAGAAACTTGTAATGATACACAGATGCAAAACCTCATTAAAATAATACAAGAAGGTTGTATTTTCTAGAATTGTATCTTCTAGTTATGACTTTAAATGGGTTAAAGGAACCATTGGTATTTTCAAAGATTTGGCAATTTGCCAGTAGGCAAATTGCCATATCTTTTAAAATGCCAATGATTCATTTTAGTCAGTTATATTAAAAGGTGGAAAATACAATTCTAGAAAATGAAGACAAGTGCACCATCGACGTGCAGCACGCATTAGTACGCAGCGCCACCGCACCCCCACGTAGGCAATCGGGATTGTGTGTCCTCCCCGAAGACACAACGCAGTTACCGCTGTCCAGGATCAAACCGTCGACCTTTCGTTTTGACGTTCAATACTCTAACCACTGGGCCACCGAGCCCCATGTGACAACAGACCATGCAGGAAGAGCAAATATATTCACATTTCAAATACATTGGTCTAGCATCTGCCGGGCCTGTCATATCGCTCACAGGGCCGGGGAGAGGATCGGTGGCCCGTGTAAAAACCCGGGGCCCGGTACTTTGGGGGGGGGGGGGGGGGTTGGCTCAAGATTCTTGGATCAGGCCTGGGTTTCCCAAAGTTTTGACTCCTGTGCCAAGCCTTTGGTTTCCCCATCCCCGAGCGAGAATCAGCAAAATAAGTTTCCCTTAGTGTTGGAACACTAAAGTGCCACTCATGTAAAGAAGGAATGGCAATGCTCGGTGGAGATTTTCAATCTGTTAACCCTTTACTCAACATGAAAAGAAGACGACACGTGCAAACAAAATAATTGAATATCTATTTTTGTTCTTCATTTTTTTACGTCAAAAAACATAGCTTATGACCCCTCATTGGAGGGGATCATATGCTATGTTTATGAGGCAAAAAAAAAAAATGAAAATCGAATGGCAAATTTTGTGAATAGCGCTGGATGGTTTTGATCGTTAGGTTGGGTAATGAGTTAATATACTTTTATCTATATCCATTATCCATATGCATTAGGCCCGGTGTTGTCACTTCAAGAATTCTTCACTTCAAAATCTTCGATTCTGTATCAGTATCCTGAGAGTTTCGAAAGGGGGCCCGTCACAGAATTAACCCTAGGGACCGAATTTCCTCTCCCCGGCCCTGATCTCTCACGATCTCACCTTCCATTTCGATTTTTTGTGTCTCTTTGTATTGAAGAGTATTGGGGACATGGGTGTAAAAATATGCTCTTCAAAATTTAAAATTTTAATTTTCAAAGTTAAAATTTTAAACTTTGAAGGAGCCATTTTTTTACCCATGACCAAAATATGCTTCCGTGCCTTTGTCCAAATAAAGAAGTCGACAGTGGGTAGATAGGCAAAGCACTTTTTATTATCATAAGTTGTACATGCATAAGATGACAGTGTTGTTTAAAAAAGTGAATCAGTTGAATCATGTTTGCCAGTGGGGAAATGTTGCAAACTAAAACGAATCATCCAATCAGTATATACAGTACAGTCGCCGTGGATTGGTCGTAATCCACAGGTGAGCAGTGATATCCACGCATGCGTCCACCAGTTAATAGAAATCATCAACAGCAAAATTTTAATTAAGGAAGCACTGGGTTGTACCTGGTGCTTCATTAATTAAATTTTTGATGAATATTCCTGTAATTAGTATTTTGAAATTTAATATTATTGCGTCCGTGGAAATATTGCCCACTCAAGGAAAGTGACCAATCCACGACGGCTGTACTGTAACCAGAAACATCTTATATAAACTTAAAGAAATAAAAAGGGAATTATGTATGGAATAAACTGAATTCAAAAGCTGAAAAACTCATCCTTGATAAAAATAACATTTCAACAAAATTATGGTACAGAAAAGTCCTTAAAGAGGTGTGGGGGAGGGGGGGGGGGGGTGGAGCTCCCGAAAAATTCTGGATTTAAGACCGGGGTTTGGTACAGAAGTGGAAAAAAACATGTCCTGCAATTTTTTTCCAAATGCTTGTGTTTAATAAATATCAACTCAATTTCACAAAATATCATCGGGAAAGCTAGCCCTGAGTGCTCCTAATTGAATAAGAAGGGACTTTAGTTGGCCTGTTACCAAACATCTAGATCTGGGTAGCTTTTTGTCTTTTACCAACGGCTTCAGATGGTTCTCAACCCGTTGATAACTTGTTGCACACGACATCCAAGAAAGTCCCAGGTGTGTCTAAGGCATTCGGAGCCCATTGCAGGCCAAGGTAGTGTTGTAATAGCGTTGTTATTCAGTAATGTTCTCACAGCATTGTCCCGAACGATGTGGCCTTGCATTGTAGTCCATGAATGCAGGGCGCGAAGCCAACGGGTGGTTGTCAAAATGAGGCACGACAACCGGATTGAGAATGTTCCGAATGTACTGATGACCATTGAGATTCCCAGGTACAGGCACCTTATCAAGTTTACAATCATGAGAGAGGCATCCCCAGATCATTAATGATCCTCCACCATAAGGAACAGTAGGTCTGAAGTTCCCGGGCACTTAAGCAGTATTTCTATGCCTCCACACTCTCATGCGACCATCTGTGACGTGAAGCAGAAACCTACTCTCGTCTGACCAATGGACTCTCCGACATGTCATAAGATTCCAATGTTGTCGTTACATACACCACTCCAAACGTCGTCTTTGAAGCTGATGGGACAGAGCTGGACGCCTGGTGACCCTTCTGGCCCCCATAACCGGTGCTTTGGGACGGTTTCGGAGAGTTCTGTTGCACAAACCCCTGTTGGGGAGCCAAATGTGTTTCAAAACCCCATCTGAAGCAAAGGTTTCACGCCTAACAAAGCGTGCCAGACTCCGATCTTGCCGAGGAGAGGTCTTTTGGGGTTGTTCAGGCCCTGATCGGGCCTTAACATCGTTGGTTTGTTGATGTTTTAGGATAAGTCTGCTAATGACAGAATGACTATTGCCAAGTTGCCTTCCAATAGCTTTGAATGACATGCCTGTTTCATGCATGCCAACGACTTGCCATCTCAGTGCCTTTGACAGTCTCCTCCTTGCCATGTCAACATTTATTGATAGAAGAAGTCACAAATTTTCTTGTTTTGCATGTGGGTGATAGTGCTTTTTGTGACATTCGTGGGAAGCATGCTTCACGTGGACGAGGGAATGTATTTGGGGTACGCTATCAATCAGAAACACTATGTTTCTCTAGATGGAATTACTGCAAGACATTGCAATCATTAAAACATAATAATCAGTAACAGCAACTTCGCTGTCATGAAACATTTCAGGGGGTGCTTAACTAAGTTCCAGGTATATAGATAGATACCTTAGTGTTTGATGCTTTATTACTTGTATTAAATTGAGCAACAATGAAGTATTGGAATATTTTTGGTTTGAAATCTAGATTTAACCTTGAGAACGTTAACCTGGAAACCAATTAATATGAGAAATCTTAATTGCTCTCAACGGAAGAAATAAAGGTAAATGCTTCACTGAATGCCATTGTCATGAGAAAAATCTCTGTTGCAATATTTATATGTTTCATTCAGGGACTGATTCCCTCATTTCTTCAGCATTCTTTAACCCTTTACCCAACGTAACGACCGAAAACCGGCCAGCGCTGTTCTCAAAAATCGCCAGTTAATTTTCATTAATTTTTTCATTTTTTGTCTCAAAAACATAGGTTATGACCCCTCATTGGAACGAGCTCGTCGAGATCGTTCCAATGAGGGGTCATACCCTATGTTTTTGAGACAAAAAATGAAATAAATTTGTTTTTCAAGAATTTATTTTGCAAGTGTCGTCTGCTTTTCATGTTTGGTAACAGGTTAAAGATAAAACATAGAGAGAAAAACCCAGTCCTGGTAATTCATCCTTGTTTCCCCGGTAAAAACAATTGCTGTGGAAAACTGGTCCTTCTACAGCAATTGCTGTGAAGGCTGTTGAATTGTGTAAAAATCATCAGGGGGACAGGGCATAGTCTCAATTGGCATGTATGCGGTGAAGTGAAAACTTTCAAGTAACTTTAACATGTGAAAGTAGTTCGAGGTACATGTGTATATAATCACAATCAATGTGCAGAATCTTTCACTCAATTAGATCATTCCAATATCATGAACCACGTGAATGCCGAGAAAAAATCTTGGAAGTAAGCAGGCGACTTGCTCCATGTATAGTATGAGTGAAAATAAGATGCAGTATAACCACAAACCAAGTATCTCACTGCTTCTATGTTGATAACACCAGAATCTGACATCAGTTTCTGGAAAGCTTCAAGAGCTTTCCAGAAACTGATGTCAGATTCTGGTGTTATCAACATAGAAGAAACAGAACACATAGTTTCTAGTGGCTATGCTGCAATTTGTACTGCAAATTGTAAGATTAGGAATACAGCGTAGTGCAACCCACATGGTTTGATTCCTTGTGTAACCTGGAAGTTGTGCAATTTCTGCCACCACAAGGCTTTCTGAAGAAGCCATCCTCGGCAGAATTTTTGCTGTGGATACTTTTAGTTTCCTCGGCATTTTCCTCGGCACTGCTGATTGCTGAGGGTGAATTACCAGGACTGAAAACCTGATCCCATTTAACAGGGGCGCTTATTGCATTGTGCTGTTTAACAAAGTGTGTTATCACTGGATTCTATTTGAACGGATTAATCTTATACCGGGGTGGTGAAGAGCTAATTTTGGTGATTTTTGGGGTGGGTCCCCATTTGAGGGCGGCAAAACATTGTAAAGGAAGGGTGGGTGGGTGGTCTATGGGCGGAAACTATTTTTTTCAACCTTGTATCTGCAAATTATTTCCAGCCTCCCCCCACCCCCCCCCCCCCCCACACACCCTTGAAATTGATAAAAAAAATAAATAAATAAAATAAAATACAAAACAAAAAATGCGCTGGTGCGGTTTCTAACCAGCTGCCAAAGACACAAAAATCAAACATTCTTTCACTAATGTCTCATAAACACACAACAAGTTGTTTTAAAACAGTCATAATTTTGTGAAACATCTTTTCCAGCAGCTTGTTGCATCTCAGTTGCTAAATATGTTGAAGTATTTCCTGTTACGTCGAAGATGTATATGTGTATCAAGGATGATTAAACTTGGAGATGACGATACTCAGTTGTTTTTCAGTACCATGTCAGAAATCCATTGTAGGTAAATAGGGTTCCCACTATTAATCTGAAATAAATAATAATAACAGCAATGTATATTTTAGACTCTTAATAAACAATGGCGGCCAGATGGTGGTGGGGACCAGATCATAACACATTAGGCGCCCCAACATGCACCAAGCTGACCATGGTTCGGTAAAAATTTTGAAAATTGCATATGAAAAGGTGTCAAATCTTTGACTCTGTGAGTCGATGCACTGAGGATTTACAAGTAGAAAAATTAAGGGGCGTCGTACACATACTTGAGACATCTGTCGCGTGTGTGTGTGTGTGTGTGGGGAGGGGGGGGGGTGGGGGGGGGGGGGGTCAGTACACCCTAAAATCAAATGGGTTAAAAATTAATCCAAATCAAATGGGCTGAGTGGATGTGAACCCAAATGGGTTCATATCCACTAAACCCAGTTGATTTGGGTTAATGTTTAACCCATCTGATTTTAGAGTGTACGTGGTCTATTTCAGTGTCCAGGGATTCTTCGTGCGTTGACGTGGAGGCCCTTGTATAGTCTCGAGGGCCGATGTGAGGGGTCACATCGGTCCGCGGAACTCGGCAGGGCCCATATGCAACGTGTACACGCAGACATCCAAATTGGCGCTCTCTCTCTCTCTCTCTCTCTCTCTCTCTCTCTCTCTCTCTCTCTTCTGTGAGAATGTGGGCCACTTTTACTTTTTGGGCTCGTGCCGTGAGCGGTGCGGTGAGCCGTGGGGGCCTCCTGACGTCAGGTACCCGTGTCCATTGGCCACCCTGGCCCATAGGACGAGCCGCGCCTGCTAACAAATAAAGAAAACAATACAATAAAATAAATACAAGTTACACTCTGCAAGAGTGGATTATTACTAAAGCATAATGTATGCTAAAAAACAAATCTATACACGCGTGAAATTTGAAAAGGAACCGTTCTCGCTGATTTAGTGAATGTTGTGCAGTATATAAAATTAGTATTTATTTATTGGTGTTTAAGGTCACATATTTCTGCACAATGTCTAATCATGACCAGAACAGTTGCACAGATGGAGGAAGACGGAGTACCCGGAGAGAACCATCGAGCAACGGCGGGCAACTGTCAGCTCCCCAACATACTAACTCCACACACGCAGGGTTAGTATTGGTTGAAGACAAGAGCACCATCGACGTGCTTTAGTACACAACGCCACCCTGCCCCATATGGGCAATGGGGGTGAAGTGTCTTGCCCAAGGACACAAAGCGGTTGCCGCAGGTGGGATTCGAACCGAGGACCTCTCGGCTTGCAGCCTGCACCTCCACCTACTGAGTCAACTACTGAGCCACCACGCCCCCATATAAAATTAGCAGAAAAAAACAAATGGATATACGCTTCTAACAATAACATCGCTCGGGACAGACGTACATATTTGAAGAACTACGATGGATGACTGTTGAACGTAAACTTGGAAACCTAGTTCCAATGTTGGAGTATGGGAGATTTCTTGTCTTACACTCTAAAAACTCTCGGTACTCTATGACACCAAACGTGGTACTCAACTTGTCCCGTGTGGGATAACAAAATTATGGTACTCCAGGATACCAAAACAATGTTGGTACCCCAAGAAACCAACCTGCAATGGTATTTTGAGAAACCCAAATTGTCTGGTACTTCGTTTTTGTTCTCTAGAAAACCAGTGGCGTAGATAACCCTCCACCATAAGTTTTGTCGGAAATTTTTTGGGACCATTTTTAGGCGAATGTATGCCTAATAACATTAAAATGCTGGCTTTGGGGATAAAAACATGCCATTTGGGGTATATTTTGGGTAAAAAAGACCAATTTTCAGTACATTTGCAGTAAACAACAGATTCTTTCTGTTTGTTTGGATTTCTATTGTTGTTACACTGTCGGAAAAGTTTCGGTCTGTCGGAAAATTTTGGGCTTGCCCCTCCGCCAGCGTAAAGCTATCTACGCCACTGTAGAAAACCAAAAGTGTGGTACTTTATTGTGGTTCTCAAGAGGAATCAACTCAAGTAACTATACCATGGTGCTCCAAGAAACCAAAAGTTTGGTACTTACATTTGTGCAAACTCCGGGCATTGACAATACTTTATTTACACCAATGTATTTCGAATATTGAACTTTCGAAAATGGCAGTTTCGCTTTACAAAGCAACGAAGATACGCAACTTGATTCAGACTGTAATTTAATGTGTTCACGGGGGCGTAACTAACTTCTTTTTTTTTGGGGGGGGGGGGGGGGGCAGGTTGTAGGACGTCGGTGCCCGACGGCTCGCTCACATCGCACAACTATTTGGAACACACCTAAATGCTTTTATCAAAGACTTATACGCTACAAATATACTTTCCATTGTCCATTGATAAAATACTTACATAGCAGGGAATTTATCAGAGTTATATGACAGTGCTATGAATTACACACCAGCTGGGTAGAGATGCCCGATCATCTGGGTGTTTTCAACAGGTCATGGTCATAGAAGTCACTTGTTACTCTCTCCCTGGATGTGGAATTCTACCGATATACTGAGTCGGGCATTTACTGCACTTTTTAAAACTATGTATATATTGTGTCAGGAAACTGGTGTCAGGATACTGGTGCAGATTCCGAAGTTCTTGAAGTGATGAATTCTTGAAGTGATAATACCGGGTCTGGTGCTTTTATGTATATAGATAAGTCTATTAACCTTTTATCCAACGTAACGGCCAAAATCACCGGCCAGCGCTATTCACAAAAATTGCCATTCGATTTTCATTACTTTTTTCATTTTTCCTCTCAAAACTATAGCACATGACTCCTCATTGGAACGAGCTCGTTGAGCTCGTTCTAATGAAGGGTCATAAGCTATGTTTTTTTACAAAAAAATTAAACAAGAGCAACGCGAAACGTAGCATATGCCCCCTCATGCAATATCATGGTTAGAGAATTACAACAACAATAAAACCAAGATCAGTCTTGCAGAACTTTGGTTATAGAGCGGAAACCAATTTCAAGTGTATTTAACATTGTAGGTCACTGTGACCTTGACATTTCGCACATCATGGTCAAAAATAAACAGGCTTCTTCTACTGGTCATCCCTAACCCTCATACGAAGTTTGGTAAAGTTCCGGTTAGGTAGAACTTTAGTTATAGAGCGAAAACCAATTTCAAGTGTACTTAACATTGGAGGTCACTGTGACCTTGACCTTTGGCAAATCATGGTCAAAATAAATAGGCTTCTTCGACTCATCATACCTAACCCACATATGAAGTTTGGTAAAGATCCGATCGGCAGATCTTTATTTAATGGACGGAATGCGAAACGTTAACGGGCGGTTAATGGACGAACGACGGACACCGGACGAGGGACATGGTGATAACATAATGCCCCCTCCTCAAAAAAGACGGGGGCATAAAAACAGATATTCAATAATTTTGTTTGCAAGTGTCGTCTGCTTTTCATGTTAACTAAAGGGTTAACAGGCTGAAAATCTCCACCGGGCACCCCCATTCCTTCTTTACACGAGTGGCAGTTAGTATTCCAATACTACGGGCAACTTATCTTGCTGATTGCTGGAGGCAAGCTTGGCACGGGAGTCAGAACTTTGGGGGACCCGGGCCTGACCCAAAAATCCTAGACTCCTGGGCAAACCCCGGCCCCCTAAAGTTACGGGCCCTTGGGTTACTACCCCGCCCCCACCCTCTTCCCGTCCCTGTTTGCATGCGAAAAAATCTGTAGATACCGGGTTCCAAAGGAATCATGCAAATTGTAACCGAAATTTCAAGGCACAAGGCCAAGATTTTCGCCTCATGGTCAGCTACACAAGTTGTAATTTTATGTGATCAAAACAGTATGAAAAACTACCTTTTTGGTAAATAGAAGATTCAACAATATGCCCAGGAATACAGTGATTAAACCTGTGAACACTGGTGGCGAAATATCAAAGTTTCAACATGCAATTTTTCCCCACAATACAACATGGAGTTTAACCTATTCTCTCTTACGTCGCCTGAGTGCTAGAATGTCCTTTGTATCCGATGGGACATAGAACATTCTAGCACCCAGGCGACGCTTAGTTGACAGAGCTCCATGAGCTCTGGTCAAACAAGAATGAATTAAGTTATATTCCGAGTAGAATTACGAAATGTGTTACTACGACAGGTATGCCACCGGGAGCAAAAAAAAAATGTCCGGAAAACTGATTCTCAACATCATAAACTAAGTTCAAGGTCAGTAACTCTGCGAAAAATCGCCCGACCACTACTAAACGCGAACTTAAATTGGTGGTACCCATGGCAAAGCCACATACCAGAATTCACCCAATTATCATAATGTATAGTGAAAAAAGGTCCGGAAAACTGTCGGAATGATGGAAAGACGGAACGACGGACAGACAAGGGCTACACTATATGCCCGCGGCCATATTATGGCGAGGGCATAAAAATGCTGCTTGAAATTATTACTGTATTACTGTAATTTGACACCAATTTGCAACGAGTTAACATTAGGGTAAAAAGGGGGATATATTGTTTCAACGGATTAAATCGCGCAGAATAGCATTTCTGAGTGATAGCTTACAGTGTCACCAAAGATACAGATTTGTACGTCACTTTGTGACACTCACCATTTTGCAAACGGACGAAAACTGCTGTTGCTCGAAGAAGCCAGTGCAGTAAAGAACACTGTATTTTATGCATCACGTGTACGATATTACACAACTTAATGCACGATATATCCCCGTTGTTTTAGTATTTTATCGCGCATGGTAGTTTACATAGTTCATACACACAAGATATATAGCATGATTCAGTATTCGATCACTTCACACTCGACCCAACATCGGTCCTCTAACTTGCGTGTTGAAATATATAGCAGAAACTCATTAAATTCAAGGACTCAACAACAAATGTGCTGCGAAGGATCAACGGGTTGTCCACAGGAATCATGTGGAGTAGTTTACTGAGAGGGTGTTGGACAGTATATAGAAAGAGTGTGGGGTATAGTCTACTCGGTGGCCTATCGACATTAAATTTGCTTGTTCAGTAAGGCGTATGTTTTATTACTCGCAAGTTCTACGGAATGCCCATCTACAGCAACACTTAACCATGCGAAAAATGAAAACCCGTTCCGCACACATGTGCCGAACGGAAATAGTTGATGGACTATTTTTGGACAATCACGTCATCTGTCAAAACTGAACATAAACATGACTACTTGGAATTTTCACTGGAACTACAATCACGGAAACCGCGCAGTTTAAACGAAGCCATTGTGCTCTAATAAACTATCGCAAAGACAATAAACTAAATAGCAAGAAGAATGTTACAAAGGTAACACATGCCCCCCCCCCCCCCACCCTTGGGACCTTCACATTGCAGATGCGGCGGAAACTATTATACGCGACACACCTTCTGACTGTCCTTAACATTTGTAAAAAGTTTAACAATTGTACTATGATTCGTTTCTGAGTTATGGGTGAGACACGAATATTGACCGATTTTTAGTGTGACCTTGAAATGTGACCTTGACCTTAAAGGTACGAACCCGGCTATAGTGTGTGACACGCCCTGCCATGGTCCTTTATAATTGTGTGAAGTTTGATGACTGTGGCCCTAACCGTGTTCAGTGTGACCTTGAAATGTGACCTTGACCTTGACCTAACGGACCTGGCTGTGGTGCGTGACACATCCACCTGTTGTACTTTATACTTATATTTGTGACCCTGAACATATTAAGGTCAATTGTGACCTCCACCTTGCAGATGCGGCGGAAACTATTATACGCGACACACCTTCTGACTGTTCTTAACATTTGTAAAAAGTTTAACAATTGTACTATGATTCGTTTCTGAGTTGTGGCTGAGACACGAATATTGAACAATTTTTAGTGTGACCTTGAGATGTGACCTTGACCTTGAAGGTACGAACCCGGCTATAGTGTGTGACATATCCTCCCATGGTCCTTTATAATTGTGTGAAGTTTGACGACTGTGCCTCTGACTGTTTTCGAGTTATTGGCTCAGACAGACACACACGCACGCACGCACGCACGCACGCACGCACGCACGCACGCACGCACGCACGCACGCACGCACGCACGCACGCACACGAACGGACGGACGGACGGACGGACGGACGGACGGACGGACGGACGGACGGACGGACGGACGAACGGTCACACGCACACTTCAATCACTATATGCCACCCGATCTAAGTCGGGGGGCATAAAAACATCTTTATAGAATTACTACTGCAGTTTAGAAGACAGCTGTTTCATGATAACAAATTGAATAGAACTAGCTCATATATGCGTGAACTACGATAGTACAAACATGTTTGGCCTATTTATAAATCTGCCCATGGGACCCCCCCCCCCCCCCCACACACACACACACACACACACAAAAGGCACATGTGTGTTGCGAACATTAGCAGACGATTGATCACCCGAAATTGAACCGATTGCGAAATAACTTGTTAATAGTAACCGTTGTCAAATGAATTGCTGAGTGTCCTTCTAATGATTGTTTTTATAGAAGTGAAGGAGTTTAATAAACACAGAGCAACACGCGCTTATGAAATGGTTAATCGATATGGCACTTGTGCCATCGCGGAAGGATAAAATGAGAGGCCGCAGGCCTCTCGTTTTATCCTTCCGCGCTGGCATTCCTGCCATATCGATTACCCCATTCACACGCGTGTGTCGTTCTGTGTTTGTATCGCAAACTTTATGCGTGACACAACTAGCACCGAGGCGACAGGGGGGTTAGAGAGGTGTATCCCCCACCCCCAGTGCGAAAAGAACTTTCAATACAAAGAAACGTTAAGAGTCAAACCACCAACAGTTGGAAATTTCATGACTCATGGTAGTATATTTCTTGGCATTTCACCCGTGCCTGTGACAGTTTCTAATAGACATTTAGTAATTTTTCAAGACTCTCTTCCCACGTCCCTGGACACACCCCGTTTTCACCCCCACGCAAAGTATAAAAGAATGGAAAATTTCGTTATATGAGAAGAGATCGGATACTGCTGACACAAGAACATTTCTCAAAATGTGATTGGAAGACCGTCGTCTTCCCGGAAGAAAATCGCGGTTTATCTGATTAAGTAACGGTGTTAAGTTCATCTTTGTTACGAATATAAAATATTACCAGATTTTTATTTTCCATTTTTCATCAGTTGAAAATGTTTGATTCATATTGGAATAACAACATGCTATCAGTTTTGGTAATGAGCTAAATATTACGTCATTCGAGATGGTATACTTACCGGGCAGGAAAATGTCTCAGATAATTGATATGGATGTTTTGCTCTGTAAAAAATTGAAAAAAGACTGATTATTCTCAATCCATGTCATGTGTATTCTGAGCTACTTTAGTGGCGGAAACCTTAAAGTCAAACTTATTTTCTGTCAATGTCAGTGGCAGAGTTATGTGGGCTTGGAGAGGGGGGCTACCAAATCTCATTCCTCCCCCAATTCCAACCCCATTTCAACTATTTTCTCCTATCTATCACATGCTACACCTAGTTTGAGGCAAACACACTGATGGTGTTGGAGACCCTTCATTCCTGGCACAGATAATTACCTCCAGTTGGAAGCAAATTTTACCTCAGGTTCAGTAGATTTTTCAAACTTGACCCGGGGAATTCCCCTTCTTTGACCCATCACACACTCGGCTCTTCGGGCATTGGAAGTTTCCTACGGCATCTCATGCCGTACCCCCACCCCCTGAAAATTACTCAGATTCCCCTTATTTGAGAATTTTAACTCCGCCACTAAATGTTATAAAAACAATTAGCCAGATCAATTGCTCGGAAGAGTTAGGACAGACTAAAATGGGGAATGTCATTCGGTGTTTTTAATCCTTTACCCAACACTGACGATAGCAAAATTTCTTAAAAACAAATCAACAAAACCACTTCATGTGACTCCCTCCTTGGCTTATCATAATGGCATTGGCACTTGAATAGTAGAAGTGATAGGTATACATACATCACCAATTTCCACGCTTCCTCGACCTTTGACGTGTGAGTTTTGATCACCTGAAAAAAATTAACTAAACTTGTACGATAATCCTAAACGTATAGACCTAGAGGCTTAATTCTGAATCTGAAAAACTTGGCGGCCTCAGAACAGGTGCCCGAAATGCAGTCATGAAAACATCTTCAAGATAATAATGAATACAATCTGGCAGTGGGTCCCAGTCAAGTCTCAGTTGCCCATACAGGCAGAAATCATTGCCAAGCCTCTAAACTTGCAGGTAATTGTTTGTATTCGTATTATTTGTCAAAAACTGCTTTTCTCATCCATTTTCAGTGGCGTAGATGAAGGGGGTGGGGCTGGGGGGGGGGGGGGGGGGCCCACCAGAAGTTTTGTCGGAAATTTTTGGGGACCATTTTTAGGCGAATTTATGCCTAATAACATTAAAATGCTGGCTTTGGGGATAAAAACATGCCATTTGGGGTAAATTTTGGGTAAAAAAGACCAATTTTCAGTACATTTGCAGTAAACAACAGATTCTTTCTGTTTGTTTGGATTTCTATTGTTGTTACACTGTCGGAAAATTTTCGGTCTGTCGGAAAATTTTGGGCTTGCCCCTCCGCCAACGAAAAGCTATCTACGCCACTGTCCATTTTGCAAAACTGAATTCTTCTTCTGCCATCAGTGCCAGAGGCGATGGAGCCAGAGGGCACAGGGGGCACGAGCCCTTCAACTTTTTTCCACAGATATGTTTCGCAGTTACACGTTGAGTTGAAATGGGCGCATGCAAACGTGTCAGTATACAGGCATTCCTGTAACATTATTTGCAAATCCAAACAATATTTACCCAAAGAATTCCACCTTTTCGGTCGATTCGGCCCTTTTCTTCTATTTCAACAATCTTCCAACCCGAAGGCTGGCCTTCGGGTTGGAGGATGGCTGAAGCAGAAGAAACTGACAGGACAGTGACCACACAGCGGCATATTCATCTGAACGAGAGACTATAGCGAGTCGTGGTACATTTATCGATATACGATTGTAACCTTTCTTACACTGGTCGAACCATTGTAGTTGTAAATGTGTGCCCCTCCACTTTTATCGAGCTTCCACCATCCCTGACCATTGCACACGTAAAGGAGACGACAATATGTTATGTTATGTTATTTGGAAATTCCTTCGTTAGTTTTTCGGAGCACCCTGTGAGAAATTAGGGAAGGACTTTCCAAATAACATAACATAACATAACATAACATAACATATTGTCGTCTCCTTTACGGGATCACTGATCAGGGGTACAAGACGAGTGAAAGAGGAGACAGTTGGTAGGATTTTGAGAACATCTGCACGAATCGAAAATTTCCGTAATGTCTCGAATCAAATCATCGGGACTCTTTCGAATCGAATTGAATTTAGCAGCTTCGCGGGGATCTCGATTTAATTATGAGTTTGTTTCATTCGGTAACTAACACCCTGCGAGTCCGCTAACATGTGGCAGGTTTTTTATTGGTGTTTAACGACACATTCAACAGCCAGGGTCAACTCGTGTCGGACAGTTTTACGGGTGGAGGAACCCGGGGAGAGAAGCACCGAGCAACTGTCAAACTTCCCAACGTACTTACTCCACACAAGCAGGGTTAGCATCGATTGGAGACAAGTGCACCATCGACTTGCAGTGCGCCTTTTTATCTAACAATCATATAGATTTTGGCCTGAAACCCACGAGAAACGGTACGTATCACATAATGTGTTCCGATTCCATATCATACGACTTTTTCTGATTCCGTATCATATAGATTCGACATCCGGCAAACACCGCGCTATGACAAATAATATCATTATATGCATTGTTATTACGCACTAAAATATGAAATTCAAAATTTTGACCAATTCCAACCCAATTTAAACTGAAAAACGGGAAAAACGGGCTTCATGTAACGGGATTGTTAGATAAACGTATTATCATGATCAAATGCATGTCCTGTAATTTGTATCGGTCGTGTTCACAATCGGATCACAACTCGCCTTGACGGGCTCGTTGCGATCTGATTGTAAACACGACCTCGAATCGGATACAAACAGTGGCGTAGATAAGGGGGGGGGGGGGGGGGGAGACCCCCCCCCCCCCCGATGTTTTGTCGGAAATTTTTTGGGACCATTTTTAGGCGAATTTATGCCTAATAACATTAAAATGCTGCCTTTGGGGATAAAAACATGCCATTTTGGGTAACTTTGGGGTAAAAAAGACCAATTTTCAGTACATTTGCAGTAAACAACAGATTCATTCTGTTTGTTTGGGTTTTTGTTGTTGTTACACTGTCGGAAAATTTTCGGTCTGTTGGAAAATTTTGGGCTTGCCCCTCCGCAGGCGAAAAGCTATATACGCCACTGGATACAAATTACAGGACATGCACATGGTCATGATAATGTATATTTATCTCACAATCGGAGCGTTTTTTGCACTGTTACGCGACTAAAGTTTAATGTATCTGGGCCCTTTGTTCCGAATCCGTATCAAGGGCCCCTGACACAAGCGCGTGATTCTGCTGTTGACAAAACAACGGCATTAATATCATTTTTCGATCGCTTCGCGTTTTTCCCTTCAGAGAAAACAATATTAGGTGAGGCGTGTTACAACCAGTAGTGTATACATTTAACAGTAATGTCGTAATCGACCAGTAATGTCGAAAAAATTAACCATTAATGTCGAAATCAACCAGTAATGTCGAAAAAATTAACCATTAATGTCGAAATCAACCAGTAATGTCGAAAAAATCGACCAGTAATGTAAAAATCCGTAATGTCGAAAAATTAACCAGTAGTGTCAAAAAGTGACGACCAAAATGAGGAGCACTAACACTTGCCGACGGGGGAGGGGGTATAGCCACCACCCCCCCCCCCTCCCCCCTCGATGTCACCCCTGGTCGTGTGCTTTCATGACTGACTATTATAATGTCAGTCACTACCCGATATTTGCTACATGTCTATCATCTAGTTCTACCAATTGCTACCTGTCATTTTACCTACATCCATCAATCAGTCAGTCTGCGTCACCCGCATGTACCCGCATGTACGTGGGGGGCACTATTAGCTCAATCGAGAAATTGCCTCGCAATTCAATTTGATGAATATCCGGGTTCTATACCTGACGAGGTCAGTTAAGTTGTGTCCTTGGGAATGACACTTTATCCCAGGTGCACGTTGACTTCGTGTGCCAAGCCACATGCCGGAATGACACGTGTATGGTGCGCGTGCTTTAAAGTGTCGTAAACGAAATCAATCAATCAATCAACCAACCAATCAATCTTTGTATGTAGGTCTGCCTGTCTTTCCGTCATTCAGTTGTCTATCCATGTCTAGGGGTTATTTTTCACACGCCACATTGCTATCTGTCTGTCTGGATTTCTGTCCGTCTGCCTGGATGCTGCTAACCTGCCTGCCTACACACCTGCCAGCCTACATGTGTGACTGTATGTCTATCTGTGCGAGCGCTAAATACTAGACTAAATATTTCAGCGTCGTATCAATTCATTATCTATCCAGAGAAAGAGAGGGGGAAGGAGGGAGAGAGAGAGGAGGGAGACAGAGAGAGAGAGTTGGACAAAGACGGAGGGAAAAGGCGATAGGGAGAGAGCTATAGAGAGAGAAAGAAGGGGGAGAGAGAAGGAGAGATAGAGGTAGGGGCAAAGGCAGATAGATAGATAGATAGATAGATAGATAGATAGATAGATAGATAGATAGATAGATAGATAGACAGATAGAGATAGATAGATAGATAGATAGATAGATAGATAGATAGATAGATAGATAGGGCAAAGGCAGAGAGAGAGAGAGAGAGAGAGAGAGAGAGAGAGAGAGAGAGAGAGAGAGAGAGAGAGAGAGAGAGAGGGATGGAGAAAGAGAGCTGGGCAAAGACAGACGGAGAGGGGGATAGAGAGAGAGAATGATGGAGAGAGAGAGAGAGAGAGAGAGAGAGAGAGAGAGAGAGAGAGAGAGAGAGGGGGGGGGGGGCAAAGGCAGAGGGACGTGGGATAGAAAGAGTGGGGGGATAGATAGAGAGAAAGAGGAGAGAGAGAAAGAGAGAGAGAGAGAGAGAGAGAGAGAGAGAGGAAGAGAGCAAATAGGATGGGATATGTTGTGCATATGAAAGAGGGAAATAATTGTTAAACATAAAATTCCATATTTACAGGGGTAAATGTGTTTAAACTTGCGCGAAAATGGTTAAAAGTCGATAAATATAGGCAAAAGTACAATCTGAGAAACCCGAAAAAATTTTGAAATTTTTGCGAAAAATCGTCATTTTGGTCGTCACTTTTTGACACTACTGGTTAATTTTTCGACATTACAGATTTTTACATTACTGGTCGATTTTTTCGACATTACTGGTTGATTTCGACATTACTGGTTAATTTTTTCGACATTACTGGTCGATTTCGACATTACTGGTAAATTTATACACTACTGGTTGTAACAAGGCGAAGCCTCACCTAATATTGTTTTCTCTGAGCCGTATATGACACTATATCTGCCAACTAAACGCCCTGTAACGTATTTATTATGCACGGCATGCTAAAATGTCACTGGGTAAGTTAACTCAACGAATCGTTACATTATGCGCACTTTTCGGCATCTTGGGCCGGTTTGTAGACTATTACTGGGATTTTCCTGAACGCTCGAGTAGAGGCTTCTCTCTTGAAGTTGAAGGATTAGCTTTCGCTATGAAATGTGTAAATCTCCACCTCAATAAACGATGAACGGCATATTTTAAAATATAATAAACCTTTACACCAAAAGGGATATTTAATTCACCAGTAATTATTGCAAAAGTAACAACCAAATTCACGTTGACGAAAAACACAGTTGCTCCAATTCGCAAGACAGTACCCAACCTCCCTGGTAATGTGAAACCCATGGACGTAATTTTCTCTGAAGTGTAACGTCATCACTGACCTCAATACGGAGATCAAAGAAAGCTATTCTATTTTTCAATTTGCGTCTTTCCATCGATAAGGCAAATGAAAAAGTTCCTTTTAAAATAGTTTTATAACACATTTTGTGGTCAATATTGTGAGACAAATTTATCATCACCACAGTGTGTGTCTCCGGAAATTCTGATCAAGTCTCGCTGTAGACACAGAATCGTATTTTGACTCGCCCTAACGGACTCGTCGAAATACTGTTCTGTTCCTACAACTCGACTTGATCTGAATTCCCTGAGACAAACACTGTGGTGATAATCTGTATGTACCTCCATTTTCGGGGGATGAAGTGCCTTGTCCAAGGACAGAAGTGCAGTTACCCCTGACGGGGATAGAACCATGGACCTTTAGGTTTGAAGTCCAATACCGTGACCACTGAGCCACTGATGTGACAGTTACTAAGCTTGATAGTTCTTCCCGGGTATTCTGGCTTGCTCAACACAAAAACATGTAAACCTTGCGCAACTGTTGCAACTGAAAGTGTCAGAAAACCGCAACAAATAAACAATCAAACATGTCACTACTCAAAGCAAAGATTTTAAAATAAAATTAATAAATTACTATAAAAGAAATATTTACCATAAGCAGCTCCGGATTTATATGTTGTATTCCTTCAAATACATAACTGTAAAAAATAAGACTTGCATCAGAACAGAACTATTCAACCTTTTGAGAACACTGTTTATCATATAATCACCATTAAAATGCTCGTTACGGAAAGAGAACATTGCTTATCATATAATCACCATTAAAACGCTCGTTATGGAAAGAGAACACTGTTTATCATATAATCACCATTAAAACGCTCGTTATGGAAAGAGAACATTGCTTATCATATAATCACCATTAAAACGCTCGTTACGGAAAGAGAACATTGCTTATCATATAATCACCATTAAAACGCTCGTTTCGGAAAGAGAACATTGCTTATCATATAATCGCCATTAAAATGCCCGTTACGGAAAGAGAACATTGCTTATCATATAAGCACCATTAAAATGCTCGTTACGGAAAGAGAACATTGCTTATCATATAACCACCATTAAAATGCTCGTTACGGAAAGAGAACATTGCTTATCATATAATCACCATTAAAATGCTCGTTACGGAAAGAAAACATTGCTTATCATATAATCGCCATTAAAATGCTCGTTACGGAAAGAGAACATTGCTTATCATATAATTGCCATTAAAAAAGCGCGTTACGGAAAGAGAACATTGCTTATCATATAATCACCATTAAAATGCTCGTTACGGAAAGAGAACATTGCTTATCATACAACCACCATTAAAATGCTCGTTACGGAAAGACAACATTTCTTATCATATAATCACCATTAAAATGCTTGTTGCGGAAAAAGAACATTGTTTATCATATAATCACAATTAAAATGCTTGTTACGGAAAGAGAACATTGCTTATCATATAACCACCATTAAAATGCTCGTTACGGAAAGAGAACATTGCTCATCATATAATCACCATTAAAATGCTCGTTACGGAAAGAAAACATTGCTTATCATATAATCGCCATTAAAATGCTCGTTACGGAAAGAGAACGTCGCTTATCATACAACCACCATTAAAATGCTCGTTGCGGAAAGACAACATTTCTTATCATATAATCACCATTAAAATGCTTGTTGCGGGAAAAGAACATTGTTTATCATATAATCACAATTAAAATGCTTGTTACGGAAAGAGAACATTGCTTATCATATAACCACCATTAAAATGCTCGTTACGGAAAGAGAACATTGCTCATCATATAATCACAATTAAAATGCTTGTTACGGAAAGAGAACATTGCTTATCATATAACCACCATTAAAATGCTCGTTACGGAAAGAGAACATTGCTTATCATATAATTGCCATTAAAAACGCTCGTTACGGAAAGAGAACATTGCTTATCATATAATCACCATTAAAATGCTCGTTACGGAAAGAGAACGTCGCTTATCATACAACCACCATTAAAATGCTCGTTGCGGAAAGACAACATTTCTTATCATATAATCACCATTAAAATGCTTGTTGCGGAAAAAGAACATTGCTTATCATATAATCACAATTAAAATGCTCGTTACGGAAAGAGAACATTGCTTATCATATAATCACCATTAAAATGCTCGTTAAGGAAAGAGAACACTGCTTATCATATAATCACCATTAAAATGCTCGTTATGGAAAGAAAACATTGCTTATCATATAATCGCCATTAAAAACGCTCGTCACGGAAAGAGAACATTGCTTATCATATAATCACCATTAAAACGCTCGTTACGGAAAGATAACATTGCTTATGATATAATCACCATTAAAATGCTCGTTACGGAAAGAGAACATTGCTTATCATATAATCACCATTAAAATGCTCGTTACGGAAAGAGGACAATGCTTATCATATAATCACCATTAAAATGCTCGCTACGGAAAGAGAACATTGCTTATCATATAATCACCATTAAAATGCTCGTTACGGAAAGAGAACATTGCTTATCATATAATCACCATTAAAATGCTCGTTACGGAAAGATAACATTGCTTATAATATAATCATCATTAAAATGCTCGTTACGGAAAGAGAACATTGCTTATCATGTAATCACCATTAAAAAGCTCGTTACGGAAAGAGAACACTGTTTATCATATAATCACCATTAAAATGCTCGTTGCGGAAAATATCGTTCACAATACATCTTAGACGGGAAAGACGTCAGAAGTCGATGTGGTAACGTTGTGAGTTGGTTTCGGAAGTAGAAATGAATTAATCTTCTCTTATTTTTCATTAATTGTCTAATACAAATAGCAGACGACATTTGCAGAAAACATTTCCCACATAACTAAATATTTTCATTTTTGTCTCGAAAAGATAGATTATTCCCCCTGATTTGAACGATTTTGCCTTTGTATTTGAGGCAACAATTGAGGAGAAAAAATAATAAAATTTGGCTGGCGATTTTAGTGAACAGCGCTGGCCAGCTTTAGTCTGCCGATTCTGAAGATACAGTCATACAATTTATGCGTCTTGAAAACTGTATTGAGTATGTGAGAAATTTCATGCTCCAAAAACAAACTTAAATTGAATGACGAAAAAACTGAACTGGTAGTATTCTCGTCAAGATACAAACCTGCACCAAACACTCTGCCACGGCTCAAAGTTGACGATTTAGCGATCAATCCGTCAATTTAGGTTAGAAATGGAGGTGTCTATTTTGACAAGCACCTGCCTATGGCTGCTCACATTGCTAAATATTTCAGTCTGCCAACTGGTAGCTCCGAAAGCCTGGTTGCTCTCGAAAAATTTTGACGAAGAGGGCAGCAGAGTGTCTGGTACACGCATTTATCACATCGCGCCTAGATTATTGCAACTCCCTGTTGCATGGGCTTCCCAACAATCAAATATAAAGGTTGCAACAAATACAGAACACAGCTGCCCGTATTGTCTCATTGACGAAGCGGCGCCAGCAAATAACTCCAGTGTTGAAAGATCTACACTGGCTTCCTATTTCTGCAAGCATTGAGGTCAAGGTCTTGCTCTTTGCATACAAGGCCCGCTGCTGTGATCTGGCTCCAGCTTATATTAGCAACCTGCTGGTTCCATATGGGCCTAAACGCTCGTTAAGATCCGCTGCATACAAGTTGCTTGGGGAAACTACCTGCAACTTAGTCTCATATGGTGGCCGTTCCTTTACCTACAGTGCACCTAGGCATTTTAATGGGCTACCCATTTCAGTGCGATATATATCTCTGAGTGCTTTCAAACCTGTGCCGAAAACCTATCTTTTTGATAAATCATACTCAGGGTAATTCAGAGTAGCATCGTATGAATGTACAGTCCATAGGCATTGCCACCTGTCATAAATGTCTTTGTAAAGTGCCATGGAACTTTTTATCATTGTGATATGTGCGCTATACAAATATTTATTATTATTATTATTATTATTAGTCGTAACGTAAGCTGAAAGATTAAATTACACATTATGTGATTATTATTATCCCTGATGGGAGAGGGTGTGATATGGAAATCTCACGCGAGGGCAAGATATTTGGGCCAAACACGAGGCTTGCCGAGTGTCTGGACCAAATATCTTGTCCCGAGGGCGAGATTTGCCCATCTCACACTTACACCCGTCAGGGATAATTTTTCTCCCCCATTAAAACACCCAGTCGTCATCAAAAGTAATTCAAGGGCACGTACGGCTATATCGAACAATTTTGTAGGCCATTTCTGAAAAAAACTGATTTGCTTATCGGAAAGAGCGCACAAAAGTTCTGTATATACCTCAGGTCACTGTGGTGTAGCGACACCGGCGTAAATTGTTTGGTCAACTTCCCGTGTGAGATTTCTACGAAAAACATCCGTTTACTAACTTTACTGCAGTCAAATTGTTGCGATTTTCTGAACAATATGCCCGTTTTCTTAAGATATCACGGATTATATTTGTAAATGTATGACATATTGGCCGTATATCGATCGAAAGGATCATAAGTGATGCGATATGGATTTAAA
Source organism: Pictodentalium vernedei (assembly GCA_031216915.1). Lineage (NCBI taxonomy): Eukaryota > Metazoa > Mollusca > Scaphopoda > Dentaliida > Dentaliidae > Pictodentalium > Pictodentalium vernedei. The sequence goes on from CM062291.1 coordinate 376,297,193, forward strand.
TATTCACAAAATTTCGTGAAGCCAGGGGTGTATTTGTGAAAAACACCAGGATAAACTCGCATTCAAAGACGAATAAATCAGATTCGGTGCATATTGATGTGTGAAATATTCGTTTTCCTTTATATGGATGTGTACTTTATAAACGAGTAGAAGTGAGTAGGATTTCTCGCACGTAGTATTGCTTAAAAGAGGCTTCACCCAGGAGGTGCAACATTTACGAATACACCGGTTTAGTCATTGATAGCTGTACGGCTGAGACATCAATTGACAACAAGTAACTGAACGGTTTAGTCAAGATAACATTCTTTCATTCATCGGACTGTTTGACATAGAAATGAATAATTTTGATAAATTCCGTTGTAACTTCTGTTTAAATAGATATGAGTGTTTCAATGAAGTTATACAGCACAGTGTATCAAGTCATCAAGACAAAAATTTGAAAATTCGCTGCTTACAGTTGGACTGCAACACTGGAAAATTTGGATATCGTAGTCACAACTTCAACATAATTCCAAGTTCCATCTTGTCAAAACATTTGAGAATCGATTCAGAATACAACGAGGATACACTGATTGTTCGCGTTCGTGGTACTTCAAATGACAACGAACTGCATCGAGATATCTGCAGTCCGTTGTCAAAACGTGTTAAACTACAGGAAGAGCATGAACAAGTGAAGGCTTGTCCACCCAACCTTGACCTTCTCATACCACCGGGCGAATTATCTGATATTTCAGTGATCAATGAACTGACAGAACTTCTCCCATCGGTTATAAAAACCCTCAGGGGCTGTGATAAACTCAAAGACTGGGTAATGTTCAATCAGTTGGTGGCAAAAAATGAAGTTCCAACGGATAATTTAGCGTTCCTTTTGTTCCTTGATGTTGTTCGGTGGTACAACAACGATACAACATGCAACATGCGATATAATGAAATCGTATTTAAATTTTGGAGGATAGGGTACAAGTTGTTTCATGGCAAATGGTTACGATTCATGAGCGGACCAAAGAATAGAGGTGCTTTAGTGTATGAGAATTCAGAAAGGGGGTTATATGAACCTATGAAGTCCAAAATAAATTTTGCCGTCCCTTATCACAAAGTCAAAGAAGATCAAAATACATTTTCAGCAGTGGAAATGAAACCAGGTATATTGGATAAAGTGCTTAATACGTATGCAGGTAAAATAACAGATGAACAAACATTCAAATTATGCATGGACGGAAAGAAAATTAATTAGGCAAGCAGTGGGAAGGAAGGTGACGTTGACCTGTTAGGGTTTGAAGGTTCACCCACTATCTCTGAGAAACGGTCGAAATTACAGAGCGAAAAGCAAATAATCTCACGTCTCACGGAAGAAATTGAAAATCAGACAGCTAAACACAGGACCACGTTAAAGTCTGTTGACGAACTTGCACACATATCTTTTATGTCATCTCTTCGTGAAATGCTCACCAATTTTAGCCGTAGAATAAAAGGGTTGCGCCAATGTAGGGGTTTCCCAATTGCCATTCCAACATAGTAATTGTGGAAAACGTCGGTCACTTTTTAGGTTTACGCCTGCGTGGCTGAATTTGGCGGCAACATTCCATTTGGAATCGGCTGGAAAAAATACGTTGAAATTATTTGTCCACACTCAGAGAAGCTTTGTCACTTTGGTGAGAGGGTAGGCCTAGTCCAAACTTGGACGCAAAGTCCGTAATATAAGTTTTTTGATGCGGTACGTCCTACATTATTATTATTTTATGAATTTTGGGTCCATTGAGACGCAATCCGTTATTGAAAACAATAGCCTGTATTATAGAAACTGCATGTATAGGTCGGCAAACTTGCCTGGAAAAATCGATTTTGCCCTACTCAAGGGGGCTGCCACCAGCCCTCCTCCCCTGGCACGTGCGCCTATGCGAGGTAAGGTATATAATGATATTCACAATTCATGCCTCTGATAAATTCTGATTATATACAATAGAGGCGTGATAGGCAGAAGAAATTTGTACATATGCTCCATCGTTTTTTGGGGTTTTATTATTTTTTTTTTGCGCTGTGTCCTGGGCCCCTGCATGAGATTTGTTAGATAAATGTGAAGTTTTCCATGTAGGAACGTCTCCCAGAACGTGACTGAGGAGCGTACACGTATGGCTTTGGAAGTCCATACTCAAAGGCACACTGGTCTAATTCTCTTATTTTTTTCTTGGAAAACTAAAAATGCAACACCAAAAATTAATTTCTTTGAGTCCGTGGGTCGAATGTAACAGACATCAGACACATTATCACAAAAATCAACCCCACTCCCTGTTTGAGGTTTTATGCGCATCTTTTGTGCCCCTTTCACTTGAGTGATATGCCACTCGTGCAGCTGCTGTCAAATTCATTTAGCGCCGCAACAGGTTCGGCATATGCACTAGAAATGTACGGTTTGTAAATATACTAAGATAAACTTGTTCCATGTTGTGGAGTCAAACTTTGTATTTTTCATTCTAGATGGTCCAGTTGGGATTAAATGAAACGATTCGAAGCGTTTCAACCCCCTCTTTTCGAAAAAAAATAACATAAACACTCGAACACTTCATGAACCAAGAGACCGACTCACCAGAATCAATTAATTAAAAATATATCAACATTTTCCACTAAAGACTGCATCGAATGGCAAGCAAATCCGTACAGTGTATTTTGTCTCAACCGTTCAGTTTTTTCTTCTCGAAAAAGACCCAACCAGTGTAAAAAAAATATTCGACCAACTTTAAAAATGACGAACGAAACACGTTTTAAAAGTTCAGTATCAGTCAGCTCTCCAAACTGCACAGATCAAAATGCACCAGAGATTTGGTCTCCCAACAACTGGGATCTCAAACGCCATTTATAGATCTGTATTTTAAGCAAAACTGGCGATAAAATACATATTTTCCCACGTTTCGTGCTATGAACGTTCTTCTTATGATCGTGTTTAGGATGTTTTCAAGATTTACACAATGCATAACATATTTCTAGCTGTTTGAGAAGGGTTAGTTGTTAATCTCCGCGTGCAAAAATGAATAAAAACGTAAAATAAAGACCTACTTACGGTTTTCGCGGCTTTCCAACTTCTCTGTTTACTTTGAAAAAAATCAAACCGGAAATTGACCAAACAATTTACGCCGGTGTCGCTACACCACAGTGCGAAATTGATTCCATACGCCAGCAAGACAGGGGTTAAAGATTTGTAGTAAAATGAACATTGACACATTCTGATGACATCATATTATGAATTCTGCAATGTATTCGCATAACTTTTCGACCGGATTTTTTTGTTGTCCATTTCGGAAAAGAAACTGATTTGCTTATCGGAAAGAGCACAAAAAGGTCTGTATATACCACAGGTTTTTAGCACAAACTTAAATCCCAATAACTTTTTGACAGGAATTTCGAGCAGTTCGCTTAACTCATAATGACGTTCATCCAAATACATGTCAAGTGTCCTTTGTTTTGCGTCTGTGTTTTTATTTCTATTTTCTTCGACAAACGTTCGTCTGCTAATATTTCCGAAACGTGACGCCATGTTGTTTGTTTACAGAAGAACGTGCGCTGCGCTCATTAAATATGCTAATAAGCCAATATAAGTTGTCACGTGGGTGGGGTGAGATAGCTGTCACGTGGTTGGGGTGAGACAGGCATATCTCTCCCAGCTGTCTCACACGACTTTATATATATCTCAGTACCTTAGTGGTGGGAGAAAGGCATATCTCTCCGAGCTGTCTCCGACAACTTTATATATGTCTCAGTACCCTAGTGGTGGGAGAAAGATATCTATCTCACACGGCCTTCTCGCATGGGACACGCATATCTTGCATAGGAAGTGTGTGTAGGTGTGTTTGTGGGGGGGGGGGGGGGGGGGGGGGGGGGGGAGAGAAAAAAAGAATCACAAATTCGTAATTATTTGACATGAAATTTCTGAACTCCGTTCACTAAATCGATCTGAGCCGAGGTCAACCTCGGCTCAGATCGATTGTTATGAACTCGGTACAGAAATTTCAAATGAAATCTCAACTCATTAGAGATCTTCTATCCTCTATGGGACGCAATATTGGTAACAGGAACACACTGCCCCCCCCCCCCCCCCCCGAAAAAAATTTTAAAAAAAAAATGTTGCAGGGAAATGTGGACGGACGTGGACAAAACATTGATTTTTTCAAAACAAATGAACGCTGCTTCCTTGCATCTGAGAGATCAATGACAGTCCACAGAGAGGGCATTTTTGACGGCATTTTTGTATCATTTTTGTCGCTCATTTGGCAAAGATGATTACACCAAAGGGCCCATAACTCATCAGGCCGACCATAGTTCGACCCAAAGAGAGAACATTTTGATTTTTCGAACCGAAAGAACGCTGTTCCTAAGCAACCGACCGATCAATGGCAAACTAGACTGCTGGTATATTGAAATACCCTCTATGAGGACTGCCAATGGCAGTCCACATAGAGGGTATTTCGATAAACCGACAGTCTTTGCAATTAAATCCATTTCGCCTTTGGTCATTTTCACAAAATTTCATCATGCGCCAACAGGTGTTGGGCTGCGTAAATTTTGGGTGCCCTGGGGGTTCCCCAATAGAGGGTCCATCAGGAAGTTTCCCGGTGGACCCTACGGCCAGTCCGCCTCTGATTGGCAACTTGACTGGTTGAGTACTTGCAAGTAAAAAAATATCATATTCTTACGTCGAGCGTCAGATTCAGTTAGAAGCAAAATATGTTTTTATACGGATTTGTTTCAGTTTAAACAGTACTTATTTCAGATAATAATATCAAAGCACAACATTACATATTAACAAAATAATACATGAACTGAAATCGATTCAGCAGTAAGTCTGAATTTGTTTGCTACCATTTATTGGAGAAGGCCAACAGACACGCTTCAATAAATAGTAAAAAGTCAATTCCTTTGGAATAATTTTTCACCTATAAAATTAATGTAGTATTCCATCAGTTAACAGAAAAAATTATATTTTATTTCTCCCCCCACCATACGTTAAACATACGCGTGTCCCGGATGAGACAGCAGGGTGAGATATTTCTATCCCAACCACCCCACGTGACATACTCATTTGCATATTTTATTAGGTTGCCGGAACTATTTCATTCAAATATTAAACTTGATTTGTTTCAACCCCATGTTTCACTGCAGATTTAATAATATCACTGCTCGAATTTATCGATCGCTAAATAATCTCATAATGCTCTTTACATTAGAGTTTGACACCCGCAAATTCATTAACCCCAATTATCTATATTGACGTAATCCTCGTGTGTGGGGAGAAAAATCATCCTCGATGAGTCTGAAGGTGGGAATGGGGAAATCTTACCCTCGGGGCAAAATATTTGAACCAGACCCTCGGCAAGCCTCGGGTCTGGTTGAAATATCTTGCCCCGAGGGTGAGATTTCCCCATCCCAGCTCTAGACACATCGGGGATCATAATAGCCCCAGTGATTGCCCGAGTGTCACCAAATTTCTGGCGGACGTTTTGTCACGTGTTTTTTATGAAAAAATACAATTGATCCAACAAAACGCGATCCTTTTCACGAGCAGGCGCTGCGAAATTAGGACGGAGGAAGGGGCATGAAAAGCACGAGGAGTAGGAAAAAGGCCGTCCACCTTCATACTGATAGGGCTAACGACCAGTCTAGCCCATACCCTTTCCTGCTTTACTATCTTTGCTTTTACATTGTTGATAATTGAAACGATAAAATTTCAGATCCTCGGATTGACTTGTTAACCTTTTCCCTAACATGAAAAGAAGACGACACTTGCGAAAAAAAATCTTGAATAACTAATTTTTTTTATTCTTTGTCTCAAAAACATAGGTTATGACCCCTCATTGGAACGAGCTCGACGAGTTGGAAGGAGTAGGTATTGGCTGAATAGCTGTCAATCTATAGTCCTCGTGTAGCATGGGCATTGTTAGGGAAAACTCATGGACTTACCTATGGAAATATACTTTTCTTGTGGATAAAATAAATAGACTAAAGCCGGAGGGAGACCTCAGAATCTCTCTCAGGGGTTCAAAAATTAAAAATGTTCTCCGTGGAAGGCATGGACGACCCCCCCCCCCCCCCCACATGCTCCCACTCGAACTCTCCCAAGCACCGATCTGCGCGCCCTCGAGTCATCCCATGGCATGTCGTGCTGGGGCCTCGGTTAGAAATCTAACTGGTCACACCCCCCCCCCTCCCCCCATTAAAGACCCTCTAGCTACGTCCCTGCTTATGACGTTCATTGTTAATCTATCCAGGCTTGCGAAACAAATATTTGAGTGGTCATATATAGTTTAGACTATGCAGTCCGCACACATGTGGCATTTAAAATAATTAAGTTCTCAGATATTTGGAGGAAGGGCGCGAGGTGGCTCAGTTGGTAGAGATGCAGGCTGCAAGCCGAGAGGTCCGCGGTTCGAATCCCACCTGCGGCAACCGCGTCGTGTCATTGGGCCAGACATTTCACCCCCATTGTCCACGTGGGGGCACGGTGGTGTTGTGTACTAAGGCGTACTGCACGTCGATGGTGCACATGTCTTCAACCAATGCTAACCCTGCTTGTGTGGAGTTAGTATGTTGGGGAGCTGGCAGTTGCTCGCCGTTGTTCGGTGGTTCTCTCCGGGTACTCCGGCTTCCTCCACCCGTAAAACTGTCGTGTCGTGGTCACGTGGTCATTTGCCATTTTGCAGAAATATGTGACCTTAAACACCAATAAATAAATAAATAAATAAATAAATAAATAAATAACACATTCGCTAAACAAAGAGCGTAATGGCTTACGTGGTGTTCGTAGGCGTGATACTCATAGATATTCCAAAGGATGGAAAATCTGTGAAGTAGTTGTTTCTAATTAGCTTGCCACAAAAGGCCAAGTTTCCTTTTGTAACTTTTAACAAACGAAAACAACAGACAGCTCAGAGAGCTGTCTGTTGTTTTCTTTTATTAATAGTAAGAAAGGGAAACTTGACTGTATTGTCTACTGATGTCATGGGTGTTTTCTCAACAATAACTTGCTTCTCAATTGGACTCTAATAATTTCAAGGGAGATAACTTTATCGAAAGTCGATTTTCATGACGCTGTATATATCAGGTTTGTCGTCTAAATTCAGTCTCCACACATTGTATAATAGTTATGATGTCAATAATATAAATATCATCTTCAACTCACAATGAAGTTATCTGTGGTATAATACTGATGCTAGCTGCTAACTTCTTTTCCAGTAATTCACTGAAAAAAAACCCAGAATTGAAACAATTTGTTATACACCGCCGTATAAAATAATAGCAAGAAATGACCAGGAACTGAAGGCAAATACTTTTTCCAGAAATAGTTGAGAGAGAAAGGGGGTGGGAGAGAGAGAGAGAGAGAGAGAGAGAGAAAGAGAGAGAGAGAGAGAGAGAGAGGAGGGGTATATTAGGCCAAACATTATCTTTACCATATTTTTATAATGCTACCATCAGCGAATCTGGGGTCGGGACACTTTTTTCAATGTCGTCACCTGTAATTTGCGTTTCTCTTCGGGCCCCTGTCATTGCAGTCTTATTCGGAATTAGCAGAGGGACTGTGCACATATTAAAACAGGGAAGAATTAACGTGTCTGTCTTGCTATCAACACAGCAGGGGAAACACAAGTGGTGAGGTGTTGAAGTACTGTTTAGATGTGACTGGCCTCCTACCCAGCATTATTTGTCTTTTCTACGACCTTTCAGAAAAGTACACACCTTTGTCTCTAAATCCATTGTTTAGACACAGAGGCGATCTTTGTTAAAACATAGAACTAAAAAGTGCATTTTCTCAATGTACAGAAGTGTTAGTTCCAAAACCCGATCTCTGTGTTTCTTTCCTACCAAGCCACTGGATGACCAATGGTATATACCAGTGAGCGGGTATCCTCCTTCGAAATGGTTCCCACGCCCCATGATGTCTGTGGTCATGATATATAGCACACAAAAAGAGCCGAGCCACACCCGAAACTTTTCGGTGCGAATAACAGAAAATTGAAACCACAAGGAAAAGCAATATACCAGATGAAAGCTAATTCTTGGTGTCATGTGAATGATCGTTTCAGACACATTCGTTGAGAAAGGTCCGTGCACGAAGAATGGGTATCCAAATTTCACATCTTTACTACAGTACAGCCGCCGTGGACTGGTCACTTCCCACGGATGGGTAATATTTCCACGGAAGCAATAATATTCGATTCCGAACATTAATTATAGGAATAATCATAAACCATTTCATCAATGAAGCACCGGGCATAACCCGGTACTTAATTAATTAAAATTTTGCTGATGATGATTTTTATTATCTGATAAACGCATGTATGCACATCACAGCCCACGCGTGGATTTCGGCCAATCCACGGCGACTTACTTTAGTTTGTGTCGTGTGTGTCTATCTGGGATCGCGGTGGTTCAGTGGTAGACCGTTGGACTTCTGTGCTAGAGGTCCCGAGTTCGATCCCCGTCCGGGGCGATACGCGTTGTGTCCTTGGGCAAAGCACTTTATCCCGGTTGCCTACATGGGGGCACAATGATGCCGTGTACTAAGGCGTACTGTACTACACGTCGATGGTGCTCATGTCGTCAATCGCCGTAAACCTGCTCGAGCGGAGCTTGAACAGAGTTAGAAATGTTGAGGAGCTGACAGTTGCTCGTCGATGCTCGGTGGTTCTCTCCGGGTACTCCGGCTTCCTCCACCCGTAAAACTGTCACGGTCACGATTAGCCATTGTACATAAGTATGTGACCTTAAACACCAATGAATAAATAACTAATAATAATCAAGTGCATCGTATTCATACCAAGCACTTAATTCAGGTGCTATTCGGAGTATTTTTGATAGAGTTATTGCCCTTTATGGTAGAGCTGAGAGATTCAGAGTTTTTAGATTCGGTTTCTGTTCGGTTTCAGGAAAAAAAAACACCGGTTTTGGTTCAGTTTTTCTATGTGTTAACTGGTTAAGAACTCATTGTACAGAACACTCCAGTGTCAGTAACTTGAAAAAAACATTCGCACCACTCACTACACAAAGCCCTGTCTGTAATTATCTCTATTTGGTTCAGCCTAACTTCCCTTGGATCATCCTTAGGGCCTCTTGGTTGCTAAGCGTATTGAGCCAGAAAAACATAAACGAGGGTAACACAGTTTAACTCTTAGAAGCTGGGGAATCAGAATGAATTTATTGAACATGACATACCGCGAAAAACTTACAGTAAAGCAGGTGCTTCTAGTCAAGTGTCGTCTGCCTATTCAGGCAGACGACACTTGACTAGAAGAACCGGCTCAGTGTTTAATTCTCTCCCAGCCCAAAGATAGCCGCACCGTCACAACCAGATTACCTGCCGTATTACATCACAGGCAAGAAAACTGGACTCCCGGCTTCTAAGAGTTAATGAATAATGTTCGTTTGTTTATGCTTGTATTCTCTTTGTTACATTTTCTCCATTATTTACTCATACGGTGGACGAGTCAATAAGGGAGCAAATGTGACAATTAGAACCCGAAGTGTTCGCCCCTTTGCAGGAAAGACAAACTGTCGAAAGCCCATAGGTAAAATATTTTCATCAGTTTATGCATAAACACCAGAGGCGGACTGGCCGTATGATCAACCGGAAAAATTCCCAGTGGGTCCCTACTGTTTCCCCCCTGGGCAGGTGGTAGCGCCGGGGGGGGGGGGGGGGTCGGTCCGTCGGAGAGTCTCGTAAACCCGATTTCCCCGAGAAATTTCCGACAATCGAATTTAGATATCTCGTCTTGTGTCGATCAAGAACGAGGTATATGGTTCTTCTTGGTAAGGCATTATGACAGTTGTTATCCAACTGGCGTTCCATTACTTCCATACTTAATCATCGGTTATCGTCATGGTAATAGTTTGGAATCTATCGAAATCTAAACAACAATGGCGTTCCGCTATAATGTGCGGTGTTCTATATTCCATTGTCGCAGGGTGGAGTGCAGGAATATCAGGCGCGTAACAGGATTCTATAATAGAGGGTGTCTTAACCCTTTGTTGGGATGGGGGGGGGGGGGTGATATTTGAAAGACCGTTCTTTGGGGTTTTATGGACCTCCCCTAGTCCTAAGTAGTTCCATCCGGTCGTTGCCCCTTCTCCCACTTCCCTGAAGGAAAGTGGGAGGAGGGAAGGGACAGTGAGCAGAAGGTCCTAGTAAGGACTAGCTCCCCCTCCCACTCCGAGAAAAGTTTGCAAAATTTAGTGCTCTAAGAGGAAATCGGAGGCATTTGTAGCGTATGTAGCCCCTATATTGGAGGCCATTTTGGGGCTCGTTGTTGTGTGAATTTGCATTGGGCCAACGGTTTGTTTTGGGATGGGGGGGGAGCGAAAGTTTAGGAGGGGGGGGGGGGTGCGCAAGCTACGCCACTGAGGAATACAAATACTTACAGAGCTAGTTTCTTTCCTAGTTCCATATCCGGGATAATCGCAAACAGCACGGAGTGGGTACCAGCTATATATGTGTTAGCCATTATGTAAACTGCTTCTAGGAAACTTCAGCAGAATGGGTATAATATATGGACTTATAGTACCTGTAAACATGATAATGTACTTTTATGCAAAAACAAGTTTCAGATACAAATATGCATGTACAACCTTTCCATGCTTGACAAGATTCGATCAGTGTGGCGGGAGTTATAGATGTGGCTTCTAGTTTTCAACCGATTACCAAAAATGGCCGCTGGCCGATTACCGGTTATTTGAGCTCACACTCGGCCGATTCCGATGCCGATTCCGATTGTAATTCTGTGCACTATTAGACGAGTCGAAGGTTGAAAGAACTACATTAAATTGAACATATTTCACAGTGTTAAACGTCGTTGACGCAGGTCGCAGTGACATGACCATGCGCGCACACTTGGGTGGTATACGTCGCTCACCGAGCCACGTGTACCGCCCAAGTGCGCGCGACTGGTCTTTTTATTGCGACGTGAGTCAATGGAGTACAACCTTCACTTTTTCCGGCCTGAACGCCGCAAGTACGCTCAATTGTAAGCTTTACATATCGTTTAACTAACTCTTGTATATCCTGTAAGGGGGCGTATAGAGAGATTAAGAATACACATTGTGGTTGTTTCTCAACTTTATTGAATGATATCATTGACATCATTTTACATTAACAATTGAACAATTGCAGAAGATAATAAAATGTGGTTAATGAATCACCACAAAAAATGCTTGGCAACAATCGGTTGAACCGATGTTCCAGGAGCCGTTGCTGTTGTCATCCGATTGCCAACAATCGACCGATTTGGGTGGCCGATTCCGATCATCGGTTGAATACTAGTGGCTTCATTATGAATTAGATGACCACAGCTCTAGAAGCAAGAGGAGGAGGTCAGGCCTGAAAAAGTAAACTAACTGTGGGTTTCCACTTTATGATCCCAGAATCTTTTCCCAACCTGATGCAACCATGGTCGGCATAGTAGGTCTTTGGCAGGGATCACAGGGATTAATTGAAGCACTTAGGTGGATTTACTAACGTGCAGGAATTATAGGGGGAAGTAATTCGGTGGTCTATAGGGCTGATCCAGACGGTGGCGGAACCCCGATGCACTATCCTACTAAAGGTTTCCTATAATAAGTGCATACATGTGGGCATAATCAAGTAATTTCTTATGTTTCCTTCAATAAACTGAGTAATAACATTATAGTCTGGTGACATCATCAAACCACCATGTAACTAAATCCGAGACAAATCGTGTAGACCGGGTATGCGCCACGCGATTTCTGTATAGCTCGGCTGGATCGGATGTAACCCGGCTAAAAAGGTGTTGGTGTGGGTGGAACAGTCTTCCATAAAAGTAATATTTTTATTTCTAGATGGACAGTTTTCTAAAATGTAGTTAGTCTGTGAATGCTTTAGACGGGTTTTTTGTACTGCAGAATGGAAGGCGAAGCATAATGTTCACGAATGAGGTGTAAACTGAAATGACTGGAAGCAAATCGTCCAAAAAATCTATTCCCGATATAACAACTTTATTATAACAGACACTAAAGCAAAATAAAGAGTAAAGCATCTCAGCGGGGGCCCTTTAGATGATCGTTTCCATAATTATCGAAACAAGATCATTCGTAAAATCTGATATATATTTGATTCGAAATACGCAAGTAAAGCATTTGAAATTCTGTAAGTGAATTTTTTTTAAAATCCAAAATTTCCATTTTTCAGATAATTTGGACTCGCAAAATCTAAAAAGCTGTGTTCAGAGTGAAAGGAATTATAGTATATATTCTCAAAGCTTCAAGATAATACAAATCCAGACTGTGGCGCTTTTATTGTTTTTGTTTTTGAGGGTTTTTGTGGTGGCAAATTTGAAATGGCTTGCAGCCTGTGTCCGCGAAAGGCGCAAGTCACATCTCAAAGTCGCAACACTAACTGTCAGTGGTATGAAATAAGTTTAACATAATATAATCTCCGACACTTAGCTAAGCTTTATGAAGGGCTGATTTATTAGACAAATGTCTGGGTTAATCTCTTGTAATTGTTTACAATTCGTTAAAGTATGGATGTTTCTGACATTTTAGATCTTTTTTAAATTTACTTTACCACTTACGCTGCCGAAAGCCACTATTGTCATCTATTTTATGATAATTATCTGTATGTTCTGGTAGGCACAGAAAAAACCTACCATCTGATTAACTGTTGGAAAGGGCTCAGGGAGCCCTTTCCAACAATTAATCAGATGATATAGAGTTTCAGGTATATCATAAATCTTATTAAAATTCCTCGCACACAGGTGAACATAGAGGTACTCCATATATGGCTAAAGTAGGCGTGGCAGTAAGAGTTAAGATGAAGCTCTCGATCCTTTGATGTTTTATTATCAAATGTTCTTGGTGTTTGGAGTTCTTCGCTTTCCATTCGTTATAATACAATGCATTCGCGTTTGATAACAAATCTTTGATTGGTATCTCGAATAATAATAGTCACTGCTTCAAGCAATTCGTTCTTCAAAAGGTCATTATAATGACTTGACAAATCTTTACAGCAAGTTGTGAAATCATTATGACGAGTTGAAAAGTCGTTATAACGAGTTGTGAAGTCGCTATAACGAGTTATAAAGTCGTTATAACGAACTGTTGTGTTCTTAAAACGGATTCACAAGTCGTTATACTGAAATTATTATAATGAGTTGTTAAATCATTATAACGAGTAGACAAATCATTATAGCGAGCTGTGAGTCGTTATAACTAGCTGACAAGTTATACCGAGTCACAAAAGTTATAAAGAATTGACTAGTCATAATAACGAGTTGACCAGTCGTTAAAATGTGTTTCGATGTCATGATGACGAGCTGCCATGTTTTGAAGTTATTATAATGAGTTGGGAAGTCGCTATAACGAGGGGACAAACAGTTATAATGACTTGACAAACCGTTGTAATGAGCTGTAAAATCGTTATAACAAATAAACAAGTAGTTATAACGAGTTGACAAGTCATTTTAACGAGTTGTCGAATCATTAGGAATTGTGAAGTCATTGACGTGTTGACAGGTGGTTATAGCGAGTTGATCAGTCATTATAACAAGTTGTAAAGACGTTATAATGAGACGATATGTCTTTATAACGAGTTTTTAAAGTCGCTATAATGAGTTGTATTGTCATTATAATAAGTTTAAATAATTTAACAAATGGATAAACAATCGTGAAGTCTTTATAACGAGTTATTAAATCATCATAACGAGTAAACAAATCGTTATAATATGTGGAATCACTACGACGAGTTGTAATGTTGTTATAACGGATTAAAAAACCTTTATAATGAGTTGGCCAGTCATTAGAAAAAAATGTAAATTCGTGATGAGTTGTGATGTCATTAAGAGGAGTAGACGAGTTGTTATAACCAATTGTGATGTATTTATTAGTTGTGGTGTCAGTATAACTATTTGACAAATTGTTATAAGGAGCTTAAAATAGTTATAACGAGTTATAGTGTCGAAATAACAAGCTGTTACAAGTTTCTAAGTTTTTTGACTTGTCATGGCGTTATATACAGTTGATATAATGAGCAGACAAGTCGTTATAACAGTAAAGAAGCCATTATAATGCGTTTTAAAATCAGTATAACGAGTTTGAAAGGCACTATAACGAATTGTAACGTCCCCATAACGAGGTGACAAGCCATGGCGAATCGTGACGTTATTATAATGGTTTGTGGAGTCGTTATAATGAGTTGAAAGCCGTTATTCCGAGGGATAAAGTCATTATAATGAGTGGAAAAGTCATTATAACGAGTTGGCAAGGTATTATTATGAGTTGAAAATCTTTATAACGAGTTGTGATGTCAGTATATCGATTGGCCAGGTCTAACAAGTTGTGAAATCATTATATTGAGTTGTGAAGATATAATGAGATGCGATGTCATTATACGAGTTGACATTGCGTTATAAAGAGTTGACAAGTCGTTTTAATGGACTGGAATTTCGCTATAAGGAATTGTGAATTCGTTGTAAGGAGTTGACAAGTCATTATAATGAGTTCACAAGTTAGTTTATAAATCATTAAAAGAGTTGTGTAGTCGTTATAAGGAGGTGACAAATCGTTGTGAGTGCTAAACATCGTTATAACGAGTTTGCAAGTGATTATGACGAGAGTTGTGATTCGTTACAACGAGTTGTAATGTCATTTTAACGAGTAGTAATGTCTTCATAACGATTTGACATGTAGATATAACGAGTTGGTAAGCCGGTATGATGAGTGTAAACATCGTTAAATCGAGCTGACAAATCATTATAGTGAGTCTCGGATATCATTATAACGAGTTGCCAAGTAATTAATGAGGAATTTTGAAGTCGTTATAACGAAATGTGGTGTCGTTATGACGAACTGTGGGTCGTTTTTACGAGTGGGCCTGTCGGTATGACGAGTTGTAAACACACTATAATCATTGAAAAAGTCGTTATAACGCGTTGATATACCGCTATAACAAGTTGTGAAAACATACCTTGTTGATAGCTTTGTAGTGAGTTGTCAAGTTATATAGAATATACCCATAATAGCTTGGTACCCCCAAATGTTCACTACGAGTGGTGAACATTTGGTACACCAAGCTACTTTGGGTATATTTTATTTATACCATGATCGTCAGATTATTAAGAGTCGCTATAACTTTTTCTCGATTTTACTGAGCAGCAGACGTACAGACGTGCTAATCTGTTTTTGTTTACATGAGCACCGGTGGGCGGTACTCCAGCTGTCAATCTTATCGCAGAATCGAAAAGGAAAAAGAAACGCACAAATCATGGGGCCTTTTTTATTTTAATAACATAATAACATACTGTTTCGAGTTATGGATGTTTCATTAACATGAGACAACGCATGTTTGTTAATTTTTGGTATCTTCTGAGGTAAACTCATTTAAAACGGAATAAATAATTGCCGCTTCCATTTCACTCTTCACGAGGTGACGAGTGATAAATTTAGACAAGTTTGCATTCAAGTCGACGTCACCAAAGGTCAACTTGGGTGTAGTTTCACAGTAGGAGTAAATTTTAACTATTGAAATCCCATTTCTGGCGTGTTCAACACGGTGTGTAAAGCTAAAATTTATCTCATAGGCTTTTTATATACAGTAGAATAGGTAATCATGGTATAAAATATAATTAGTATATGATACAACGAGTTGACAAGTTAGTATAACTGGTATAATGAGTGGACAAGACATCATTGTAACGTGTTGTGAAGTCGTTACAATGAATTGTGATGGCTTTATAAAGATTTGACGTTGTAACGAAGTGTAAAGTTGTTATAACAAGTTGACAAGTCGTCATAACGAGAAGTGAATTAATTGTATTGTGTTGTGATGTCATTATGGCGATTTGGCATAGCTTGCCAAGATGTTATAACGAGTTGTGGAGTCATTATAAGGAGCTGAATAACCGGTATAACGAGTTAATATGTCATTATGACAATGTGGAAGTCGTTATAACGAATTGTAAATTCATGATGAATTGTAATGCTATTATGACCAGTAGCTGGGTCGTTACAATGAGTTTACAAATCTTTATAACGATATGTGAAGTCATTATAACGAGTTGACAAAAGCTGGCGTCCAAAAGGTTGCGAACGTTCTTTGACTGGGAATTAAGACCCAAAAAGGGTTTGGGTTCTCAGACAATCCCTCACCGAAACTGAAACACCTCATTGAACATTTTATTGGCTTGCGGTGTCTTCCACATTTATTGCACGCCTATGCTTTTATTTTCAGAAAATACACGCTTTTTCTGCAAAAACCGAAGCGAACAGTAAATTTTTTGTATTGTCCTTGAACAATACGGATCATGTGCGTGGGCTATTTAACTATTTCTTTTTTTTTCGTTTGGGTTATTTTTGGCAATAATTTGTGTTTTTAATATTTTTGTAGTAAACTGTAGGTGTGCAATAAATACAGAACACAGTGGCGGATACAGGAATTCTCAAAGGGGGGGGGGGGGGGCGGATCGTGCAAATGCCGAAGGCATCTGCCCCGAGTGCCGAAGGCACGAGCTTTAATAGGGGGGTCTGGGGTGGTTCTCCCCCCAGAAATTTTTGGGAAATGAGCGACCAAATCGGGCACTCTGGTGGTTTCTGGGGTGGAAATCCTCTTGAATTTTTGAACGGCTAATTAACACTTTTTAAACAGCATGTTTCAGAATTTCAAATTCTGTCATACGTTCAAGACAGAATTAGAAAATTTGAAATATGCTCTTCAGATCCGTTTACCATAATACTGTATTTTGGACACAATGTTTACAGTCATAACCGACTTAACCTCAGGAGAACATTGCGATCTGCCAGCGTTTGAAAGTTTTCAGCAGTCAGCCCTCTAGGCTTAGGTACGCCATGACTATGCCAATTAAGATCCTGACCCATAACTGGCATAGCCATGGGGTACCTGAGGCTAGGGGTATGTAACACCACAAAATCATGCTGTGTCGGTGACGCTATAAATGGAGGCGACCCCAGTAGATATATTTTGCATAATTTCAACGGTATATTTGTTTTCCATAGCGAATGGTGATGGAGGAAATAAATGTCGTTGTATGTTTTTACTTCAATTCATGTATTGTCCCCAAATGAAAATCCTGGCTACGCCCTACATACGAGACAAACACGAGCTAAAGGGGGGGGGGGGGGGGGGCGACCGCCCCCCCCCCCCCCCCCCTCTGTATCCGCCATTGAAGAACAGCATACGCGTTCGAGCTGTCATTTTTTACCGCACTCGGTCGATTTCGGCGGAGGGATAATATTGAACTAGAAGCCGAAGGCTTCTCGTTCAATATTATCCCTCCGCCAAAATAGATTAATAATTTGTTAGTAAACTGTAGGAGTGCAATAAATACAGAACAGCATACGCGTCGATCGATTTTTTTTGTCGGAGGGATAATATAGAACTCGAAGCCTTCGGCTTCTCGTTCAATATTATCCCTCCGCCTAAATCGATCTCGTGCGATAAAAAAAATGACAGTTCGAATGCGAATGCCGTTTTGTCTATTAGTATGAAATCTCAAGACACTAAAATTCTACATTTATTTATTTTTATTTTTAATTTTTATTTGCCCTTGTTTTTCAACAAATATTGATTAAAAATGTTAAAAAGTTCAAATTTGCAGGCTCGGCAACTTAAAGGCTTCATGTTCTGTAGATGTGCAGTGAAATTATTTAGCTTGTATTGGTTTGTCTGGTTACAATTAATGGGAGAGTGTCCATATGTATAGGTACTCTCCCATAAGTGACTCAGTAGGTAAAGGTCCAGGCTGCAAGCCGAGATGTCCTCGGTTTGAATCCCCCCTGCAGCAACCGCGTCCTTGGGCAAGACACTTCACCACCATTACCCACGTGGTGGCATGGTGGCGTTGTGTGCTAGGGCGTACTGCACGTCGGTGGTGCACCTGTCTCCAACCAATGATAACCCTGCTTGTGTGGAGTTAGTATGTTGGGGAGCTGACAGTTGCTCGCCGTTGCTCGGTGGTTCTCTCCGGGTACTCCGGCTTCCTCCGCTCGAAAAACTGTCGTGGTCAAGATTAGCCATTGTGCAGAAATATGTGACCTTAAACACCAATAAATAAATAAATAACTCTCCCGTAAATTTCAATAAGGCAAGAACATGTGAATAAATTTTTCTAACGAACAATGATTTAGTATTCTACCAGTTATAAAACAAAAAACAAAAAAAAGTAAATAAAAAATAATAACCTTCCTCCCTCATTGATTTGAAAAATTCATTGCTTGAGAACCAAATGTATATTTTATTTGACAGCAGCGTGAACGGACCATCGTGTTTCCACAGCACTCAGTTTTCGAAAACATCACTGGGAGGGCGTATCTCCATGCCTCCAACTACATTGTTGGGACGTATCTATTGCTGTAGAATATTTTAAAGGTAGATTTACTTGTACTGAGTACATTTTTGCGTGTGAAAAAGAGCGGCAGGTTACCAAATAATTCAAATATAATTTGTAAAATCGTAGTAACATTAAACTATATTTTAGTGATTTGGTTACAAAAAGTTATCAACCATATGCAACAAAAAACACCCAGTACGAGTCAATCGACTTGACAAAAATTTCCTGTTCTGAGATGGGCAGGAGTGCGGTGACTCATTTGGTACGTTTGGGAGTCTGACAGTTGCTCGCTGCTGCTCGGTGCTTCTCTCGGGTTGTTCCAGATTATTTCACATGCAATACTTTCCGACACGAGGTGGCCGTGGCTGTCAAAAGTGTCTTTAAACTCCATTAAATAAATAAATAAATAAATAAATAAATAGCAGTGACTCTTTAGATGCGATGCGATCGTTCCGGGCGTTGAGATAAATTAGAAAATATCTGTTTTTGTTTTCATTTTGCAATTTTCAACTCGGTGTTTTGGGTTTTATTTTTTTAACTTGTTGTAGAACAGTCCAGTGTCAGATGTAGAAACATATAATCACTGAATTTAATTTTCAAGCAACGATTCGTTGCGTCAAAATTATATTCAGTGATTTTTATTTTTCAGTCTCCACCGTGGTCTCGTTGTATTTAGGATTTTTTGTTTGTTCTACAGCTAAGCTCATATCAGAGGAATCACACT
The DNA here is from genome assembly GCA_031216915.1 of Pictodentalium vernedei. NCBI lineage: Eukaryota > Metazoa > Mollusca > Scaphopoda > Dentaliida > Dentaliidae > Pictodentalium > Pictodentalium vernedei. The sequence goes on from CM062291.1 coordinate 376,316,255, forward strand.
ATCCCGAAATGGCTCAATGGATTGAATACTTCGTATTTATATTTTATCGCAACATTCGGAACGCTTGCGTCGTATCTACTTATTTCGGGTTGGTAAGTTGGATGGTCTGACAGTTGCTCGCCGTGACGGTTCTCTGTGGCTTCCTTCCGCAATATGACCTTGGCTGTTGAAAGTGAAAGTTAAACCCCAATAAATACACAAACAAACATCAGTTATATTTATTTATTTATTGGTGTTTAATGTCACATACTATGCACAATGGATAATCGTGAGTGTGACAGTTTTACGGGTGGGTACCCGGAGAGAGCCACCGAGCACCAATGAGCAACTGTCATCTCCTCAACATTTTAACTCTGTTCAAGCTCCGCTCAAGCAGGGTTACAGCAGTTGAAGACATGTGCACCATCGACGTGCAGTACGGCTGAGTACACGGCGTCATCGTGCCCCCATATAGGCAACCGCGGGTCGTCCCGGATGGGGATCGAACACGGGACCTCTAGCATAGAAGTCCAACAGTCTACCACTGAGCCACCGGGCTCCCCAAACAGCAGTTTGCCTGAATGTCGTTCGCCTGTGAGAAGACAATAGCAAGTATAGGAATGTGACTGACCTGCAAAATGCTATTTTCAAAACGCTTTGAAGTGTAGTAAATTTAATTACTTCGTCCTGTTCTGTTAACGATGCCAGGTGGAATGCGGACGCTCCTGGACGGGAAAATCAGCGTGTCAGTTGGTTCCGATCTGCTTATTGATCTGATCACCTGCATGAGACAGCTCCACATGCAGATTATTTTCTAGATTAGTCCCTAGTCAGCTTCAATTTACGCATCCGCACGGATTTGCACAAGTTCAACATGAGTTTGCATCACAATAAGGTGGCAAAAGTATGTCAGTGGCAGGATTGCCGCAGGAGTGTGCCGTACGAAGAGACGGGCCCTGCGAATATTCGAGATCCGATTCGATATCGAAATCACATCGTCGCCAGAGTGCTATAATGTAGAGCTGTAGGTTTTTAAATTTCTTGTTCGGTTTCGGTTTTGGTTTTTCAGGTGGAGCAAAACCTCGGTTCGGTTCGGTTTTCGGTTTGTTCATGAGGCCAAATAAAATTCAATAAAACTCATTTTTATGTCCGGAGTCATAACTGAATGGCAGGGAAATTGAGTGAAACTCAATGAATGCCCGAAATAAGCTATAATACATGAAGAATCAAGAAGGCCAATATAATAATTACCTAAATATACAGAACTTTTATTGTGCTTGGCCATTTTTCAAGGTCTGACACCTACACGCAACCTGAGGAAAGCTGCAAACACAACTAAACTGAAATGTCGGAAATTCACAGAATGTAGCCTTCACAGAGTTGTGAGAGTACCCAGACACTGCCATTGGCAGTGTCTGGGCACTCTCACTACTCTTGGATGGCTACATTCTGTGAATTTCTGCAGCAAGAGAGTATTTTAATAAAAAAACGAAAAACCTTAAATTACGGGATGTCGACGGTTTCGGTTTCGGTTTTTAAAAAAAACATAAAAACCTCGGTTCGGTTTCGGTTAACCTACAGCTCTACTAGAATGTCTTAAGTCCCACGGGGGATATAGGACATTCCAGCACTCAGGCGACTATATGTCTGCTTCGAGATCGATCCCGAATCAATCTCAAGATTCATTTTTTTAGAACCACTCGTGCTTAGTACAATTTGTTACATTTCCAACGAAAATTGGATAGGATTGACATTAGACAATTTATTCATGTACTCAATTCATATTTACTTGAGTTACTACACACTAAAAACTAAAGTGTTAAAACTGACACTTTCAAGGTGTTAAACCCATTCTAACTTCTAGGGTTTGATTTCAACACTCAAAGTGCATTGCTTTAAGCACAGAAACATTACAATCGTCAGACATCTGAAACTTGAATGCATGGCACTTCCCATGTGTCTAGCATTGGTGGTTCTTCCAAAATCGTCCATAATTTGATTTGCGCTTGGTGGGTACATAATTAAAAGGACACAACGCAGATGACGCGGATCAGGCTCGAGAGTTCGAGCCTGATCCGCGTCATCTGCGTTGTTTCCTTTTAAGTGTCGCGACATTACACTTGTCAAGTGGTATTAATGTAACACCTGTCAAGTTCTGGGATATCTACACTTGAACAAAGTGCTAGTTCAGCACTTAGTAAGTGTTAAATACAGCACTTCAAGTGTAGTTTTTAACACTTTAGTTTTTAGCGTGTAACGATGTTAGGTTAGTAGTATAGACTACAGAATGTCCCCAGGTCACGCACGACATGCAGTTAATTTCTCGGACCCAGTTATCAATGAATAATGATCTTCGGATAGGAAAGATTTCAGAATATCCAGTTTGATTAGATTAATTGTGCCTTTTTGTGGCGATAGTAACACGTTAACACTGGGAACTATACAATCCCGTCTGCGAAAACAGTCTCAAAATTAGAAGTCAGGCAGTGCCATTGACCATAATCAATGGTATTAACAAAGCAATCCGTTACAAAGACTGTCGCTGGCTGGGCCGACCTACTAATAGGGTTCTGGGTCTTTTCGTTCCTTTACCAGTACGCCCCCCGCCCCCCCCCCCCCCCCCCGGTGTCGTTTTGTTCCTTTCCTTTGCCATTTCGTACTGAGCCGCTTCACACTGAGTCGTTTTGTACACATACAAACAGGCTGGCATAAGAGGGTGATGTGGTGACCGAGTGGAGTGATCTTAGGTCGGGGAAGATTCCGTGATGACTGAACATTCCCTGGCAACATCAATTGTGGTATTGATGCTGCTACAACATACAGCCCTATCGTACTATAAATACAAATACGGATGGAATGCTGAATATAATGAAGAACAGAAGCAACAGTGCACAAATTAATATAGTAAATATACATCCCCAAACGCACCCCCTTCCCTCGCCTGCCTCTCGCACTATCTCGTCTTAGGAATGTCACTTTCTTTTCCATGCGCCGAATCAAAGGTTCAATATTGATTGATGCTACGGAGGTGAAATTTGCGAGTCTGTGTGGCTCACATTGTCCCGACGCAGTCGTTGTCAGATTGAGGTGGTTAGTAACAAGCTAAGCCTTCAAAAACTAAAACTTTGAACAATAGGCCTACCCGTTTCAGCGACGGTGCCACGGAGCATATTTATTTATTGTCACTTAAGGTCATTTTCCGAATCTAAGCAAATGACGTGTCTATTAAGATTCGAGATTCGATACGGTAGCAATATATCAGAGACAAGATTCGATTCGAAAAAAATTGTGATTCACAGATCCCTAACGAACAGAATCATAAATCAATGAATTAAGCATGATGCTTAAACAACTAAGCATAATGTTAAAATAATATAGCAGGATGTCTAAAAATATAGCATAATGCTGTATTACTTGAGGATCATGCTTAATTATTTATGCAGCATTCGCGAAATCGTACCAAACAATATAGTATCATGCTTAATTATTGGAGTTTCATGCTAAAATAAAATTTATGACCCTCCCGTACCCGGACTTCATTTAAGCATCATGTTATATTATTTACGCAACATCCATGAACTCACACCAAATAATACACCAAATAATACACCATCATGTTTAAATAATTAGGCATGGTGCCAAATTAAAGCGCGTGATCCTTCCGTAATTCAGCATCATGCTAAATTATCTTTAAATAATTAGGCATGGTGCTAAACTAAAGCGCGTGATCCTTCCGTAATTCAACATCATGCTAAATTAATTCAGCATCATGCTATATTATTTATGCAGCATTCGTGAAATCGTGCAAAGTAATATAGCATAATGTTTAAACAATTAAGCATCATGCTAAAATGCCCGTTGTCGTTTCTAGGCAACACATTTCGCTAACCAATCACTGGCGCAGATACATACACTCTGGGCATCTGGTCGGATCGGAACAATGGCGCGTGACCGAGAAACAAGAAAATTTTGATGCACACACCAGGTAGCAGAGTTGGAATATTACAGAAAAAAACCTTTCATTTTCATATCACGAATCGTTTCACTGAATTCTCTTTTAATGATACCTAATAAATTAAAAATTAAACACCAGGAAGTTGAGCAGTGCTTCTTTACGTTTGTAAATAAGTTCTGTTTGACTGTTGAAATTTCACTCGTTAACCCTTTACCTAACATGAAAAGCAGACGATACTTGCTAACAAACTTTTGGAATAACTTATTTTTTTGTCTCAAAAACATAACCTATGCTTTTGAGACAAAAACTAAAAAAAATAATGAAAATTAATTGGCGATTTTTGAGAATAGCGCTGGCCGGTTTTGGCCGTTACGTTGGGTAAATGGTTAATTGAAGTCTGGGGTGTGTGAGCTCTAAAGTGGGTATGATAGGTAAGAATGGTTTGATAAACTTGACATTGTATTTGTGTGGCGGCCATGAAAAAGCCACAGAGACTGAAAGCAGCTTTAAATACCAATAAATAAATGTAAGTCTGAAAATCCACAGCCATCAGAAAGCATGCAGTCCCCAATGTCAGTGACTGAGTTTTTCTGTAGCCCCTGACTCGCTATCTTAGCCAGTTGTGAGTTTTTGATCCCAAAACGGTGGACTATCTTACGCAATATTTCAGAGGAAAACTTAAAGGAAGTTTATGCACGAAGGCAGTTCTTTTGGAACGAGGAGGTGTATTAATGGGGACGGAGTTGGTGTAGGGCTAGACTTAAAAAGGAAAGGGAAGAGGAAGTACTGTATAACTGCCAGGATGCAATGTATTGATCGGCCGCACGCAGGACACTGGAAGAGCTGCAATAGCATTTACACGTGTTCTTAAGCAGGTAGAGCAGTGAAAATGTTACAGTGGTATATATTATTTTAGTTTCTGTCAATGGAATGGGGGTATATGGTGTTAATTTTACAACAGACAGGAGATCCATGTTCTCGCTAGTGGCACAGGCAACACTCAGACGATGTCATCCGGACCCGACACGAGCGAATGTCTCACCACATAGTCATCTGCCAATCAGTTTGGGGCTGTCCATACTCTTGAAGGGGTCATTGACTTTAACTATTAAAGGGTGATCAACGATGTTCACTAGAAAGATAATTTATTTACATGCATAACAAATATGGTACAAATTACTTACAATACTTACAGGAATTAAAACAAAAACAGTTTTAATCGAAGTAATGTTCATATTGCTCTGGGTGGGTTTCGTCTTTAGATACAGCAAGCTGCATCTTTGCAGTCACTCTTATACCTCTGGATTGGTACTTCAATCGTTTCGCAAAATCTCACTTTCTAGTGTAGCAAAAGAATCCTTTTCATCAACACTCCACCTGCGATACCGCATTCACCGTTGCTGCACTTTTCTAGTGTTCTATTCTTGTGGCGAATATGTATCTCATATCTAAGGATTACATTGGCCACATAAATAATAGAAACCTATAATATATACAAATCATCTCTTGTGTTCTATGTGCCTACTGGCACTTAGAACACATTGGAACTCGGGGACGAAATACCGAGCAGAGCTAAAGTTACGTTAGGGAAATCATTCGGTCCGAGTGACTTCTTCGACTAGACGACCTTTCTAGGAAGAGATAAGCGGGAAGTCACTCAGTTGGAGTGACTTATCGAACGACTCGACGACCCAACTAGAAAGATAGGAGCGCCATACCCACAAGCATTTCCTAGATCGGGGTGGGTGCCAAAAGTAAGATTCCGTAAGTTGGGTTCCATAGGTTGGGATTCTGTAAGCTGGAATTCCGTAAAAGTGATTCTCAATGTTGAAATTCCCCGGACGTGACGTCACCAAGGATGTGACGGCATCGCCGGAAGTGATGCCATCAGTGACGTGATTCTCATGAGACGTCATTAGTCGAATGATTGCATGTTGGTTGTCATGGTAACACACATGAGAAAGGGACGTCATTGATGACATCACAAAATAACCACACTTGGAATTACTTGTTACAAGCATTTGTATGTAAGCGTCTTCGGGTCTTTTCTCGTTGCTCAGTGGCGCATTTCAGCCTTCGCCTATGTCACCCTTCTCTAGTATTTGTCTATAGAATCGCCTTTCCTGTCGATGAGTCGTAAAAGTAGTCACGAGACTGAGCAACTTCTCGAACATCTACAGTCGACACTTGTTAACCCGAAGATCACCGGACTGAGCGTTTACTTCAACTTATCCCGGTCAACTTATCCCGGTGTTCGAGATATGCACGTCGGACGTATTTTGGAGATCTTGACGCCTTGAACACCGGGACACGAGGGTTTAGAATTAGGACCTAGAAAATCACCTCCACTCCTCTCGGGAAATATAGAGCGCCATTGACAAAATAAACGGCGGCCTATATTTCCCGGGAGGGGTGGAGGTCTGGGGGAATGTTTCTAATACTAGTATCTGATTGCTAGGACCGATTGCTACCTTCGAATTATCCCATATATTCGATTTATGCGATTTCGAGTTATCGAGAGCCGACTGTGTTTAGCTCATATTCCAGTCTTCAACAACGCCACCATTCTGTAGTATCTATTTATGGAATCGCCTTTCCCAGATGAGTCGTATGAGAAGACACTCTTGAGCAGCTTCCCGAACGTCTCTTTAGCCCATCCATATAAGTCAAGAAGGATGCTTGTCTCGGTCAGGGGAGATTTCCTTTATGGATCGAATGTGGGCGAAGCTTATGCGAATTGAGCGTTTTGATTTGACAGTTTCACCCAAATAGAACGATTTGATTGGTCTATTCAGTCCTTAAATATGAGACACATGTTTCATGGTGTTTGGAATAAGTAGAGTAGACGGCATAGGAAAGAAAACTTGTAACTGTTCAAACAGTAGGCTCTTCTACTCTACCGTAGTATACTCCAGAGTAAACAAACATGCCACAAGACATTGTTAGTACAAGAGAGCATTCGTGGGGCAACACAGCATAAAGTTGTACCGAGGAACAGGTGAAAAGTCGAAAAAACTAAAAATACTAACAAATACAGTTTTCGTTCCAAATAATGGCAATGTAAAGAATTATAACAACCATAGGCGACTATAGGAATTTATGTACACCGGCTGTCGTTTCTAGGCAAAATACCAAAAAGGGGTACAGGCCGCCCCATACTATACGTCCACAGTACTTCTGAACAATCGAACTTACTTCCGTACCCCGGGACCAGGTCTATTGTTCTACGTGCTACCCATAAGATTTGTGAGAAACATGAACCTCAAAATCGGATGCTTTAAAGGTCTGTTTGGGTCATTGTCGGGTTGTGTTGGGTAAATCAATATACCTCATTCAATCGAAAACATTAATTAATCACGTGATCATGTCTGTAGCAGTACGTGCAAACCATACCAATTGAGTTCAACCCACAAAATCCGAGATGGCGTCATCAAAGTAACCCAGGAGTATACAGAATAGGGTCAAATATAGGCCAAAAAACGATGTTTCTGACCATGGATAGCAAAGTTCAACCATCAGAATACATCACCAGAAAGCACTCAAATCCCGTCAGGGCCTTTCGGTCCCATCGGAACCACATGTCACCATAGAAATTGAAACCAAGATGGCGACCTCCAGTAAACAATCTGGACAACGAAAACACGTATCACGCTAACAACAGACGCTATATAGGGGTAGCAACACCACGAATCACCATCGTAATGATGGCACCCGGATAACCATGACAATCTACGTGACACCCATAATGCACCGCGGTATGACGTCACTTCCAGTGTCCTGTCGACGGTCCAGCAAAAAGGGGCATCCGGGTACATGTGGTGTCACTGCAAACATCTGGTATCCTTAAAATGTATCGTTTTTAAAATCAGACGTTTTACATGCATACACGTCCCCATATTCGTGGTTTAGACTAAGCAGGGCCCAGTGTTGGTAATGATGTAACCGATATCGTACCCATGCTAGCAGGCGGGGGGGGGGGGGGGGGGGTGCTTTTCAGGGGGAAATATTTGGCATCGAGATACCTCTGAACTATTTTTTTATTTTTTTAGGCACAACGCACAGGCTCTCAATACAAGCACGTTTACCACCTCTACAACGTAATCAATTGAAGACGCCCCCTCACCACTGCATTACAGATGTTTTGCGTACTGCAGATCTCAACATCAAATCTATAATTAATTACTCGGGTCGTTTGCATAGATCAGACATAGCAGATGGCATATTCATGCCATAATATTTGTCTGACTGGCCTGCATAATCCCTAGGTCTAAGAAAAACTTCGCAGCACATGCACCATCCGATGGCAATTATAGTTTACCTTATGGAGGAAAATTAATTTAAAAGCCAAAAACTACCATAGGTAACAAACTTCAGCTTGATATCTCCTATTCGCGCTTATTTGTTTTGATACATTCATGTCACCATGTTGCACGCACACCTACACACCCCTTCTTCTTTGGTTCTCCTTTCTTTTCCTTTCCGTCCATCCACACAGGTCTGTGGGTCACTCTCTAAACGCTTAAACCATCGGCTACGACCCGCATCTATTCCATGAAGAATTCGAAATGTGGTGCGATAACAGTAATAGTAAATAGTACTAATAGTAAATATTGGTATTGCACGGGCAGATGGGAGGTTAGTTCCTGTTTGTGTGAAACATTATGGGATGCACAGCGAGCTTCGTAACTTTGATCAATGCCCGCTCTCCACCTCGTACTGCTGGATGACGTTTGTGCATATGCATATCCAGTGCAAAGGCATGCAAAAGGCCTCCCCTAGGTGCCCCAGGAAAGATAGTACTGTAGACCCACCGCCCTTGATAGCCATTGGACCGTTCGTTATCGTACCATTATTTATTATTTATTTATTGGTGTTCAAGGCCATATACTTATGCACAATGGCTAATCGTGACCGTGACAGTTTTACGGATGGAGGAAGCCGGGGTATCCGGAGAGAACCACCTACCATCGACGAGCAACTGTCAGCTCCTCAACATTCTAACTCTGTTCATGCTCAAGCAGGGTTACAGCGGTTAAGATATGTGTAACATCGACGCGCAGTACGCCTTAGTACACGCCGCCATCGTGCCCCCATGTAGGCAACCGGGATAAAGTGCCTAGCCCAAGGACACAACGCGGGTCGTCCCGGGCGGGCGTTATCGTACCAGATTAGTACTAGTAATATTAGCTGTAGTAGTAGTAGGGGTGGTAGCAGTAGTAGTAGTTGTTGTTATTCTTGTGGCAGTGGTTGTTGTAGTCAAATAAGCAAATAGAAGCAGTGGAAGTAGTTGTAAGAGTAAAAAATCTACAGCAAGATTCACTAGTGGTATTACTGCTACTACTACTAGTATTTCTTTTCGTAGTAGTAGTAGCTGTTGTTGTCGCTAGCAGTGTTTAGTTTAAACATATTTTTATTTGCCATTAATGGTGCAAACGAGGATATGAGGACAAGTGCTTTCCACTCAGAATTCCCTCCGCTCCTCTTACAATAAACAATAAACATAGTATGTTAAGAATGGCAACAAGCTTTTTGAAAATATATACAATAAGTAGTTTGTGGAAAAAATATATAATAACTAGCGGTTGAATACCCGGCGTTGCACGGGTGAAGATGGTTATATCAATATACCTCAGGTATGATCGCCTCATCCGTTTTCGAAATGGAAGGTCAAGGTCACCAATTTCATGGTCAAGGTCACCCCGCACGGACACCCCGATAAAGTCAAAATGATCGATGGGTCAATATACCCGCACATATGAAATTTTAGCCCGATCGGCCAGCCGTTTTCGAAATAAAAGGTCATGGCCATCAATTTCAAGGTCACCCCGCATGGGCACGGCACCCATCCCATGTTACTTGCAGGGACGAAATACACCCGTGTACGAAATTTGAGATCGATCGGTTGAGAAACAGAGGAGTTCACCCGGAACAAAGATTGAGAGAGAGATACAGACATTCGCATTAAAATATAAGATTTTATGAAAAGTACTCATTTTGTGAACTTAATGATTTCCATCATACTTCAGTGATTTCCATCCTAGTCCGATAAGTAGGCGTTCCTGTGATACAGATCTTGTTAAACCTGTAACAATTCGTGCAGCATCACAGTGTATATCTTCAAATCGCTTAAGCAGATATTGGGGGGGGGGGGGGGTATCTGACCAAACTGGACTCGCACACTCCAATATCGGTAACATGAAACAGATGTACATTCGTTCTAGTGTTTTTCTACTTAGTGTATGTTTTAGCTTTCTCAGCTGTGATAGTCTGGAGAATACCTTATTGCACATCGATGTGTATGTCCCACGAGAGATTCGACTGTAAAACTATTCCAAGATGCTTGTGATGTTCGTTGAATTCGAGGTCGCATCATCGAACATAATGCCGGGATAGTTAATATTTCTTTGGAGAGTAAAGAGCACTAAATTCGTCTTTTTTGCTGGTTACAGGCCAATCGGTAGCCCATCTGTTTAAGTTTGTGAGTTCACTATTGACTGTTAAGATCATAAGAGAAATCTCATTTCCATTTTCTATGAGACAAGTATCATCTGCGAATATGCGTATGATGGACTCGGTTGCATCGGCAATATCATTACTATGAATAAGGAAAAGGAAAGGGCCCAGAACAGATCATTGTGGAACTCCTGATTCAAATGGACAATATTCGAAGTTACTGCCATTTATTCTCACGCGTTGCTTTCTATCTGTGAGATAACTTTTTAAACCAACTTAAAAGTAGGCTAGATATACCACATGACTTTAATTTGTAAATAATCCCCGCATGCAAGGCCCAAATCAAAGGCTTTTAAGATGTCGGAAAAAACACCACATGTTTGCATATTATTATCCATGGCACGCCATACGCTATGATACACCGCGTAGAGTCACTCACAGTTCAGAAGCTGTAAACAATACTCTTGAGGAAAAGATTTGCCTTCAGGAACACGTATTTAACCCTTTGAACTCCAGAAGCCGTTTTTCCGACCGGGTCACAAGCTACGTCATAATGTCATTAAGGGGGATGACTGCAAGGTAAATGTGTGATGTAGACCAATCAATATTTTCAACGTGCGGCCCTAAGGCCGCACATTGAAAATATTAATTGGTCTACCCCCAAGTAATAAATATGGACTCTTCCTATTGCTACCATGGAACTGACATGGAAGATACCACCAACTCTCAAAGGGTTAAGCAAGTGCTTGGTCAAGTCGGTCGCCTAATCATGGGGAGTCACATGCGATGAACTGGCCCACACGTAAATGATGTCAGCTAGTTTACGGCATTCGCCCCAATGGTGCGCCCGCCGATATAGACGCCTTGTCTAATTATATAGATCATGATCTTATCAAGTTGGAACGATACTAACCACTCGATTTGACTGTTTGTGGCTCTTGAACTTTACGCGGAGCAATGATGGTAATTTGGCAAGCAGGTTGCTCCTTGCCTAAAGAGAAACACAAACCTCCCGTTCGCTCTTTATCCTTGCTTTTTACACTAGAACATAGTTTCAAGGAACGGAAAAACATTCCTGTCATAGATAAGATGGATCGTCCCATGTTTATCCATCTTGTCACAGTCTGTTCGCGCGTTCCCTTTCCTTTAGGGGTGGCATGTAGGCAGCCAATTTGGCTATGCCACTTCCCGCGGTATGCTATTTCTTACTCTTGTATAATATTTATTTTTGTTAACATCTTACATACATGTGTACCGTGAATAAAGAATCGAATCTGAAAAAAACTGTACTGTTCTGTGGAAAGATTCTGATTGAAGTTTATTGAAAAAGGCTTATTGGTAATGAAGTATTCATGGACTTCTTTGAAGACCACTCTTTCCATATCCTTCCAAGTGCAACATAAAAGTGATATGGGCCGGTAATTTTTACAATCACATTTGTCACCTTTATTAAAAATAGAGATCACATCAGCTTTTTCCATTAATCTGGGAAAGTACACGTCGACAGCGATTTTTCAGACAAGAGGAAAAGTGGTCGACATATTGTGAGTTTTGTTTTCTTCAGTAATGTATGACTCATTCCTTCGTGAATATGGGCTTTCTTATTAGGAAATGATCCGTGAATTTTTGTGATATCTAATTCACTGAATGATATGGAAGAAAGTGACTTCGAATACTTGCGTTTAAAGGGTGAGAATTTATGACTTTCTGTTTTTTGTCTATATTCTGAAGAACTATTTGGTTGAGTGAATTCACCTTTTCCAGATCACTTTCATCGACTGCCCTACCATATTCGCAATCATTGTATAATGTCGGTATATTTGCCTCTGCACTGAAGTTGTTCAGTAGTAGTTTAATAACATGCCAGAATTGTTTAGGTTCAGTTTTTTCGCACATTGACTCTTCGACACCTTTCATAAATTTTTCTTTTGCGAGTTTCTTCATGTTGTTTACACTGTTTCAGACCATGGTTTGTCATCATTTCGGATAGTGACCTTGACACAATTATCAATTGTGCTAGTGAAAGTGGTTTTAAAGTTGTCAACCGATTCGTTAATATCACGTGGCTTTCGTACAAGGGTTTCCCAATCTGTCTCGGAGATGAGTTCATTCGTCATGCGAAAGTCCGCCTTTTTGTAATATTGAATTGTTCGAATAAAAGTGCGTTCGCTTGTCTGTACGGAAGCAATATAGGCATATGTTGCCATGTGACCAGAAGAACCGGGATCAGTAGTTCCTTAGTGTATAACCGTGAGAGTGTCGCTGGTAATATAGGGTTCAGTAACGATACACTAGAATTAGTAATGCGTGTAGGGCCGCTAATAGAATTGCCGAGATTGAATCGAACCATAAGTGCCTGGAGTTGCCATGATTTTTGAGTATATCGCAGTTCAGATCACCAGTTAGGACAACAGAAGGAATTCATGCTTAACCCTGCTTCAACTGAATCTTCGAGCTGCGACCAGTAGAGTGGTGAACACACACACTCTCTCTCTCCCTCCCTCTCTCTCTCCTCTCTTCTCTCTCTGTCTGACCTGTAAATGACGCACAGTGGAAGTTTTAATTTAAAGCCAATCTCAACACAGATTATATCATCGCCAAACATAAGTTCATTAACTTGACGGTAATAAATGTTTCCTGATATATAATATACACAGCGATGCCACCTCCAAATTGGTTTCTGTTGTGTCCAATCGGTGAGAAACAAAATGGGATAAATGTCCCATATCCTGTCACTGCATGCTAATATTGAAGATGGAAAATTTACCCGCACCACAAAAATAACATTTGTCGGAAGGCAACAATGTGGAAGCGTGGAAAACTTTCAAACAGGGCTTTGAAATTTACTTGACGGCCTCGGGAGCTGATGGGAAAGAAGATACAATAAAAAAAAATACTCCATTTGTTAGGGGAAGTTGGAAGAAAGATTTATAATATTTTTTCAAATGTTACGGAACAGACAACTTATAGTGACCCTTTTAATATGTTCGATGAATATTTTATTGGAAAAAGTAATCGTACATTTGGACGACACTTGTTCAGATCTATTAAACAAAGTGACAAAACATTCCATACTTTTTCACGAGCGTTGCAGACTCTAGCATTGAAATAAGAATTTCACTGTGAAGGAACAACTACTCCTCGACTTTGCGTGCTCCCCCGTACGGAGTTCCCGAGACGACACGTCAATTGCCATTCGCCGATTGGCGAACAGCAAATGGCAAATAGCGCTTGGCAATTGGCAAATAGCGACTGACGAATGATGATTGGCAAATAGCGATTGGCAAATAGCAATTGACGAATGGCGATTGGCGAATGGTAAATAGTGATTGACGAATGACGATTGGCAAATAGCGAGTGACGATTGGCGATATACTGAATATTTCAGGCGGTAATATAGGCCTAATAACAGCACTGAAGACTCTCATACAGGAATTACAGTCTCTCCGATTCCAAGTCATTTCGATCCCAGTCATTTTGGCCTCAAGTCAATTCGGCTCAAATATACCAAGTCATTACCGCCCCCAAAAATATTTTTAAATATCTTTTTAATTTTGTTTTAACATTTTTTTATTTAATTGTTTTTCAACATTTATACCTCAAATAAATATTATGTTATACATACGATATTTGGTATTCCTTCATACCAAACAGATGGGGGCGCGGTCAGATCACCGAAGTTAAGCAACGTCGAGCCCGGTTAGTCCTCGGATGGGTGACCGTCTGAGCGATCGATTCGTGTCCTTGGGCAAGGCACTTAGCCCCGATTGTCAACATGGGGGCACGATGACGCAGTGTACTGAGGCGTACTGCACGTTGATGGTGCGCATGTCTTCCACCAATCTAATCCTGCCTGTGCTGCAGTGCGGAGTTACGATATTGGGGAGGTGGTAGCTGCTCGGCGTTGCTCGGTGGTTCTCTCCGGGTACTCCGGCTTCCTCCACCCGTAAAACTGTCACGGTCATGATTAGCCATTGTGCAGAAGTATGTGATCTTAAACACCAATAAGTAAATAAGTAAGTATAGATTTTCTTTCATGATGAATGAAAAGTTCCATCACGCCGAAGGAGCACAGGGGCGATGTGGGATTTGAAATCCCTTGCGACCTGAATAATTTTATTTACTTATGAATCCACGAGAGTCGGAAGAGAGGGTCAGTAATGTTATTTGGTTTGGGTGTGCGCATTGACAGTGGGGTACTGGGGTCAGAGCCCCGCAGACCTCGAACTGGAAGGTGAATAGGCATTGCACATAACTACAAGAATTCTGCCCTGTGTTTTACTTAGAAACGTGGGCATATTTATGGTAGTATCGAAATCGCAGTTTGGTGGTTGTTTTAGAAAAAAAGAAAAAGAAACTGAAACGGTCGCTGGTTTGGGAGCAGCTCCAGCACTCGGAGACGAACTGCGTGATGACATCTCTTGTCCTATTCTTCCCAATCTCTCCGATTAGCATATTAACCCTGTCCCTTGCCTTTGAATCACTCACTAGCAACATGTCCCCATTCGCCCATCCCACTTCCCCATTACACTCCCAGTGAATCTAAATCTTTTAGACTGGTATTTTGGGCATTCTAGTTGAAAGTGTTCCAGGGTCTCCATCACGCCTAAATTAAACATCTGGCACTCCTTTCCACTGTTTTTCCCCTCAGCCACAGGGACCGCGACCTCAGCTTGAACAACAGTGACCCCCCCCCCCCCCACCCCACCCCAGGTTAAATCAAGGCACCCTTCAAAACCAGGCTTCTGTTCATCACACAGGTCACTTAAAAACCTCTTTTTGATTTGACCCCCTTTGGCCAATTGAGGTTACCATCCTCCATGACTCTTTCTCTGGCGATTATTTTTACCCTGGGTTGCCCCGACGTCAAGGTCCGAGATCTCCAGTGAGTAGTTCTCTATTAACTCCCTCATCTGGACCATCCATTCTCTCTTGGTATTTGAGTTGAAAATACTCAGGAACATTACTTTACAACCGGCTGTCGGGAAGATTTACCAAATATTTGAGATAACAAAGTATCAATAAGTATATTCTGTCCTTGATTTTCATCCACCCAAGCTCCCCCTGATTGCTTTTAGTGCTGCGGTATTACTCGACCCTGTTATCCACCAGCCCCCATCCCCACGAAAACCTTATTGAAACTGTTTCTCTCTATAAGTTTCATTTGGTTAAGGATTCGCCTCCTCTTCAGAATCAATTTATTCGTGTGGTTTCGGTAGATGCCTCTCCGTGTGATGTTTATGTTTACCCCCAGATACTCGTGGCCACCCCTCTCTCCTGCACTAAGAAGTGTGCTCCTACCTTCTGGAATACACAACTCCCCCATTGTCCAACTTAGAGTAGGATCCATTTTACGGGCCACGGGTATAACTTTGCTTTCACTTCCATTTAGTTCGAGTCTCCATTTGTTCCCATATTTCCAGCATTTTCGCTAGCCCATCCTCGCTTTCTGACACTAGCACCATATCGTCTTCAAAGAATAGCCCTGGGATATTCAAGTCCCCAACTGCTATCCCTTCGTCGCCACGCAGGAGTTCATCTCCTAAACCTTTGATGTACAATGCAAAAAGAATTGGCGAAAGGATGCACCCCTGTTTTAGGCCCATCTCCATAGACACACGTTTTGTTATGTTACCCAGGCTACGTTCACTCTGTACATCTTTATATAACGCTTTCAGAATTGCAACAAGCTCGCCTCCCAGGCCTGGAGCCTCAAGCTTTCTCCACATACCCTACCTCCATACTCTATCGTATGCCTTTTTAACATTCAAAAGATGGTCAGTGACTCTCCTTCCATCCCCGAAGACATTTTGAATCTGTCCCCAAATAACCTCTCGTCTCAATCACCTCCTCTAAACTCCCATACAGGACTTTACAGAAAACTTTTCCAATGTTGCTACTGACAGAGATCCCTCGATAATTATCCAAAACATCCTTTTCCTCCTTTTTGTGAATAAATGTCACTTTGCTTTCTCTCCACTCTCTTGGGACCTCTTGTTTTTCTATGGCCAAGTTGAATAGGGCAGTTAGAGAAACTCGTTGGGAATTTCATCCACCCTCCCGCTTTTCCATTCATTAATTTCGAGACCACCTTTCAGACCTCGTGGGTTTAATTTCGCTGCACACGAAGTTCGATAGATTTTCCTCGACCTGATTCGGGCACTCCTGTGGGTTTCCCATCGCTTACCTTTTCCCAGTGCTTGACTAGTTCTGATGCGATTTGGTCTTGATCGTCCGTATCTCTGCCTCTACTTCAATACTATGTGTGCAACTTCCTTTGTTACGTTTATTTACCCATTTCCAAAATACGTACGAAATCGACCCCCCCCCACTCTCATTCTTATCGTCCTAATAAGACTGACTGCTATTTCGAACTCTCCGATTATTGTCTTTAATCTTATGGCCTCTTTGTTTTCGGCCCCTTGAGTTTTCCCCTGTATGCAGCACACTTAACCTTTCTGCCCTTTATGGTCCTTTCCAGTTCTCAGTCCACTCTATACCCAACCAAGTTCCCGTGTTGGCATCCTAATCTTTCCTACACTTTCCTTCCCTGCCTCCGCTAGGCTCGCAACTGCAGCGTCGGCCATATTCTGGACATTGGCGCCCTTAAATTGTGTCCACTTGCAAGCTTTGGTTTCAATTTTTCTTCGAACTCCACCCAGTCGGCATTCTTTTTGAGTTCCCAAATCTCCTTAAAGGTTCCTTTGCTTCTTACTTGGTTTTTGGCCCTGATCGTCACTGTTATCAAATTGTGATCACTATCCAACTCCCTTTACCCTCATCCTCCACTCTCCCCATAAATTAATAACTGTGAGAATATAGTAGATTATTGATCTTCTGTCGATCCTCTCCGAGGTCCATTTCCCCATACACCTCGCGTCTTTGTTAAGAATCTTCAGACCGATCTCATTTGTGAAGTCAAACAGCTTCCTTCCATTCCTGTTGACTTTCTTATCCCCGCCCTCTGTGCCTTCTTTATCACCCATGTGTCCATTAAAGTCATCCATCAAAATTACACCGAGCCCCGTTTTCTAGTTCTGTAATATTTGACCTGTGTTGAGTAAAAAGAATCATGCCACTCGGATTTGTTTCCCCTCCACCGCACGGTACACAGTTCGAAGTGCAATACTTCTGTTCTGTAGATTGACCTTTATCCACCCAATTTCTTTTGATACCTCAGCCGAGTTGCTGACATTTTCCAGGTCTGTGATTGGCGACGGTTTTAAATCCTCTTTAATGTACATGCCTATCCCTCCCCTTGTTTCTGACTTTCCGTTCGCCCTACACCCCTCCACATGCACCACCATACTTGGTCTACCCGTTCTGCGCTCTTAACCACGTCTCGCTTAAGCCCATGACATCAAAATAATTCTCTGCCTCGATCAATGTAGGAATTTAACCACTGTACACTTAAATCTATAATATGGGAATTGCCAATTTATTGCATTCTAAATACAGCCACTACAAGTTGTGGGTGATATTCGCCGATCGTCAATCGCTATTCGCCAATCGTAGCTCACCAAGTGTCATTAGCATCGGCAGCCAACATGACGACGGCAGTGAATAACAATATGCCAAAAATGGTCACACAAAACCTAATAACTGAATATTTCCATAAAGGGTATAACTCAAATGAAATCACGGCGGTTTTAATGTCTTGTCATCATATCATAAGATCGTAAGTTGCTCCCGGTGATGTACCCGTTCCACTTAGGGTACGACAATTATCCCACCCACAGAAAGAACTGCCCCATTCACACATAGTTACTCGAACTTATTCCAGAGATAACCCGTTTTAGTTATGAATGTTCAACAGCAAATATCCACATGTTAAAACATCTTTCAAGCCGGGTGGCAAGTTGGGGACATGAACTGGGGGTGGGGAGGTGGAGGGGGTAGTCCATAAAGTATCGTATCATTAGGCCAACATTTAGGCACAAATTAAGAAATATTAACATTTTTTTAAAGGATTTTTTTAAAGGATTTTTGGGGGGAGGGAGGATTCAAATTTCTTTTTATCTGGGGAGAAGTCCATTTAGCTCCCATCCCTCCGGGAGGAAAGGCGGGCTACTCCTCACAGATAAATAAAAATGCCGATAGGAGCACCGATCCAATGTCGAGTTGTGACAGTACAAAAGTGGGTTTAATCATTATCTACAATTTACTATGTGAAGGGTCATTGTGACCTTGACCTAGTGATTCCGAAATAAATAGGGCTCTTTCTTGCACGAATGCCAACCTACCGATGAAGTTTCATGAACGTAGGTGGAACCATTGTCAAATTATCATCTGGAAACCAATTGTTTACGATTTATTATGTTCAAAGTCGCTGTGACCGTGGCCTTTGACCTATTGAGTCCAAAATAAATAGGGGGCTTCCACTCACCTAGGCCAGCCTACCTATGGAATTTCATGAATGTGGGTCAAACCATTATCAAGTTATCGTTCGGAAACCAATTGTTTACGATTCACTATGTTGAAGGGCACCGTTACCTTGATCTTTCACCAAACAAATCCAAAATAAATAGGTTTCTTCCTCTCACTGATGCCAACCTACCTATGACGTTTCATGAATGTGGGTCGAAACATTATCAAGTTATCATCCGGAAACCAATTGTTTACGATTTACTATGTTGAAGGTCACTGTGACCTTAACCTTTCACATAGAGAGTCCAAAATAAATAGAATTCTTCCTCTCACTGATGCCAACCTGACTATGAAGTTTCATGAACATGGGTCGAACCATTATCAAGTTATCATCTGGAAACCAATTGTTTTGATTTACTTTGTTCAGGGTAACTGTGACCTTGGCCTTTGGCCTAGTGAGTCCAAAATAAATAAGCTTCTTCCTCTCACGAACTCCAACCTACATATGAAGTTTCGTGAATGTGGGTTGAACCGCAGTCAAGTTATCCAGAAACCAATTGTTTACAATTCACTATGTCCAAGGTCACTGTGACCTTGACCTTTGACCAAGCAAGTCCAAAATTAATAGGGTTCTTCCTCTCACCGATACCAACCTACCTATGTAGTTTCCTGGACATGGTTTTAAACCATTATCAAGTTATCAACCGGAAACCAATTGTTTACGCCCGCCATTCATCAAACTATAAGTCGAGTTTGACTTTGTCACAACTCGTCTAATGAAAGTGTCAATGACACTGTAGCTCAACTTGTCAAGACAAAGCCATGTATAGAATGTGACACAGCAATGACAAACATCTAGGTAATGACCTGATAACAAATGTATAGGTAAAGTATTGTAAAGGTGGGTGACAGTCAGATGCTAAACTAGAAAAAAAATCTTTTGAGTCCCAGAGTGGGTCTGACTGAACCCCAAAATATTTGTTCTCATAGCACAGTGACAACAAAGGCACCCCAAAACACACTCATTCCTGTCCCAAGGTGAAAACAAAGGTACCCAAGAAGTTTTGTGAAGATCAGTTCACAAATATGAGCTGTGTAGAAGTTGTGACAAAAAACTGATTGGACCTAATTTCGGTACAAAATGGCCACTGGCAGCCATCTTGAATTTTGGACCGCACCCAGAAACACTCGTTCTCGTCCCAAGATGATAACAAAGGTACCCAAGAAGTTTTGTGAAGATCGGTTCATAAATACAGCCTCTAGCCCGAGCCGTATTGGCATGTACACTTGCAGTGTATAAGTAGCACTGAATAAATCAAAGTTCATCTAATTTGCATAATTTCTGCACGAGAAAAAAACCCGTACTATATGTGATGTATTCCATGTTACTAAACATTCATACAAAAATTTATTCAAATCAGAACTTTCATACAGAAGTTCTGTACAAAAGACTGATTGCAATAATTTTGGTACAAAATGGCTGCTGGTGGCCATGTTGAATTTCGGACCACAGCCCAAAACACTCTTTCTCATCCCACGGTGATAACAAAGGTACCCAAGAAGTTTCGTAAAGATCGGTTCATAAATACGGCCTCTAGCCCGAGCCGTATAGGCATTTGCACTTCCAGTGCTGAAAGTAACACCAAAAAACATCAAAGTTAGTCTAATTTGCATAATTTACGCACGAGAAAAAAACCCGTATTGTATGTGATGTATCCCATGGTACTAAACATTCATACAAAAAATTATTCAAATCAGAGCTTTCATGTGGAAGTTCTGTACAAAAAACAGATTTCTGCATCGTCGGTACAAAATGGCGACTGGCAGCCATCTTGAATTTCGGACCGCACCCAAAAACACTCGTTCTCGTCCCACGGTCATAACAAAGGTACCCAAGAGGTTTCGAAAAGATCGGTTCATAAATACGGCCTCTAGCCCGAGCCGTATCCAATTGTTGACGGACAGACGGACGACGGGCCATGGCATACGCTCAAATTTGGCTTCGCCAAAGTTGAGCTAAAAATGAAACGTGCTTTTAAATGAAGTCTTCTGGTGGCTTTTGGGATAAATCTTCACCCGTTGGAAATCAAAAACGAAGAAACGCGATCCACATTTTGAAGACAAGGTTCATAAACATACTTGGCTCTGGATCAAGCTTGTAAATCTTGACTGGATATGTTAACCTTATAGTTAGGAATGACTCCCCCCCCCCCCCCCCCCCCCCACCCCTCTCCGTTGACCGCCATTGATTGTGGTAAACAGGTTCTGCTGTACTGGTAAAATTGAACCTGGTAACCAACGCATAGGGTGGCAGTCCTCTAAAGTGGGTAGCGTGGGTATTCACAATTAACAACTTTGATCCAATACTAATGCTGTGAACATCAACCCTCGAAATTCGCCACGGCAACCGGCAGTACCCTGGTAACATTTTACCACGCCCCTTACCACCGCAGTGCTATAGCCATAAATGTAGACAGTTACCTTAAACACCTGGCCCAAGAGCGCTCACCGAGGGCTCTGATTTGAACAAACTTGCATCTGCCCCATTGAGAAAACCATATACCAAATATCCAAACATTCTGTCCGGTGGATCTGAATTTTTTTTTTTTTAAATATTCCTCATATTGAACTAAGTTATAACTTGGGCTTCGATGGGGAGCCCAAATATGAACCCAGGGACTTGGCTTTAACAAATTTGAATCACACCTCCCTAACGACACAGTATACAAAATATCAAAAGATTCTTACTGGTGGATGTGAAGAAGATTTTTTAAAGAATGTTCCTCATATTGAACCAAGTTACAATTCGGTCTCCCAAATACCAACTCAAGAGATTTGGCTTGAACAAACTTGAATTACACCTGATACTGTATACCAAATATCAAAACATTCCGACTGCTGGATCTGAAGATTTTTAATGAAAATTCTTCACATTGAACTAAGCTATAATTCACACAGGGGGCCCAAATATGAACCCAGAGATTTGGCTTGAACAAACTTGAATCTTACCTCCGTTGGGATGCTGCATACAAAATATCAAAAGATTTTGATTGGTGAATCTGAAGAAGATTTGTAAAGAATATTCTTATTAGTGCATTAATTTAAACATTTGGGCTCCCATAGAGAGCCCAGATATGGACCCAGGGATTTGATTTCAATAAACATGTTTAACAAATCTTCCAAATATGCTATCCATAAAATCTTTTGGAGCAGTGGATTGGGAGAAGTGTCCTAAATGTTTCCCATTACCCACGTGTTAAAAAAATGACCACTCAGGACTTTTTCAAAGTCCCGAAAAAGTACCGTATGATATAACCGATAGCAATTTTTTGGGACCATTCCATTCTGTTGGTCCTAAGAAAGCTTCACACCAAATAAGAATTCTCAGTGCCGTATAGTTTTGGAGATATGGGCATTTTCAACTTTTTTCTATTTTTAGCTCCTGCAGTTTCCATGGGTCGACAGGAACATTTTGTTTGCATAAATTAAGTACTTATGACCCAATAAACACTCACATCAAATTTGGTTCAAATCAGCCTCTAGGTTTGGAAAATAGAAATTTTGGGTGGGCCAAAAATTCATGCCCTCCCATAACGACTGCAAATACAGCCCATCAAACTTCTCTTGAACAAATCGTCTACACCTCAAAAGGAAGCTGCACACCAAATATCAAGTCTCTGCTGCTGCTGGTTTATGAAAAGATTTTTTAAGACCTAGGCACACTTTTTGGGCATGGCCCTACCGAGGGGCAGGGCAACTTGATTTGAACAAAATCAAAATGCGATGTCATAAGAAACAATTATCTGAAATAATTTCAAATTTCACTTAAATCGGTTCAGTGGTTTTGGGGGAGAAGACACAAACAGCATGCTCACGGATGGTGGGTGATCACTATAACTCACCTGAATGAGAGTCAGGTGAGCTGATAAAACTGTAATGGTGATATTTGTAAATAGTTCAGGCTACTTTTGGATAAAGGATGAAGGTAATTTTTGTTGAATTATGCCCAATTGTGACCCCAAGAAATGTTTAATGTAAGGTTCAGCTAATTGTTTATACACATCCTGCCCATTCTGGAGGACTACCACTCCGGCATTGGCTTCCTTGTCCTATTTTACCAACAATGCAAAACGTGTTTACCACAGCAAACAAACACTTCTTTACTTTGCAGGGTTTCCACTGGGACTATTAGACCAGTTGACTGCTTGGGAATATTGACATTAGTGTGCAGGAATTAAATAAAAGCTGAACGTTTTTTTATTACTTTGCAGGGAAACCGTAAGAGGTTTTATGTATATCTTGTATTCAAAATTCCTTGAAAGTCGGTGGACTAATCGCTTCCATCGAAGAACATACAAGAACAAAGGGCCAAACTACCAAATACACATTGACCAATACGACAAACTGGCTCCATATGGGTTCTTCATACATGGAGTTATAGATGGCTATAGTAGGAAGGTTCTTTGGCTGACTCTAGGAAACACTTAGAGAGAGTGCAGTGGTTTCATCATCATGCTTTAGTTATGTTGAAGCTAATGGTGTTCCAGGATGATGCGCGTTGACCCAGGAAAGGAAAATTCAATGATTGTGGACATTCACAGCCTTCTGAGATGTGGTCACGAAGATGATTGTGCTGACAAACCATATACAGTGGAGCCCACTTAATTGGATATCTCTTATTTGTATATCCCTGTTAATCGAATATAATTTTCAAACACAAAACCATTTACCATATCTTCAGTACAAATTTGATCTGTTAATTGCATATAGGTTGTAGAGTAAACTCCTGTTAATTGTATATAAATATTTGTAATATATCGAAAAAATTACTGTGACATGCAGCAAATTCCCCTTATTTATCAACCTTTTTGGCCTCACTACATCCAATACAGGCATTTATTCTATTATATCTTGTTTGACAGAGCTCTGTCAAACAAGATATAATAGAATAAATGCTCAGTTTACCACAAGCACACACGAGACTGACCAAATCCCTGTTAATTGTATACTCCTGTTAATTGAATAATTTTCACTGGCAAAATGGATATTCAATTAAGAGAATTCTACTGTATAATTGCAGGGCTTGATTTAATCTGAAAATTTTGAATAGCAATTTACTATTCACCCTGGAAAATTGATTAGCAGTTGATCCAAAAGCACTTGAAACTAATAAATCTTGAATAGCAAAATTCAGAAATTGGAGAGCAAAGTGCTATGCTAATCCAGTTAAATCGAGCCCTGTATAATTGGTAAATCTGCTCACAGCCAAAGAATATAAAGATGGTGGAGGTTCTGAGGACACACTTCACCGAGCACTGGATGAAACTATTTTTAGATATGACTGGTATACAGTTGTATGAGCCAGCAAATGATTTGCGAACTGAATTACTGCTGTTTTGTTTTACCCAACTTTTACAAACCGAGGTGTCAGATGTGGAAAGCTGGGATTTTCACAGGATACGTAAAATATGCTATGCAGAATGCCAAAGTGGTGTACCCGACTGTCTGTTTAATGTGCCTGATCTATATGGACATATAAATGGATGCAACGAACTGACTAAGCCTTTAAATACATATGGTTGTAGCAATGCATTTGCCGAAATGTGTTTGAAGTACATGGGCGAAATTGGGCTTCCATACCCAGCTGATGCAAGTGCCTCATTGGAATTAGAGGTCACTTGCTTGCCATGATAGAATAATCTAATCTCCTTTGCCATTCCTCAGAGTCTTCCAGATACCATAAAACTATTATAACAGTTATTGTAATTTCTATAATTTTATTTTCTTCCGGCGAATATTAATAACCTAAATGATTCAATAGCAATTTACAAGACATGACAATTTACATAAGACACTGTAAGCGATATTATGGGAGGAGATTGGCATGCAACAAAATTTGCTGAAAATCATTAAAAATCTGAGATTTTGGAGGACAAATTTATGAAATTTGTTTAAAAAAAACAAGGATACAGAGTGAAGCTGTTGGTTAACGTATATTCTATTTCTGTAAATTTAAATAAAAATGTTCTTTCAAAACCATTTTTATTTAAATTTATAAAAATAAAATTTCAGCAGTTTGTGCACACATTCAATGATATCAGCAAATTTGCTGAAATTTTTCATCCCTGTCACTGTACATTGTACCAAAACTCGTTCAAAGTAGGCTGACAAATCACTTCTATAGAAGAACATAGAGGAATAAAGGGTCCATCTGAGTTCTCCATACATGGGGGCCGTAGATGGATGTAGTGGGAAGGTTCTTTGGCAGACTCGGGAAAACATTATTGAAGCCAACAATGTTCCAAGGATGATACATGTTGACAAAGGTATGGAAAATTCACTGATTGTGGACATTCATTCATACAAAATAGTATTTTCTACCAGCGAATATGACCAAAATGATCAATTAGAAATTTAAAAGACTAGGCAATTTATGTACAGTAGAACCCGTCTTGAGAGACCGCCCTTTGGGCCACACAAAAGTGGTCTCTCAAGACAGGTGGTCTCTCATAACAGGTTTCAGGTTTTCTCAAGTTAGTGAATAACCAAACACAAAATTCAGAAATGGAGAAGAATGGATTTTTGTCATTACTTTGTAGTTTATTTTTTATGAAGTTTTTAACAATTGAAGTGGACTGTTATAAAAATTATAAAAATAAATTAGTGTTGAAAATCTTCAATGAAGATTTTCAACACTAATTTATTTTTATAATTTTTATAACAGTCCATTTCAATTTGTTACAAAAAGATTTTCAACACAAATTTATTTTTATTCCTATCTGTCAAATTTCAGGTTTGTATGAAATTGTTTATTCAGCAATAATCCTAATCTCTTTACAGGGGTCTTATAAAAACATCTCAATCTTTAATGAGTTAGCAACTGAAACCCAATTAAGAGCTTTTAACACTTTTAATTATGTTAGTATAACCACAATGGATTTTCCAATTCCAGAACAGGTAAAAAGTTTTTGTCATGGTTTCAGTCTTCAAAGGGGCGGTCTCTCAAGACAGGTCTATTATGGCATAAAAATACAATTTGGAACCAGGTCACAGTAGTGTCTCCAGACAGGTGGTCTCCCATACCAGGTCCATTATAGAGTAAAACCAATCAGTGCCTGGCAGATATGGTCTCTCAAGACAGGTGGTCTCTAAAGACGGTGGTCTCTCAAGACAGGTTTTACTGTATCTATAAATTTACACATCTTTCAAATCCAATCGGAAAAGCTTTATAGTATTGGTCCGTGGGGGGAGAAATGTACCCCGTGTACCCTACATGACTTTTCAAAGATACAAACTCATAGCATGAAGAAATGAATTTTCAAGAAATCTTACCCAGGTTAATCCTGCCTCACGGAGGTCAGTGGTATGCATCGACTCCAATTTATGGTATCAAAACTGGATCACGTATTGCCGGGTCTCACAACAGGAATCTCCAGTCCCAGAAATTTGCATTGAAAATCAGTAATGCCATGGCAATCTGCCACAACATTACAGGTTGCTATGGAAGTTTTTATAGGGCTGAGTCTTGGAATTTTCGTGCATCCTCATTTCCAGCTATCCTGGACCATGTACTTCCCATTCTTAACCTATCCTGGGCCCTTTTCTCCCGACTGTCAGTTGATGAAACACTATTGGAAGTTGCCCAAACACCATGAAACCATCATCTTTCTAATAGCTGGCAACCATTAGAATCTAGGTACCATAACTACTCTCCACAAGCTACCCTTAGTAAATATTAAGTGAAAAATATCCAGATTGACATCCTCATAGGCTCAGACCGAACATCACCATGTTAAAGTATTCTAAAATACATGTATGCGTGCAGGTGTTATATTTTTGATGCACAGTGTACATTAGCACACAGGATATGTGTCGATATGCTGCATGAGTTGGGCACTCTTTGTGCTGCAGAACACCCACCATGCACACATATGCTGTATGCGCTGTGCTGAATGTTTATCTATTGGTGTTTGAGGTCACTTTCTAGAACCATGACTAATTGTGACTGTAACCTAGGCACCAAGTCAAGTGTAGTCAATCGTTCATACCAATGCTGCCCACTTCAAGGGTTTATGTACGGGTCCTACTTTACCAGTAAAAAAAAACTGGCGCCAATTTGGTCAAGGTACTGTGTCAGCATATATGGGCTACAAGGTATGCATCGATTTGGAAATTGGAAATGACAAACATTTAATATTACATTTCCAATTTGAGAACTGAGCTCTACATGGCAAGCATGATAAGAAGGTTAAGCAATGTGCCCAGCTCGTTTTATCGAATTTGTTCCAAAAGGCTGTAATGGTATCTAGGATATCCGGGTAGTACAGTGGTGCCCACTTAATTGGATATATCTTAATTAAATAACCCTATTAACTGAATATAATTTTCAACGACAAAATCATTTACCATACCTTCAATAGAAATTTGACTTGTTAATAGGGTTGTTAACTCTTCAAAACTGTGTAAAAAAATCTTGAAATTACCCTGACTGAACACCACCAAATTCCCCTTGTTTATCGACCTATCTGACCCCCAGTACATCCAATACAGGACTACAGGTATTTAATCTATTCTATCTTGTTTGACAGAGGTCAAAGACCTCTGTCAAAAAGATGTAATAGAAAAAATGCGTCGTTTAACTCCAGAATGCAGGCCCCCCCCTCCCCCCCCCCCCCCGACAAATCCCTGTTAATTGAAAAATTTACACTAGCCAAGTGACTATTCAATATGCTATATCAACTGTTGTTTATTCTAATCAAGTTACTTACTCCTAAACTCCTTTACTCAACAAGGATAGAAGACAACACTTGCGAAAGAAGTTATTGAATAACTAATTATATTTTCAATTTTTGTCTCAAAATGATAGCTTCTGACCACTCACTGGAACCAGGATGTTCCAATGAGTGAGTCATAAGCTGTTTTTGAGACAAAAATTGAAAACATACAATTTTGAAAGGCAATTTTTGTGAATACTGCTGGTCAGTTTTGGCTGTTATGTTGGGTAAAGGGGTAATTGACTTCCGGCATCTTCAAGAACAACTAATGTTTTTATGCTATCAGTTTAAAAACTGTGCTTCCATCTTTTTAATATGACAGCATTTGGACTAACAGGGAAATCCCCACCTTCTCGACTTTTGGACAACACTGGAACTAAAATTATTTCAGTACTTTGGGTTTCTTGTATATGTATGGGAAGGAACTAATATCAATTTTTATGTCGAAAGTCTGAACAATAAAATTAAGACATCAATGTCAAAAATTAAAAAAAAATCCTTTATTTTCTATTTTTAATAATTAAGGCCATGGTTGGTTAATTTTCAGTTTAACGTTATTCCAGGTTATCAGAACAAAATGTGGAATGAGGTTATCATTAATTATATCCTTGTGGGGAGGTGGTGTAATATATCCTTTTCCACAAGATGCACATTTGATCATTTTGCGCTTACACACTGTGTAACAAAATGTACCATTAGTCAACATTATAAGCCTAATAACACCAGGTTATTGCCTCATTATTGCCCGATTGCTATAGCAATCTGGCAATAATGAGGCAATAATCTGGTATTTCAATGGATGAAGAAGAAACATGAAATGGTGTATTCCCCTGGCCCTTCGAATGAGGAGCCAATAATAAAAGAAAATGCTTTATTATTTCAGGCAAAAAACAAAATGAGACGAATGGCGTTAAACTGAAAATTAATTAACCATGGCCTTATAAGGATACAAATATGAACAATAAAAAAGTAATATTGCTTTCTTTTCTGTATAAAATTACAATAAAATATAATAATCATACTGTTTTGTAGAAAATTTGCAGGTTTGTAATCTGCAAGTTGACTTGTATGGTACTAGTTGTTTTAACACAAAAGGCTCCAAATGGGCCTTAACTGCACACTTGACAAAGTTGTTCAAAGAAGAATTTCAGTGAGGCCGAGGGAAAATAATTAATTTGTTCTGGAAACATGCCATTACAAAATACGGTCAGTCAGTCGGTAGGTCAGCAAACACACTATCGGATGTTTTAAAGTCGTTGGTTTTCTGAAACCAGACCGGTTATGCATCTTGTTTTTTTGCACAACAACTCTATACTGCATGAAGACCCTGCCAATATCGTTGCCATTTTAAGTTAAATATCTTGGAAATTTGTCTGAAATTGTTGACATTCACAGCAGATGGGAAACTTGATGTACTGTAATACACATACACATGATGTACGCAACCTCATGCTTGGCTAATCCAAAAATGCACTTCTTGGTTTTCATACAGGTAATTTTACGACAAAGACATTTGTGTGAATGGAGTTGATAAAAGAGGGTCGCAGGCGAAAATAACATCCATCGGGTTACCAGAACAAATTAACCATTTTTCCTTGGCCTGATGTACATAATAAAAGTGTCAAAGACACTGTAGCTCAACTTGACAAACTTCAACTTGGTAAGTTATAAGAGAAATGGCAAAATTGAAGATCATCGGTTTGAATGTTATTTGGTGAAACTTCAACATAACAGCATTGTCTGTGCACAACGTCAGAACAATCCATGCATTTTGAACCCTTTACCCAACTTAACAACCAAAACCAGCCAGCGTTATTCACAAAAATTGCCAATTAATTTTCATTTCTTGTCTCAAAAACATAGGTTATGACCCCTCTTTGGAACGAGCTCGTCAAGCTTGTTCCAATGAAGGGTCCTAATCTATGTTTTTGAGACAAAAATTAAAAAAAATTCGTTATTCAAGAATTTTGTTTGTGTCGTTTGCTTTTCATGTTGGGTAAAGGGTTAAATGTAAACTGTAAGGCTGGCTAAAGGAAGAATGTTGATACACAAATGCAGTAAGTTCAAAGGTCACTGTAAACAGCAACCTTTTTCACAGATATGAATGCCAATCAATAGCTCTTCTCGTCTAATGAGCACAGCAAGTTAAATAAAAGTGTCAACGACACTGTAGCTTAAATTTTCTATGTGCTATGTTTGATGAAAAGGATAATGATCAATGTTTATGAAAGGATTATGAAATAAGACAAGAATCTTGGGCAGCTGTCACGACAGAATGATCGTGACTAAAAGGGGATGTTCTCATCTAGACATTATATGGAGTCAGCCTACCAAGTTACAATGAAATCCCTCCATAAATACGACCTGTAGACTGTGCTTAGGGTTTTGGGCTCGGGCAGTCGTCACGGTTGACAGATCACGACCAAGTGGGGAAGTTCTCATCTAGACATCATCCGGAGTCATCCTAACAATTTACAATGAAATCCCTCCATACTAAATATGACCTGTAGACTGTGCTAAAAGTTTTTGGGTTTCGGGCTTGGGCAGCCGTCACGGTTGACAGATCATGACCAAAAGGTGACGTCCTCATCTAGATATTATACAGAGGCATCCTACCAAGTTACAATGAAATTCCTTCATAAATACGACCTGTAGACTGTGCTAATGGTTTTCAGGTTTTGGGCTCGGGCAGCCACCACGGTTCACTGATCGCGACCAAAAGGGGACGTTCTCATCTAGATGGCAATAGCTTATCTTGACTTTGTTAAATTAAGCTAAAAACAATCCTATGATAAATGTGCCCTGTAGGCCATGACAAAGAAGAATGTTGATACACAAATGCAATAAATTCCAAGGTTGTTGCTAACAGCAACAATTTTTGATGGAAATGAAAAGAAAATTGATAGCTCTTGATCACCCTGAATAAGCTTACCAGGTTTCAAAACAACCCAATAATGATTGCGCCCTCTAAGGCATGCCAAAGGAAATTGCTAATGCACAAATGCACTAAGTTTGAAGATCATTGCTAGTGGCAATTTTTTTTTTTCTGGAAATTCATAAATATTCCCTGTAGAAAGGCTGGCGCTAAGAACAATAATTTTTTATAGAATTAAAGAAACTCAATTGCTCCCATCTAGAGGACACCCTGAACACGCATACCAAGTTTCAAAACAATCCAATCATAAATGAGCCCTGTGGGGCATACCAGAGGAATATATTGATGCCCAACTAAATTAAGTTTGAAGGTTGTTGCCAAGTTAATGCGAACGTTTCTTGACGGAAATGGAAGAAAATCGATAGCACCCATCCAGAGGTCACCATAAACAAGCATACCAAGTTTCAAAGCAATCCGATCATAAATATGCCCTGTAGGGTGTGCCAAAGGGAAATATTGATGCTTAACTTGACTAAGTTCAAAGGCTGCTGCTGTACCTTTTTTGACGGAAATTGAAGAAAATTGATAACTCCCATCTAGGGGTCACCCCAATCAAGCCTACCAAGTTCAAAGCGATCCAAGCATAAATGTGCCCTGGAGGGTGTGCCAAAGGGAAATATTGATGCCTAACTAAACAAAGTTCAAAGGTCAATAAAATTAAAAATCCTTCTCATTCAGGCCGAGTGAAGGGAGCGTTTCAAGCATGAATATCCATTGTATTTCACGATGGCACCATAGATCAGTGGTGTTAGGTCTGTCTATGTAAAGCACTTCTATAATACGGTGGGAGAGGTCCCGTACTGAATGATGACTGAAATGAAAAGCAATAGGCGTTTCATGTTTTTGTCTGATATCGCTGATGTGTTCTTTAAGGCATATGTTGAAGTGGCAGTTAGTTTCTCCAACACTGTTTCTTGAAAGTTTTGCAGTTGAGTAAATAGATACAGTTCCTGGTCATACAATTGACATATCGTGGATGTGGACCTTTGTATCATTAGTTTTGTAGGCTGCTCGGTTGTCGAGGCTGATGACCATCATCGGATCCTTGTCATCAGGTTTTTGGCATTTTGCCTGTCTGACGTTTTGGGAATCTATATCAGTGATGGTCGAAGTGCTGGCGCAAGAACTGAATGTCAAATTGCTCAATGAGCTTCTGCTGGCCATTTGCAAAGCTGCCATAGCTGAAGCCTCAGGTCATAAAATATAATTTATTTATGAAAAGGCAACTCAGTGAGTGCGAGAGGGCCTGATACTTCAGAGATCCCTTACAAGGGCCTAACCGGTTTCATTCTTATTTGAACTTCATCAGAGGCGAAAGCACTGCTGTTTGGCTCTAATATATATGTTACTTCTACACCAATTTGGCAGCCACAAGTTTTGGTGGCCACAATACATAGTTATTTTTGGCTGCCACAAAAAGTGTTGTTTGGTGGCCACAATGTTGAATGTTTTGGCAGCCACATTTTTCGTGTAAGTTTTTTGGCGGCCACACTAATTTATTTCCTTTCATTGCAGGTTATAGAAGAATTGTATAGTAATGTAAACAGCAGATGAAGTACTGATTTGGTGTACGATAATTGGTCTGTTGTGTAAGGGTTGGGGTGTTGTGACGAAATGTGGACTAAAGGTCCGTTCAACAATGTGTATCATGATGGATGAAATAAGTATTTAAAGCTGAAGTTGGTCACTTTTTATTTATGAATTTTCAGTGTCTGAAAGTGCCTGATTATTTCTGTTCTTCACTGCGGTAAAGGATTTCTGCCGCGTATCTGAACACTTTCCCCATATTGTATAGGGTTGTAATGTCCGTGTTGTGGGGGACATTACAACCTGGAGGCCACAATTGTGTAGAAGTAACATACAAAGGAGAGCCAAACAGCAGTGCTTTTGCCTCTGATGAAGTTCAAATAAAAACGAAACTGGTTAGGCCTTTATACGGGATCTCTGAAGTATCAGGCCCTCTCACACTCATTGAGTCATCTTTTCATACATAAGTTCAAAGGTTGTTGCCTGTGGCAACATTTTTTGACAGAAATGGAAGAAAATCGATTATTCCCATCTGGAGGTCACCCCAAACAAGCATACCAAGTTTCAAAGCCATCCGATCATAAATGTGCCCTGTAGGGCAAGCCAAAGGAATATATTGATGCCTGACTAAACTGAGTTCAAAGATCGTTGCCAGCGGCAACATTTTTTGAAGGAAATGTAAGAAAATCGATTGTTCCAGTCAAGAGGTCACCCCAAACAAGCATACTAGGTTTCAAAGCAATCCAATCTAAATATTCCAGTTATGACTGGGTGAAAAAGTCCAGATGGACAGACAAACCGAAAACAGAATACCCCCCCTCCCCCTCCAACTCTGTTGGGGAGGATAACTATCAAGAAATTACATAACTGTATATCTTACAATTTATTTGGGGACTAAACTAGTATATTTATATTCAACTGTACATAAATTACAGCTATCATACATGATTTGCATCAAATGATTGGGAATTAATCATGAAAATGAAAGTGTCAGTGACACTGTAGCTTAACTTGTGTGTTGTGTTTGATGAAAAGGATAATATTCAATGTTTATGAAAGGATTATGAAATAAGACAAGAATTGTGATAATTGGGAATATGTTCATTTCTGTTCCCTGTATGCTATGTTTTTGATAAAAATAATATGAGGTGTACACTGTACTAAAGAGCTGAGGGGTGGGTTAATATGACCTCACAGTTAATGTATGTGGCCCTCACAGTTAACGCATATCAACAAAAGTTACCAAGTTACAGTGAAATTATTCCAAAACGAGTCATCCTATCAAGTTACACTGAAATCCCTTCATAAATATGGCCTGAAGGCTGTGCTAA
Organism: Pictodentalium vernedei; assembly: GCA_031216915.1. Lineage (NCBI taxonomy): Eukaryota > Metazoa > Mollusca > Scaphopoda > Dentaliida > Dentaliidae > Pictodentalium > Pictodentalium vernedei. The sequence goes on from CM062291.1 coordinate 376,349,576, forward strand.
AGCTTTTCGGGCTTCAGGCCCCTGTGGCCGTCAGTTTCCTAATTGTGTCCAACGGGGTCGTTCTCATCTAGACATTATATGAAGTCAACCTACCAAGTTACAACAAAATCCCTTCATAAATATGACCTGTAGACTGCGCTAAAGGTTTTTGGACTTTGGGCTCGGGCAGCCATCATGGTTGAATGATCGCAACCAAAAGGGGATATTCTCATCTGGGCATCATCTGGAGTGATCCTACAAAGTTACAATGAAATCCCTTCATAAATATGACCTGTAGACTGTGCTCAAGGTTCTGGGCCCCTGAAGCCATCATAGTTGACCAATCGCGACCAAAAGGGGATGTCATCATCTAGGCATTATATGGAGTCAAACTAACAGGTTACAATGAAATCCTTCCATAAATATAACCTATAGACTATGCTAAAGGTTTTGGGCTCGGGCAGCCATCAAGGCTGAATGATCACGACCAAAAGGGGACGTTCTCATCTAGACATTATTTGGAGTCATCCTACCAAGGTACAATGAAATCCCTTCTTAAATATCACCTGTAGACTGTGCTAAAGGTTTTCGGGCTTCAGGCCCCTGTAGCCATCACAGTTTCCTAATGGTGTCCAAAAGGGGCTGTTCTCATCTAGACATTATATGAAGTCAACCTACCAAGTTACAATGTAATCCCTTCATAAATGTGAACTGAAGGCTGTGCTAAAGGTTTTCGGGCTTTGGGCTTGGGCAACCAAAAGGGGATATTCTCATCTGGGCATCATCTGGAGTGAGCCTACGAAGTTACAATGAAATCCCTTCATAAATATGACCTGCAGACTATGCTCAAGATTTTCAGGTTTCAGGCACCTGAAGCCATCACAGTTGACCAATCACGACCAAAAGCGGATGTCATCATCTAGGCATTATATGGAGTCAACCTAACAAGTTACAATGAAATCCTTCCATAAATACAACCTATAGACTATGCTAAAGGTTTTTGGGCTCGGGCAGCCATCAAGGCTGAATGATCGCGACCAAAAGGGGACGTTCTCATCTAGACATTATTTGGGGTCATCCTACCAAGCTACAATGGAATCACTCCATAATTATGACCTGTAGACTGTTCTAAATGTTTTCGAGATTTGGGCCCCTGTAGCTGTCACAGTTGCCCAATCGTGTCCAAAGGGGACGTTCTCATCTAGACATTATATGAAGTCAAACCTACCAAGTTACAATGAACTCCCATCAAAAATATGACATGTACACTGTGCTAAAGGTATTCAGGCTCGGGCAGCCATAATGGTTGAATGATCGCAACCAAAAGGGGACATTCTCATCTGGGCATCATCTGGCGTGATCCTACAGAGTTACAATGAAATCCCTTCATAAATATGACCTGTAGACTGTGCTCAAGATTTTCAGGGTTCGGGCACCTGTAGCCATCACAGTTGACCAATCATGACCAAAAGGGGATGTCATCATCTAGGCATTATATGGAGTCAACCCAACAGGTTACAATGAAATCCTTCCATAAATATGACCTTTTGCCTATGATAAAGGTTTTTGGGCTCGGGCATCCATCAAGGCTGAATGATCCAGATCAAAATGGGACGTTCTCATCTAGACATTATTTGGAGTCATCCTACTAAGTTACAATGAAATCCCTTCATAAATGTGACCTGTAGACTGTGCTAAAGGTTTTTGGGCTTCCGGGCACCTGTAGCCGTCACAGTTGCCCAATTAGGACCAAAAGGGGACTTTCTCATCTAGACATTGTATGAAGTCAACCCACCAAGTTATAATGAAATTCTTCAATAAATATGACCTGTAGACTGTGCTAAAGGTTTTCGGGTTTTGGGCTCGGGCAGCCGTCACGGTTGGCAGATCATGCCCAAATGGGGAAATTCTCATCCAGACATCATAAGGAGTCATCCTACCAAGTTACAATGAAATCCCTCCATATTAAACATGACCTGCAGACTGTGCTAAAAGTTTTGGGGTTTCGGGCCTGGGCAGCCATCATGGTTGATAGATCATGCCCAAAAGGGGACGTTCTCATCTAGGCATTATACAGAGGCATCCTCCCAAGTTACAATGCAATCCGTTCATAAATACGACCTGTAGACTGTGTTAATGGTTTTGAGCTCGGGCAGCCATACCAAGTGTCAGGATTTCACGGTAACGATCGTTACCGGTAGCGTGTCGGTATCGTGGTTACAAAATGACAGAACCGAAATATCGTTACCCACTCAATCTGTCACTAAAGACATTGAAACATTTGTTGTTGAAAGAAATTCTCATAAGAGCTGCTCGTTGGTGAACAATCATCACAGTGATAGAAACGAAATGCTGTTTACATCGAATACAGAAACAAGTTGAAGTGGGAAAAACGTGTGTAACGTTTGCACACGTTAGACATTTCAACCAATAACATTCTCGGAATGAGTAAAGTGTGGGACCCTTTTGCTGAAGTGAATGTGATTGGCTCATTCTGTAAACATCTTGACGTTTTTTTCGTCAGTAACATTATCACAAGTAATTTCATTGTGTGTCTGAGAATTGTTTTAAGTATGATACAATAACAAGCGCCTGTGTTCAATATATGTCTTTCATCGAAAAGCAGTTTTTTGAACAAAGGTATCATGCACAGGTTTACTGGCGTTATAATATCTAAAACAATAAATATATATTAAAAAATCAACATCCCAATAACCTCTGTTTGGTATCTATCGTGCCGGGGGTAATTCCCTTCACTCCGGACTGTTAATATAGGAGGCCAAAACGTCTCGGGGCCAAAACGTCCCAATATCATTTCACATATAACTTACAAGTATATCAATGTATGCGGGCAGTTTTATCTAGGAGGGAAACGTGTCTGAAATCTAAAAAGCTACGAACGATATAAAATTCCCTCGATTCGGAAAAACTTCAAAAAGGTTCCCATAACTTCTCACAGACGGTACCTAAATTTCGTTACCGGCGGGTTCTGTGTCTCTTAAACCACGGAAACGATTTTTCGGTTCCGTTGACGTCTGAAATCCTGATACTTGCATACCGGTTGACCAATCGCGACCCAAAGGGGACGTTCTCATCTAGACATGACCCCAAATCTGCATATGAAATTTTGTGATAATCAGACAAGAACTGCGGGGTGTAGCCCGTGCTAAAGGAAAATGTGAACAGACTCACAGACTAACAGACTTCCGCACGCATGACGGCAATAGCTTATCTTGACTATGTCAAGTTAAGCTAATAAAAACTATGGCAGTTACAACTGCCATTAGCATCCAATTAATCAAAATAAATTACACAGTCATTATTTTTCTCAAAACATTTTGCCTGTATATCAGGGTAAAGAAGAATGTTAGTGTTTTTTTCAATTAGTGAGTGAAATTCAGTGAATAACAAACATTCTCAAGAACAAAATCACTTCAGAAGTGAAGTGGATTGAGTGACTTTTTTGTCAAATCTCCTTTTGAATCATATCTCTGAAAAGTGAAAACATGCTCTGCCTTCTGTAATGTCTCAGCTCTGCAGATGGTAGGTTCAGATTATCAAGTGATCATAAGCACAGGTAATTTTTAATGCAAAACTCGAGACAAATAGCAGACAATACTTCACTTACAAACATTAATCTGGAGTAAATGAAAAAAAAAACAAACTTTTTTGTCTCACAAACATAGCTTATACCCCCCTCCCCCAAGTGGAATGAGTTCAACAAGTTTGTTCCAATGGGGGTCGTAAGTTATGTTTTTGAGACAATAAATGAAAACATAATAAAATTTAAATGGTGATTTTAGTGAACTATGCTTCTTCGTTTTTGCCATTACGTTGGATAAAGCGTTTAATACTTTGTTACTCATTTATTTATTGGTGTTTAAGGTCATTTTTCTGCAACAAATAATTTAACATTCAACCAGTTAAATGAGAGACTCTTAATTCTGACAGCCATGCCTCAAAATTTTCACTTGCTTTCGAGGTTAGTTGCCATACCTCTGGAGTTAGGGGCTTAGTGTCTAAGTCATCAAATTTGTGTAATGAGGCATAATATAACAATGTAGGGGTGACAATCACTAGATGGGTCGATTTGGAATTTTTCCAGAATTCTTCAAAGTCCTTCATATCTTCATCTTTCATCAGTACAAACATTCCAAACTTTGTCTGGATGACATCACACCTATTATTTCTTTCCGAAATAAACAATTTTACTTCTGGACAGTCGTAATAAACATTTGTGTACATTTGTTTATCGACAGATTCTAAATTAACTTGCTCTCCTGGAGCAGTGCCACTTCTTTCTTCATCCTTTCGACTCTGTTCTTCTTTCAGATATTGTATCACATCAAATATTTCAGGGCAAGAATATGAAAACCCTTTATCTATGGAATCACATAAGGAAGTGTTGGAATCACTTCTTGAAGTATTTGAACTTGCACTGGAGTCCAAATCAGCATGTGATGAACTTGGATCAGGTGGACCAGTTATCAGCTCAGCCTTATCAGATTCTGCTCTGGTTTTAGTATAGTCACTGTAAAAATAAATAAATCGACTGAAAACAATTATCGCAGTCAGTTAGTCAGGTCATCAGGATTTTTCTTCCATCCCACCACATTTTGACACCATTAATTCTCAATATAAGACTCTGGCATCAAATCTGAAAAAGCTCTGTGAGTTTTCCAAGAAATTATGACAAGGTTTCTAGTTGAATCTATCATCAACAGACAGAACGTGAATGTAGGCCTTGAGCCTGATTCTGCAGATCAAGAGATTTTCCAGGATGTAGTCGTGACGCCAGAAAACCACTACGAACTAGACATAGGAGTGTGTATGGACAGATTACAGCTAAAACTGGAAGTCCTGTCATGAAATGCGCACAAATAGCACGTTGATCTGCACGATAATCTATGCGTTATAACCATAGTAAGGCTTGTCAAATTCTGTACATATGGCCTGTGCACAAGCAATGTTTCAGCCAATGGACCTACGGGTAACAGGGGAGGTCCAGTGATAGAAACATTGCTGTGTTTGCTATGAGTAACCAGGAGAACCTGCCCTACTTTGGATGCTATTCGATATGACAATTGCGCGCAATTCCTAAGCGCAATTAAGCCTAGATAAGCACACAGTTCATGACAGGACTTATAGTTTTAACAGTATATGTCATTAGCAAGGAGCTGAAGATAACACTACTTGCAAATATGAATGTTATTGTAACTAGCTGCTTATGGAGTGTGTTAATACAAGAGCCATATTTATATGGTTTTATTGGTTGGTATAAGCTCAACCCTCATTTGAAATTTAGAGCCAAACCTCTCCCTCCATCCATCCATCCATCCATCCCCCCCCCCCCCCCCCCATCTCCACCTTGAAAAATTCCAGATCCGCCACTGTTGGTGATATCACACTGGTGATGTGGCACTTTTATTTTCTAACTCAATATGAAGAGTTCCTTCTTCTTGTGGAGATGTTCCAACAAGCCAGCTTGGATTTAACTCTCTTCCAACCAGCAATACACATCATATGTCTGATCATACACTGTCTTTATAAAATAAATAGCAGCATTTGCCACATAAAAGGAGGATGTACCTTAATATTTCAATTCCACTCCCTAACTCTTCACCTTACACAGCTTTCACCCCAAAGTATCAATTCTTAAAATAAAAAGAGGTCCCAAGGACCCTTAATCACTCACACGACAAAGTTGTTTCAGGAAGGATTTAGGGTTACATTCAGCTAGTTATGGCTAGTCAACACAAATCTATACTTGGTTGTCCATGTTTGATGTTTTGCTGACCAGGTCCAATTCTATCAGTCGTGGACAGGTACTGCCAACTTTTAGGGGTGTGTTATGTCACCGCACTCTCAAAAGCATTATTCATGGAAAAATGGAAAAAACCGAGATGATATACACCAAATGTTAAAGGATTCTGACCGGTGGATGTGAAGAAGAAGATTTTTAAAGAAATTTCCTCATATTGCACTAAGTTAAAATTCAGGCTCCCATTGGGAGCCCAAATATTAACCCAGTGACTCGATTTGAACAAACTTGAATCTGGCACCCCAAGAGATGATGTATACCAAATATGAGTGGATTCTGACTGGTGAATCTGAAGAAGATTTTTAAAGCATACTCCACATATTGCATTAGGTAAAATTTGGGCTCCAATTGGGATCCCAAATATTAACCCACGGACACAATTTGAAAAAACTTGAATCTGGCCCCCTAACGTCACCATGTCTTGCATGGGCAATCAAGATTAGTTGTTTTGCCCGAGGCCACAATGCAAATGACGTGGGCCAGGATCAAATAGTCAACCGTTTGGTTTCAAGCACAATTTTTAATGAATGTGTCACCGTGCTCCCACTCACTTGCTTGCCTTCGTTAAACTATGAATTTAGATCAGGATCAAATCATCGACCTTTCAGTTCCAAGTACACAAGGTTCTATTGAATGAGCCAATGTGCTCCCACTCAATTGCCTGCCTTCATCAAACTATGAAACATGTTTAACTATAAACTGAACTTGTCAGAACTCGACTGAAACAAGAGGCCCCAAGGGGCCTTAATCACTCACCTGCCAAAGTGATTAACAGAAGTATTTGGGGTCACATTCAGTTAGACATAGTTTATCAACACTACAAAGGAATAAAGTCATGAAAGGTAAATTTTTATGGAAAAACACCAAGGAATGGATTTGAACAAACCTCAACCCAACATAACCCCCCAGTAGAGAGAAAGAGCTCAAATATTGAGCCAGGGACTCAAATTGAACAAACTTGAATCTGATCCCCATTGACATATTATATACCAAATATGAAAGAATTCTGAATGGCGGATCTGAAGAAGGTTTTTAAAGAAATTTAAATTTTATGGTAAATTTCCTTTCTTATTATACCTACCCCAATTGTTTACTACAGGCTTGCACTACAGTGGAAGACCCTAACTCGGAAAATATACTCTCTATTTGATCTTTCCCAAGAGATTTGGGAAAGAAAAGTGGTGCAAAAACACCATGAAAAAATAAGCCAAAACTGGGTCGAGCGCCATTGTACTAAGAGAAGAGGGGGATGCTCTTCTCTTAGTACAATTCCACGACTTCCATTAACCAGTGCGCAAGCCAGCCACCAATGAATGATTCTTCTGAGTCCGCCAACATAGGAGTTATGTGATCAGCGGGGAGGAAGGATTCTTACCCGAAGAAGAAGACGGGAGGGCCTCCAGGTAAACAATTGCGGTAGGTATAAAGAGAAAGGAAATTTACTATAAAATTTAAATTTCTTATCAACCTACCTTACAATTGTTTACTACAGGCTGAATAGACAATAGGATGGAGGGAATCACATAACCAACCCACACATAATCCAACTGCACTGGAACCGTGGACAGAGGAAGACGTCCCTGGGCCTATCAAACCATAGCATCACAAACATTAGTAAAAGACAATGAGAGACGAGGCATATGGTTATGTGTGATGCACAGACAGAAAGGGCAGTAACAGCACAGAGCTGGAACTGACCTTGAAAGAAGCGGAATAGCTGGGATAGACAACAGCCTGAGCAGAAGAAAGAGGGCCCATAGTACAAAGGTCCTCTGCCTGCTCCTGCAACTGTCGCAGACAAGTGGAGAAAGTAGCATTTCTCCAGTAGGATGCCAGCATAACAACCGACAACATGCCAGAGTTAGTATAAGCCCCAAGAGGTAGACAATGAATGCACCTCGTGGCAGAAAAATGATTGGTAATACAATTCTCAGTTGTGAGATGAACGGAAGCTGCACGAATAGCAAGACAAATCCATTGAGAAATGGATTCAGGAGAGATCTTCTGTCGACCAGGAATAAGAGACAGAAAATCGTTCCTACCCTTCCAAATGAACAGCGTCCGATTGAGATAAAAGCGATTTGCACGAACCGGACAGAGCAAAGGGTGTTTACCCTCAACAGAAGGAAGAGTCCCGATACAGATAGGAGACAGGGTAGTTTCTGGTATCTGATTCTTGGCCAGAAAGGAGCAATCACTGGTAAACATAACCCTGGTGGGAGAGCTCCAGAAAAAGGCTGGGTCAACAAAGAGGGTGTGAAGCTCACTAACCCGTCTGGCTGGGGCAAAAGCCATCTTGTAGGTGAGAAAATGCATATCCACCTGGGATAAAGGCTCGAATGCCCCCCCCCCCCCACACCCCAAGCAGAGCAGCACCCAAGAAAGATTTCATCTTGGGGTAAGCTGCAAAGTCCTAGGCCTTTTCAAGGAAAAGTACCAAACAAGCTTGGAGAGGCATGGAGTAGTGCCGATACGACGCTGTCCCACATACGAAAAGGTCTCCGAAGCATGGACCTGTACCTTTGATGGTAACAGGCTGGAGACACCCAGAATCAAACATATAGGAGAAACTCCGCAATCTGTGTGATCGAAGGAGTGACAGAATCAACAGAGTCATCCGCACACCATCGACAGAAGACTTCCACTTAGCCGCATAGTGGAAAACCAGTGAAGTGCCTCCTTGAAGAAGAAAAGCAACTCCACTGTGCTCATCTCGCAAAAGCCGCTACGGAGGAGACAGGACCTGACAAAAGATATATGCGAAGGCACAATGAAGTCGGGTCGACGTGAAACCTCCTCTGGCGACCTTGGCAAAGAAGGTCGCAAAGTAGAGGGAGATGTGCCAGAACCGCCGCCAACAGAGCAGATTCATCCACACTCACTGAGGCGACAGGGGTGCGATCGAAATGATTCAACAACTGTAGGTTCGTATCTTGGCTAGAACCTGAGGCAGAATCAGAACCGACAGGAAGGCATAGCCGACAAGACCGTTCCAAAGGAGGAACAGAGCCAGAACATCTGGACACGGGGACACGAAAGTGTCCACCTGATGGTTCCAACGAGTCGCAAAGAGATTGATGTGGGGACGGCCCCGGAGATCGCAAAGAGACTGGAACACTGCCAAGTGGAGCATCCACCCGGTGGAAAAGAACCTGCCCCGTCAGGACAGGGAGTCAGCTAGGACGTTCAGACGACCGGGAATGTGACGAACCACCACTCCTGGCGTTGACATCCTGAGCGAGCAGTAGAAGATACCGAACCAATTCATACATGGGAACATAGTGCATGCCGCCCTGGTTCCGAATGTAAGCAACCACCGTCGAATTGTCGGACAACAGAAGGACCTGACAATTCGAAAGGTGGGGGCAGAAGCTCCTTCTGCTTGATGTGAAGAGCTGCTGGATACTGGTCCCATGACCCGTGAAGGGAAAGAACTAGAGGATCCAATGTCACACCCCATCCGAGATTGCCGACGACTGCAGTCAAAACACGATCAGACGTGGGGAAGTCCAACGGAAACTCCCTGCATAATCCACTGAACTTCCGTCAGAGGAGAAGGTGACGAGGAAGAGACTCCGGCAACTGAAGCACCAGATCCAGCGGATCAACATTCAGCCACCAACGACTGAGCAGAAAGTGTTGGAGAGGTCTGACATGTAGCCGATCTAGAGGAATGAGATCCGTCATTGAACTGCAGAGACCGAGTAGCCGAGGAAGCCTCCGATATGGGTGCGGACGTGGACTGGGACAGAGTCAGGGCAAAGGCTGAGAAAATCACAGCCCTTGCCAGGGAAACCGCCACCATAACCAGCTGAGTATGGAAGCCCATCCCTAGATGACAAAAACGACGGAGAAGGGACAAGGTCCCATTTCTCCCCGTTGACTTTGAACCCTAGTGACATGAGCAGGCTCAACAGTGTGTTGACATCCGACTTCAGAAAGGCAGCATTGGAATGCCTCTGGAGGATATCGACTAGATATGCCGAAGAAGACACCCTGGACTGTGTGCGATGTAAGGCTAACACATGCGACATCAGGATGGTGAAGGCCCAAGGATCCAGGTCGAGGCCCAAGGGCATGGCCTTGAACTGGAAAACCTGGTGAATGGAGCGGCGAACCGACCTGAAAGCCTCCATGCTGAAGTTAGGAGCAATGATAGACTGGGTCAGGATACTCAGATCGATAACCGGTAGGAGTCAACTGTGCTTCGGCATCAAGAACAGACAGGAATAAAATCCCACTGAATGAATGTTCCTGATGACCTCGATCGCCCCCTTTGACAGGAGATAGCCTATCTCCGTGATCAAAAGTTCCCAACGTGTAACGTTGAAAGGGACTTGTGTTGGAAGAGGCACTCTCGACTGAGTTGGATGCCTCAACCTGGGACGAATTTGAGGTGACTACTGCCGACGCCTACCCTTACCCTGTGAGTAAGCAGAAGCGGCGGCAGGAGGATCAGCCCTTGGCTTTGCTGAAGAAGCAGAAGGGTACTTGTTAGGCTTTGGACAGCCCCTGCCTCCAACAGAAGGCTGATCAAGATGACGAACCAGCAGCTGATCGCTAGAATGACATAGGAAGTCATCCCGGACCATCGCCACGGAACCATGGAAAAGTTGCGGACCTGCAGAAGAAGCAGATCGAAGAGCAGCGTGCTGCCCCTCAAGAAGGGAACGACCTGTGTCCAGCACGGCGTCCATGTGAACTAATTCCAAGTTAGCCGTGTTACAGGCATGCGTGTGAGAAGATGCATGAGCGCATTGGACAGCACACACAAAAGAGCATGAACGTCGTCAAACTTATCTGGGGGCAGATAAGCAGTAAAGCAGAGACAACGTGATCGGAGAGAGAAAGCATGTCCAGCATCTCTCTCGATAAGACCAACACGGACTCCAGAGTCTCCATAAGAAAAATGGCCGGCTTGGGAGTTGGAGTCCTGATCCAAGACCGTCAAAGCCTGGCAGACTGACGGATTGGCGGAATCGTAGGAACGATAATGCACCGGAGGCAAAAAAGTGTCAACTCTGATGAAGAACGACGTCTCCATAGCCTTGGAACTCAGCTTAGAGTCCAAAGCTGTAAACGCTTCAACCACCTGTACCGACATGCAGGGTCGAAGGCACCCAGAAGCAGGTTGCTCCACAGGCTGTAGGTGCGTGACCGATGATCGCGGCCAGGCTGACACTGTCGGCTGATTTGACGGTTTGGGATCTGGAAAGAACCCAAAGACAAAGTCAAGAGCAGCCCTCAATTCAGAAGACTGTTGGCTCTCGACGTCTGGTATGTCGGACTCATTCCCTGAGTTGGAAAACACATAGCCCATCATGGGCAAACCAGCCGACGCCTCCCATGGTGTAGGCACACCAGGGGGATCAGAAAGCAGCCAGTTTCCAATCGTGGGAGGCAGCACAGGGGGCGCCCGGAAATCACTTGTAGCCTCGCTGGGAGCAACAGAAAAGGCTCTTGGACAGAACCTAAGTGAGCAAGAAGAGGGCCTCCCTAAGCTCACTGTGTCGGCTGGTTCAACGTGGGAACGAACCGACAAAGTGGCATCACTCCTGACCCATTTAACCAGCGAAGGGTCAAGATCCTCAAATACAGCCGACGCAGGGCGACGGGCTGCAGCCGAAACATCTGAAGGCACATGTGTATTGGGCTATGACATACCCAGAGGATCTACAGAGCGGAAACTCAGGAGAGTCGCCGCGGACCTCTGCCTGGACATAAGGTCCAGGCTGCACAAAAAGCGTTGGTCCAGCAACACTGGCCATGGGACCAGGGTGCGTGGACAGAAATGCACGGAGCTCATGGTGACCCCACCATGAACATCCGAATCCAATGAGAAAAACTGCGGTACTCGACTGCTGAGAGACCACAGTAGAGGGTTCGGCCGGCAGCCCCTTCCGACTTCGCCAAGTTGAAGTCAGGGAAGGCTGAGGCCGATACCCCACCTCTACACTACCAGACATCTCTGCAGGCACCTGCAGGGATAAAACTGCTGTGCTCAAGGGCTGAGAGGACACAGCAGGGGGTTCGATTGGCAGCCTCTTTCGACTTCGCCGAGTTGAAGTCAGGGAAGGCTGAGGCCGATACCCCACGTCTACACTACCAGACACCTCTGCAGACCCCCGCAGGGATAAAACTGCTGTGCTCAACGGAGAGGCCACAGCAGAGGGTTGGTCGGCAGCCACTTCCGACTTCGCAGAGTTGAAGTCAGGGAAGGCTGAGGCCAATACCCCACATCCACACTACAGACATCGCTGCAGACCCCTGCAGGGATAAGCCGTGACCGGTTGAAACGGTGACCGATGACATTGCAGATGGAACAGCAGTAGCAGCAGATATGGCGGAAGCTGTTGAAACTGGCGGAAAAAGGGAGAGGGCAACAGAGCTCGGCCTCCAAAGGAGGAGTCACAACCCTAGTGACAGCCTCAGATGTCGACTGGAGAGGGACCATAGTCTCGGAACCAGGCATCTCTTCACCAGACAACTCAACAGCTCCAGCAGTATCCACAACTCTCACCAGACGTGGTCGTGTCAGGAGGGCCCAAAACGACAGCATTCCTCCACCTCCCCCCCCCCCCCACCCCCAAAATGGGGGAGGAAGGGCCATGAGAATGCACCAAAGCGAGGGCAAAAGGAATTGCCCTAAATGAACCATACTGGACATAACAGAGGTAAGAGCGGTAGAAGAAAAAGGTGAACTCAAGAGATATAGACAGTAGAAGAACACCCCCCAACTACGAGAAAGGTGGCAGAAAAGGTACTGGCGGGAACACAACTGAACCCAGAGGGCAGACAGCAGGGTATTTAATGACTGGATTCGCATCGCAAAATGCTAGTCAAAAATGACCAAATGCTAACCATTTTTCTTTCATATTGGCTTTATATTCACTATTTATCAACACTTTTTGAAACCAAGATGGAAACTGCTAACCAAATTTTTAAAAACAAAAAATACCCTGGACAGGGACCTTAAAAAACAGAACTTCTGCTCTCAACAGAGTGGATAAATCCTGCCCATACAGTCCCCGCTGACACCTAACTCCAATAATAACAAGAGGCCCCACGGGGCCTGAAGCGCTCATCTTGAACAGAACACAATTTAAACAGAGTCCAAGAATGAGTCTATATTAAGCAAGCCATCTCCATAGGCTACACTGTTAATCCTTGAGTCCCTCAGGAGTGACAAAAATAATCTGGGCATCATGCCTTTTCTTCAGTTGATCATAAGTAAAATGTAGAGCTCCCCTATGAAGCCCCTTGATACAACCTATGTAGATTAATCTTAGTACCTCTAGAGGGTACTGAATACAAAATTTTTAATTCTTCAGCAAAATGGCCAATTCCGGCTCCCATAGAGAGCCCAAATATTAATCCAGGCTCTTGATTTGAACACAGTTAAATCTGACTTCCCTAGAGATGTTGTGTACCGAACATGAAAGCATTCTGACTGTTGGATCTGAAGAAGAGAAATTGTAAAGAAATTTCTTCGAATTGCACTAAGTTCAAACTTAGGCTACCATAGCGAGCCCAAATATTAACCTATGGATCCGATTTGAACAAACTTGAATCTGACCCCCCTAGAGATGTTGTATACCAAATGTGAGCGCATTCTGACAAGTGAATCCGAAGAAGAAGATTTTTGAGGAAATTCCCTCATATTGTACTAAATTAAATGTCATGTTCCCATATGGAGCCCAAATATTAACCTAGGCACTCGAAGTGAACAACCTGGAATCTGACCCCCCTAGAGATGTTGTATACCAAATATCAAAGCATTCTGACTGGTGGATCTGAAGAAGAAGATTTTTAAAGAAATTTCCTCATATTGCACCAAGTAAAAATTTGGGCTAGTGAGCCCAAATATATACCTAGGAATCTGATTTGAACAAACTTGAATCTGACCCCCATAGAGATGCTGCATACCAAATATCAAAGCATTCTGACTGATGGATCTGAAGAAGATTTTTGTAAATTACTCTCCATATTGAACAAAGATAAAATTTGGGCTTCCGTAGGAAACCCAAATATTAACCTAGGGACTTGGTTTGAACAATCTAGAATCTGACCTTCATAACAATGATGTATACCAAACATTTAAAGATTCTGACTGGTGGTTCTGAAGAAGAAGATTTTTAAAGAATATTCCCCATATTACCCTATGTTAAAACTTCGGGCTCCTGTAGAGAGCCCAAATATGAACCAATGAGCGTTATTTCAACAAACTTTTATCTGACCCCCCTATGAATGCTGTATACCAAATATCAAAAGATTCTGATGATTGGTTCTGGAGAAAAGATTTAAAATTTTTGCAAATATGCTGACTCAGCATTTTTTTGATGCCCATTACAGAACACCCTAACATAACCGATGGCAATTTGTTTTTACCATTCAATTCTACTGGTCATAAGGATACTTCATACGAAATAACAGCTCTCTGTTCCGTCGGGTTTGGGAAATATGGGTGTTTGAAAATATTTCTATTTTTAGCTCCCAGGGTTCCCATGGAGTGCGTGAATTTTTTTTTTGCATGGGTCAAGTACTTATGACCCAATACTACCACAAACCAAATTTGGTTCATACCAGACCATTGGTTTCAGAAAATAGAAATTTTGGGTGGGGCCAAAAATCTTACCCCTCCTATTACAAAGCCAAATATTACTTCACGAACTTTGTTTGAACAAACTTGATTCTACACCTCATATGGGAGCTCCATAGCAAATATCAAGTCACTGTACACAATGGTTCTTGAGAAGAAGATTTTTAAAATATTTTGGAGCATTTTCCCCCACTCCCTCCCTAGGGGGCTGGGCATGTTGAGTTGAACAAAAATGAAATGCCGCTTTGGGACCATCACTCACACAAACTTTCACTTGAATTGGCCCAGTGGCTTTGGAGGAGAAGACCAAAACATGGTGTTGACGGACGATGGACGATGGACAACAGACAACGGACAGAGAGCGATGAGATTAGCTCAGCTTGACTTTGTCAAGATGAGCTAATAAAATTTATCAACCGAAAAATTTTATGTTCGAACTGCACAGTACGCAAAAGTCGTACGCGACATGTAAAATATATATAGTACATTGAAAACGTGGTTGAAAATAATAACGAGAATATATAAAACACAGTCCTGTTATTATACCATACGATCCTCAGATCCATAATTCCAGTCACAGGAAACCGTTGTCAACGAGCTGAATTATCACCGTTTCTGAATTTGCAAATGGATGTCCTATTCACGTGGATGGACGAAAAAAGAATGATTCCTTGGTGATTGGCTTGCGCACTGGTTAACAAAAGTCGTGGAATTGTACCAAGAGAAGAGCGTCCCCTACAGGGTGTGCGCCGATGGCGCTCGACCCAGTTTGGGCTTATTTTTTTTGTGGTGTTTTTGCACCACTTTTCTTTCCCAAATCTCTTGGGAAAGATCAAATACAGAGTATATTTTCCGAGTTAGGGTCTTCCACTGTAGTGCAAGCCTGCAGAAAACAATTGTCAGGTAGGTTGATAAGAAATTCCCTCATAGTGCACTAAGTTAAAATTCAGGCTCCCATAGGTAGCCCAAATTAATAACCCAGGGGCTCGATTTGAACAAATTGGAATCTGACCATCCTAGAGATGTTGTATACCAACTATGAAAGGATTCTGACTGGTGGATCTGAAGAAGAAGATTTTTAAAGAAATTTCCTCATATTGCACTAAGTTAAAATTGGGTATCCCACAGGGAGTCCAAATATCAGCCCAGGGATCACATTTCAACAAACTTGAATCTGACCCCTCTGGAGATGTTCTATACCAAATATCAGACTATTCTAATTCTAATTGATGATGCTAGAGAAGACGATTTTTAAAGAAATTTAATCATATTTCAGTAAGTTAAAATTACGGCAGGTAGCCTGAGGGCACTCACCTGACATGGTAGCCTAAATATCAACCCAAGGAATTGATTTGAACAAGTTGCATCTGCCCCTATTGAGTAAAGCTTATACCAAATATCAAAAGATTCTGACCGGAGGATCTGACAGAAAAAACAAGATTTTAAAAGAATATCCCTCAAATTGAACTAAGTTATAATTCTGGCTCCCATAGGGAGTCCACATATGAGCCTTGGGACTTGGCTTGAACAAACTTGAATCTACCCTGCCCCCACCCCCTCTCAAGGATGCTGCATTCGAAATAACAAAAGATTCTGATTGGTGGATCGGAAGAAGATGTTTAAAGAATATTCCTCATACTGTAATCAGAACATTTGGGCTCCCACAGAGAGCCCAAATATGGACCAAGGGATTTGATTTCAACAAACCTGTGAATGAATCTTCCAAAGATGTTATATGTGAAATATGAAAGCCTATGGAGCAGTGGTCTGGGAGAAGAAGATTCTTTGATGTTTTTCCCATTACTCACAAGTCTTAAAAAATAGGCCGATTAAATCGTCAGATGTGTACCCATATGCGCAACGAGCAGAAAGCTGTTATCTCAGGACAAAATTTGTGGACAGGTAAAATCAATGTGAGGGCATTTTGTCAGCACACCTTATTTGTTATCTGGAAGTATGAAAATATTATAACCAAAAAGACTTTCAGCAGTAACCTAAACAGAAATTTAAAGTAACAACACAATCTGATTAATATTATTTGAGGTATTGCATGTTAAAGAAATAGATTGAAATTTTTTTATTAATTAAGTGGATCAAGGGTTAATACCTCGGGATCAAATGATCAGATTTATATAATAATAATATGAAAGTGTCACTGACACTAGCTGAACTTGACAAACTTGAACTTGGTAAGTTATAAATGTCATTAAATGAAATGGCAAAATTGAAGATCATTGGTATCAATGTTATTTGATGAAATTTCAACATAACAACATTGTGTGTGCACAACCTCAGAGTAATCCATGCATTTTTAAATGTAAACTGTAAGACTGGCTAAAGGAAGAATGTTGATACACAAATGTAGTATGTTCAGAGGTTATTATAAATTGCAGCTTTTTTCACAGAAATGAATGCTAATCAATAGCTCTTATCTAAAGTTCTTGCCTAATGACCACACCAAGTTCAAAAACAATCCTATGATAAATGTGGCCTGTACGCCATGTCAAAGAATGTTGATGCACAAATGCAATAAATTCAAAGACTGTTGGTAACAGCAACAGTTTTTGATGGAAATGAAAAGAAAATCAATAGCTCCTATCTTTGTCACCCTGCATAAGCATACAAAGTTTCAAAACAACCAGATAATGAATGCGCCCTCTGAGGCAAGTCAAAGGAAGATGTTAATGCACAAAAGCACTAAATAGAAGGTCATTGCTTGTGGGAATGTTTTTTTCTTATGGAAATTCATAAATATACTCTGCAGAGAGTGCAAAAGGGATAAGTTGATACACAAATGCAGTAAGTTCAAAGGCGGGTGATAACGACAATATTTTTTTATGGAAGTGAAAAAAAGCAATAGCTCACATCTAGAACTCAACCCAAACTAGTGCTGCCGCGGTTATCCGGATAACCGGTTAACCTGTGGTTAAAACTTTGACCGGTCAAGAAAATGTTTTAACCGGTTAACCTTACATTCACTATACTCACCGTATATGTCCGTGTATAAGTCGCCCCCATGTGTAAGTCGTTTGGGATGCAATGGAAATAGGTAAGTTTTCACGAGTTACCACGTGGTGAATAAGATAGAAGAATAAAGGAAAATTATTATTAAAGATTTAAAAAATACTCGCCTTTATTTGTTTTTCATTGTTTATCACCCCAATATCTTCATCCCTGTCAAGAAAATCCAACGCTCGTTTCTGACTGAAACTTCAGAGTTTCAGAATCAGAGCACCATTTGCGCTGTAACCTGCGCAGTTGTTGTGATTAAGTTGGCTTTTCAGGAATGCAAGAACAACCAGGAAAAACCAATAAAAATACAACAAATGCGCAGGTTACAGCGCAAATTATTTTCAAATTGTTGTCCCATTCAAGCATTTTTGGTGCTATTGAAACTAATTTTACCTGGTGCACGTGTGCGTAATTTATAACCGGACATTACACATCAGTGAATTAGAGTTCATGGAATAAATAAATACGTCTGTCCAGGTATTGCTGGCAAACATTTAATGTATTATTACTTATTTTCTTATTTTTTCGTTGTTATTTTGATGATTTTGTATTTTTTATGGGTTCATCCATATTGGCCCCATAAACCTGTTGATTTCCAGTACACGCACTGATGTAAACACATGGGCGATTGAACAACAACGACTAAATAGAATACTTCTTTATTATTATTTATGGTCAATGTAAATAACATTGGCCGGCCCGATATAATAGTTACAGTTGAAGCAAGAACACAGTACAAATATAGGTACCTTAAATGCGGTTAACCACGGTTAACCACGGTCAAACACGCTGGTTAACCGGTCAGAAAAAAGTCTTAACCGTGGCAGCACTAACTCAAACACACATACCAAGTTTCAAAGTGATCCGATAATAAATGTGCCCTGAAGGGTGTGTTAAAGAGAAATATTGAGGTCTGACTAAACTAAGTTCAAAGGTCATCGGCAACATTTTTTGACAGAAATGGAAGAAAATCGACAGCTCCTATAGAGATGTCACCCCACACAAGCTCACCAAGTTTGCAAGCGATCCAATCATAAATGTAATCAGCAGGGGTGTGTCAAAGGGAAATATTGATGCTTAAGTGCACTAAGTTTTTACTAAGTTCATCGAAGGTCATTGCCAGTGGCAACATTTTTTTGACAAAAATTGCAGAAAATCGATAGCTCCTATCTAGAGGTAACCCCAAACAAGCATACAAAGTTTCAAACCGGTCTGATCATAAATGTGCCCTGTTGGGCATGCCAAAGGAAAAAATTGAGGCCTGACTAAACTGAGTTCAAAGATCGTTGCAGCGGCAACATTTTTTGATGGATGGAAATGGAAGAAAATCGATAGCTCCCATCTAGAGGTCACCCCAAATAAGCATGCAAGGATTCAAAGCAATCCAATCATAAATGTGCCCTGTGGGGTATGCCAAAGGGAAATATTGAGGTCTGACTGAACTAAGTTCTATGAACACGTTGGCCACGGCAACATTTTTTTGACGGAAATCGAAAAAAATCGATAGCTCCCATCTACAGGTCACCCCAAACAAGCATACTAGGTTTCAAAGCAATCCAATCATAAATGTGCCCTATAGGGTGTGCCAAAGGGAAATATTGAGGTCTGACTAAACAAGTTCTAAGAACACGTTGGCCGTGGCAACACTTTCTGACGGAAATTGCAGAAACTCGATAGCTTCCATCTAGAGGTCACCCCAAACAAGCATGCCAGGTTTCAAAGCGATCTAATCATAAGTGCAACCTGTGGGGTGTGCCAAAGGAAATTGCGGACGTACGTACGTATGCCGACAGGCGAGAAGTGATGGCAATAGCTCCGCTTGACTTTGTCAAGTTAAGCTACAAAAAAATACAGCTCAGCTAATCAGTAACCTGAACATCTATATGAAGTTACAAGACAATCAGATTGATATTCTTTGAGTTATCGCATGTCAAAGAAATAGATTGGAAAAATGCACAATTTGGTGGATAAAGGATTAACATCTCAGGATCAAACTACCAGATTTACACCAAAATCTATACAGCTCGGCACATCGGAAACCTGACCGCACATATGAAGTAACAAGGCAACCTAATCAATATTTTTTAGGTTACCGCATGCCAAAGAAATGGATTGGAGTAATGCTTAATTTGATGGCTAAAGGGTTAGTATCTCAGGATCGAATCATCAAACTATACAGCTTGGCACATCAGTTACCTGAACATATCTATCAAGTAACAAGACAACAGGATTGATATTTTTTTAGTTATAGCATGCCAAAGAAATGGATTGGAATAATGCTTAATTGGATGGGTGAAGGGTTAATATCTCAGTATTGAAAAATCAGATTTACACCAAAAGCTATACAGCTCGGTGCATTAGTAACTGGAACACAAATATAAAGTATCATGACAATCTAAGCAATAGTTTTCAAGTTACCGAATGCCAAAGAAATGGATACGGATGCCAGACGGATGGACAGACAGGCAAAGGATGGATGAACGATGGAGGGCCATCCCAGATGCCGGCACTATGTGTACCACACATGGTATGGGTACACATAAAAATGATGACTCAGCATTTTTTCAGAAGTCCTGGAAATGTATCCTATGATAAAACCAATGGCAATTCTTTTTGAACCACAGGAAGACCAAATATGAAACCAGGGACTTGGCTTTAACAAACTTATATTTCACCTCCCTAAGGATACTGTACATGTATACCAAATATCAAAAGATTCTGACTGGTGGATGTGAAGAAGAAGATTTTTGAAGAATATTCCTCATACTGAGCTAAGTAATAATTTGGGCTTCCACAGGGAGCCCAAATATGAACCCAGGGACTTGGCTTGAACAAGCTTGAATCCCCCCCCCCCCCCCCACCTCTTCCCCCCAAGGATGCTGCATACCAAATATCAAAACATTCTGACTGCTGAATATGAAGAAGAAGATTTTCAAAGAAAGTTAAAAAAATTTATAGTAATTTATATATTTTTTATACTTACCAATGACCCAGACATAGCTGGTGCTAACTCTTAAAAATCTAGGGCCAAACACAAATTTTGCCCCCCAATCCCCAAAATTTGCATCTAAAACCAAAAGAAATCATGTCCTGAAGGACCTCCATACTTTGCCCTTACTGCGCATGCACAGTGTCAAGGACGTTCCGAAATTGGCACCAATTATCATTCTTACAAGCAGTGCCTGGTCAGCACTATGTACTCAGCGGGGAGGTATGAGTTCCAACTCCTGGGAGGGCCATCCCCGTCTGGGTCATTGGTAAGTATAAAAAATATATAAATTACTATAAATTTTTTAACATTTTTATACTGTACCAATGACCCAGACATAGCTGAATAGTAAAAAAGGCTGGAGGGCCAAGGACATAGAGGAAAATCCAATAAGCTCAACTATATAATATAGAGTCACCCCCTCAAGGAGAAAAGGAGTATTAGGCTTTACATGTATCTTTCTTATTTTATGTTAAATTAGAAAGATACAATACCCTTCATAATTGAGCACAATAACATTCATGTTCTCTAATAACATCCAGTATAACCCTTTATACTAATTATTTTTAAAGTAAGCCAATAAATAAAGTTAGTCCAGAGAATTGAGACTCTTTATATTCTTTAAAAGTGTCCGAGGATTGTATATTAACGCCCGTTTGACACTTGACATATACAAATGCTTCACACCGAGCTACACTTTAAAAATATGACATGAATGAATTTTTAACATTAATATTACACCTTAAAACCATCCCAGAAACGACTCAGAAATACTGACTTCGGAGGAGGCATTCCCTTGCTTTTCACTATAAAGCAGGTGACCTAAGGGAACACCCTCCCCCCCCCCCCTTCCCCTTGCCCTGGGTCAAATAGCCCAGAGCGAAGAGGGCAGCCGGACGGAGTCACTGCCAGAACAGAAAGCCTGCATAACTATAGTTGCAACTGTTTAGAGGACGACATTCTGAGCAACAGATAACGGACCTAAACAATGCAGGTCTCCAGAAATGGACTCAATATTTCTGAGATAAAAATTCGTGAATGTGGATGGCTGAGACCAATAAGCAGCCTTCATTAAATCTGTAATAGCAATACTATTAGCGTAAGCCCAAGATGTAGAAAGAGCTCTTACTTCATGAGCCGAAATCTTAAGCACAGACTGCTGAGAAGAAGATAAATTTTCATAAGCAGTACGGATAGTTAATTGAATCCATAGAAATGGACCGAAATGTCCTTTCTATTAGGCATCAGAGACAGAAAGAAACGTTTTCGTCCCTTTCTGATAAACTGAGATCTCTGTTTATAGATACGTAATGCTCTAACAGGACAGAGTAAAGGCCTACGCCCGTCTGAAGACGGAAGGGCCTTAATAACAATAGGTTCCGGATATTTATTAGGAGCCTGATTCTTAGCTAAAAATCCCACATTAGTAGTGAAGGTGATAGTGTTCCCGACACTACGATAGTGAGAATCATCCACCGACAGTGCATGAAGCTCACTGACTCTTCTAGCAGAAGAGAAAGCTAAGAGAAAAGCTGTCTTATAAGACAAGAATTTGAAATCTACTGTCCCAAGAGGTTCAAATGGCTTTTCCTTCAGTTTAAGAACCCAAGCTAAATTCCACTTAGGAATTAACCTAAGAGTTCTGGGTCTATTTATCGAGAAGTTTCTAACTAACTTAGATAAAGAGACATTAGATCCAATTTGTAAACTATCATGATGTGCATAGGTATCAGATAACATAGACCTATAACCCTTAATAGTAACAGGCTGCAGTTTGATTTCGTCAAACAAGTATACTAAAAAGTTTGCAATGTCAGGTATGGAGGGATCAAAAATATCAACAGAATGATCCCTACACCAACGACGAAAAACCTTCCACTTAGCCGCATAGTTTAGCGAAGAGGAGGTCCTCCTACAGTTAGAAATCGCGTCCACTGCTCGTCCTGTAAAGTGCTTGCCATGAAAGAAGGACCGCACAACGGAAAAACGTGAAGGTTGAGACCTTGCGGGTTGTGATGAAGTTGACGCGGTTTCCCCTGCGAAAGAAGATCCTCCCGTGGAGGAAGCTTTCGCGGTAGGTCGCACAACAGACACCTGTAGGGCCCTGCGAAGCTTCGAGTATTCGATTCGATGTCGACATCGCTTTGGTATTCGTATATCGATCTCGAATAGTTTGCCGATTCGTTAGTCAAACGAAGCTTCGAGGAAAATGAATCAGTGTTCGACAATGTCGACATCAGTTGAAATAAGGAGCGAACTCTTCTAGTTTTAATGTTTCTATCAGGAAAATAGTCAAATTCATTGCAAATTTCTGTCGTTTCACTTTCAGTTTCAGATTCCCAGAAAACCACTCACCGCAAATTCGCTATTTATAGATTTCCAGGAATTCGTGTGAGAGTTATTCGCGGAATCCCGTTTGCTCAGCGGCTCTGTCCAAGTTGTAACCTGTTCACGCCCATCTATACAACCGAAATATCCAGCTATGGGCCTAAGGCCTGCTCCCAGACCCGGAATCTTCTAACACAATAATGGAGACATGTCGCCTGGAGCGCTTCCATTATTGTGTTAGAAAACTGTGGGAGGAAAACCTCTGTAGTTTCTTTGCATTGTTCGGAGTTGGTACTTGGAAGTTGGAATGAAGTAAAAGCAATTTGTGTGAATGAGCACTGCGTCACTATCCGAGTTAACTAATGCAGAAACTAACACAGTTTAACGCCTTCGCTGCTTTTGATGTATACTGTGTTATTGAATAGTAAAACGGACCGAAATCTACAAGACCCAAATTCTGATAATACAAAACAACTAAACATAACAATAATGTATTTAGGCATGCTAACGTACCTGAAGTTAGCGGCTGTAGCTGACTTCAACCCATGGGAATTAATGTGCCACTTGTATTACATTTGTGCTTTTAAGTCTCATGTTTCAATTTAGTGGTTTGTCTTAAATGTCTCTGGGCAGTAACACCTTAATTTGTCCATATTTATGTCTTGAATTTATTGTCGGGCCAAGTGAACATCTGGATGGCCATTCAACGAGAAAGAAAATTAAAACAACGCCAAGTTGTCAAGTTATGTCAACGATCTCTTCTCGCAGTGCTTTCCGGACATCTCTGCACAAGATAATGCCAGTTATAATTATTTCTCGAGTTTATCCCGATTCGATTCGAGATTTGATTCGATGTCGACATCAGTCCCGATTCGATTCGAGATTCGATTCGAACATAAATTTCCCGATTCGCAGGGCCCTAGACACCTGAGTAGATTTATCCACGGTCTCTGTGGAGACAGAGATGCTACCAACAGAATCTTGCATTGAGATTGTTTTATCTTTAGCAATACTTGCTGAATTAACGGCGCTGGAGGATACGCATATCCTATCATTCCGTCCCAAGGGATCGACAGAGCGTCTACTGCAAATGCTCTTGGATCCGGACACGGAGACACGTGCGCCTGCAACTGATTGTTGAGATGTGTCGCAAATAAGTCTATCATTGGCCGTTCCCATTGGTAGCAAATCTGATTGAATACTTGTTTGTTGAGAGTCCACTCCGACGGCAACAAGCGACCCTTTCGTGAAAGGGAGTCTGCTAGTACGTTCAGACGACCCGGTATATGACGGACCGAAAGTAGAACTTGATGTTCTAGAGCAAACAGAAGGATTCTTTCCGTTAGATTGAACAATGGAACTGAATGAGTGCCTCCCTGTTTCCGTATATACGCCACTACTGTCATATTGTCGGATAGGATTTGGACATGAGCATTGTGAATAATGTCCATCCAATGACGTAACGCAAGCCAAATTGACATCATTTCCTTGATGTTTATGTGCTTGCCCAGGAATTGCGGATCCCAAAGACCCTGGCATCTCGAATCCGTTGGGATCAATGATGCACCCCAACCTGTTTGACTGGCATCCGTCATAATGGTAAAACTCGGATCCGGCAACTGCAGCGGAACTCCCTGAGTTAACCACTGGATGTTTGCCCGAGTCTGAATATCTCGTTTCACTTGATTTGACAAGAGAACTTCTATGTCGAGCGAATGAATTTTCACACTCCAATTCTGAGTCAAGAAAATTTGGAGAGGACGCGTGCGTAACCGCCCTATCGGAATGAGATCCGCAGCGGCTCCGCACAGACCTATCAGTCTCATGAACTCCCTCGCTGTGACTTTGTCTGCGTGCAGACAATAGCGAGCGTAACAACTGACTAATTTCGCTCTGGTTAACGGCAGACGAACGAGATTGTTGTGCGTCTCGAAGCTCATTCCCAGATGTGTGAATGACTTGGACGGCACGAGATCCGACTTCTCCTCGTTTATTATAAAACCGAGACGTCGGAGCAATAGAAGCAGATTCTGCACATCGTTCTGAAGCGTTAACTCGTTGCCGTACCTCTGAAGAATGTCGTCCAGGTAGGCCGACGTTACCGCAGACGAATGAGCTTGGAAATACATCATTACCGAGTTCATTACCCGAGTGAAAGCCCAGGGTGCTAGGTTCAATCCGAAGCACATCGCCCGGAACTGATACACCACTCCTAGGAGATACTTTCTGAATGTCGGATGTACCATGACGTGAAAGTACGCATCTTTGAGATCTATGCTTGTTGCATAATCGTTCACCCGAATACTCGCTCAGACCGATCGAATCGTCTCCATATAAAACTTCGGAGCGACGATCAGCTTCTTTATCCAGCTCAGATCTATGACTGGACGGAACGAGCCGTCTGGTTTCGGAACCAGAAACAGATGGCTGTAGAATCCTGGTGTCTCCTGGTTTTCTACGACCTCTACCGCGTTCTTCCTTAAAAGAGACTGCACCTCTGATAACAGAGCGTCTCTTTTCTGCGGATTTGACGGAAGTTGAGTCCATTTTGGACTTCGAGTTAATGGAGGCTTTCGCTTGAAGGATATCTTTAGACCTTCCGAAATCACCCCTCTCACCCAAGGGTCGTCCGTAATCGACGCCCACTCTTGTGGAAAACTCGACAACCTTCCGCCAACCGGCACGCGATAGAGGTTGAAGCCATCACCTCCTGGACCTGCGAGGCCTGCGGGAGGAGAAACCACGTCCTCCGCGACCCGCACCTCGTCCCGTCGACCTCGGGGCGTCCGACCGGTTGTCCCGGCCCGAAGGGCGTCCCGCACGTGAGTCACTGCCTTGACGGTCTCTTGAATAAGACCAAGAGGACGCACCGGAACCTCTATAGGAACCTCTCTTGGGCGCACTAGACCCAGAAGTGCCTGTCTTACTCCTATCTGCCGTATCCGACTTCTTAGAAGCAGATTTAAACAGCAGAGAATCCGAAGCTTTCTTAGTAATTTTATCGTAAATTGCAGAAAGCTTGCCGTCGAAGAGAAGCTCTCCGGAGACCGAAGCGACTCTGAGAGAGTTCTTCACCTTACTATCCACGAGTGTGGATGTAGCTAGGGCTGCGTCACGTCTAACCAACTCCAGGTTTGCCACTGAAAGGGCGGAGTTACACGTGGAATAAGCTACTGCCCTTGAAAGAAGTCTTAAAGAGGATTGTATATCCTGAATTCTTTCCCTTGAAGACGCAGTGATACCGCCTTAGTAAGGTGGTCTGCGTAAGATAAAGCATCTAAACTGGCTCTGTTAGACGAAATAGTCGTCTCCAACACCGCGGTTGGAATAGATGTAGACGACGGTAATGATAATTCTAAGTCTTGTGACATTATTGGACTGAGACGGAAACTCGGGAGCGATGTCCCTGAACCGCTCAAAGAAATCAGTGTCCAATGACGCTATAATTCTCTTGTCCGGTACCGCAGCAGTCTGGCCCGACGGAACAACCTGAGGAAGAAAGTGCCGGATGAAGTCCACGGCAGCTTTATGTTGTTCCGAAAGGGATAGCTCCAAGTGATCCGTATCCCTTTCACCATCCGGTCGGACCTCATGATGCTCCCGGTCGTCTGCACCCGATGCTTCGGCGGAGCGTACCGACCCAGCGCCGTCGGATAATTCCCGATCCGACACCGTTTCTGTCGGTTGCTGGGATGCTGCGATAAGTTGTGCTATTTGAACAAGCACGTCCGACATCGAGGCCTGCGGAGGCGCAGTCTTTCGCTGCTTCGCCGAGGGCAGCTCCGCATCTAGTGACTCCCGCATACTCTTCCTATGCGAACGTCCGGAGTCAACCGGCCTCGTGTCCCTGGCTACCGGATGGCATGACCTGGTCGCTGAAGAATCCCTGATCGGCGAAGCTGGAAGAATATCGGCGGTCACGTAGCCAAGGTGTGGTCGTGTGCACTGGTGAGAGGAAGAAGCCTGAGCAGTCTCAGCGGATTGCCTATACAACGGAGCATCCCGAGCGACGGACGTGTGCTCCGCTTGCGACACATTTTGTACCACAACATCTGGTCCCAGATGTTGTTGTACGAGAAGGGGCCTCTCTCGCTCGCGGCCCGGCTGGACCTGGACGAGCTAGGAACCGGACTCGAAGGCTTCCTCCGATCTCTCCTACTATCCGCCGTCACTGGGTGTGCACGTTGAATGTTTATAGTGCTCGCATCACCCAACATTTCCTCCTGGACCGCATCGGACGAACCCGGCTGCCGAACCATTCGATGAATGGACGCTACACCGGGCGAGCTAGCGGACGACATTTGTCTTATGTCCATGAGCACTTTTGCCGCTAGCTCTGTATTCATTTGTGACGACGGAAGCGCACTTGCGGAAGATAACATAGAAACATCACCCTGTTCTTGTTCCTCTGAAATAGAAACTGATAGAGTAGAGTGACCCTGCAGAGAAAGAGCCGGCATAGCCCTTTCTCCACTAACAACATATCGTGACACACGTTTCCAATGTTTGACATCCCAATATTGACATATTGAACAGGGATTAGTGCGAGTACACTGACTACAATTAATACAATGATCATGAAAGTCAGAGGAAGATTTCTTCCTATTACAATTTGAACAATATCCTTTCATTATGAAAAGTAAACAACAAGTCCTAGTACTCGCACAAACCCCTAAACACAAAGATACATAATAACATGATCCATTAATATTGAAAAAACAATTGAAAATCAAAATAATTTTTGAAAAATATTTTTTCAGCGAAGCCCAAGTTTCTGAAAAGTAACGTTGAGCCCCAATGGATCCCAAGGCTAAGTGTGGTCAAAAATTTTAAAATTATATTAAATAATTAATGCAACACTTACGGATAATAATAATGTATCTTATAGTGAGATAAACTACTCCAAAGGCAAACAGCCCCCCTCAAAAGAGACTGTTGCCAATGTAAACAAACAGTGTAAAAACACCAGAAAACATGACTCCAGGCACTGACAATACTGGCCCGAAATCAGTCATCAAAATTACACACTATCTGATGCAAAACAGAGACTCCCAGGGGAGAATCTGCAGAACATCAGATGGTAGATGCAGAACACAACGTTATACACCCATGGGTGAAAACGTAAACATGGGGAAAATAACAGAATTCATTCTGTAACCAAGCTAATTCTCCCAAGAGAATTTAGAAATGATCTTTCTCAAAAATATGCCAAAAGCATGGGAGAATAGCAAGGGGGGACTTAGAAGACCAGGGGAGAGGAAACACTGAATAAGCAGTGCAACTTAATAGCAAGAATGAAAAACAACAGGCCCATGCCTCGAAAATAGGCAACTTAACATAATTTCATAAAAAATTTTAAGTACAGCCTTGATTATTTTTTGTCACTCCTTTTTCCTCTCCTCCTTCTATATCCTCCTTAGAATCACCATTTCTCCAATAATTACGTGTCTGGCATCCTTTAAACTGAGATTTACAAGCACAAAGATCAGTGAGATGTTGACTGATGAAGGGCCAAACAGAGATTGATAATTGGCGCCAATTTCGGAACGTCCTTGACACTGCGCATGCGCAGTAAGGGCAAAGTATGGAGGTCCTTCAGGACATGATTTCTTTTGGTTTTAGATGCAAATTTTGGGGATTGGGGGGCAAAATTTGTGTTTGGCCCTAGATTTTTAAGAGTTAGCACCAGCTATGTCTGGGTCATTGGTACAGTATAAAAATATTCCTCATTTTGAACAGAGTTGTAATTCAGGCTCCCACAGTGAGCCCAAATATGAACCCAGGGACTTGGCTTGAACAAACATGAATCCCCCCCCCCAAGGATGCTGCATACCAAATATCAAAAGATTCTGATTGGTGGATATGAAGAAGATTTTTAAAGAATATTCCTCATATTGCACTAATTTGAACATTTAGGCTCCCATAGAGAGCCCAAATATGGACCCAGGGAATTAGATTTCAACAAATATGTGAATCAATCGTCCAATGATGTTATATGTGAAATATGAAAGCTTTTGGACCAGTGGTTTGGGAGAAGATTCTTTAATGTTTTCCCCATTACCCACAGTGTTAAAAATTGTTGACTCAGCACTTTTTTCAAAAGTCCCGAAAAAGTACCCATGATAAAACCGACAGCAATTTTATTTTACCATTTCATTCTGTTGGTCCTAAGGAAGCTTCACATCAAATAAAAATTTTCAGTGCTGTGTAGTTTTGGAGATATGGGCGTTTTAAATTTTTTTCTATTTTTAGCTCCTGTGGTTCCCAAGGGCCAACGGGAATTTTTTTTTTGCATAAATTAACTACATAGGACCCAATAAGTCCTCATATCAAATTTGGTTCAAATCAGCCTATCGAGGGCAAATCTCATAACAACGGTAAATATAGCCCCTCGGACTTCTCTTGAACAAATCCGAGTCTACACCTCAAAAGGAAGCTGCACACCAAATATCAAGTCTCTGCTACTGCTGGTTGATGAGAAGATTTTTTAAGATTTACGCACACTTTTTGGACAAGGCCCTACTGAGGGGCAGGTCAACTTGATTTGAACAAACTTGAATTGACATATGACAGGGAACATGCACACATGATTTGGTTCAATTTGGTTGAGTTACTTGAGTAGTTTGTGAGAAGAAGTCGATAATGGGTATTCCGGGTATTCAGTACCCTAATGGCCATGTCACATAGGTTGAAGAGTAAACTCCTGTTAATTGAATAAAGAAATTGCATGAAATGTTGAGAAACTACCCTTACAGTCACCAAATTCTGCTGGTTTACTGACCTATTCAGCCTATGCACATTCAACACAAGCATATGATGAATTGTACCTTGTTCAACAGAATTCTATGAGCTCTGTTAAACAAGAGAATAAGTTCTTATGGGCCTTTAGATTACTCCAGATTCAAACTATTTACAGTCGAGTTCAAATGATGATCGGAATCGGCCACCACAATCGGCCGATTGTGGGCAATCGGAGGACAATGGCAACGGCTCCTGGAACATCGGTTCAACCGATTGTTGCCAAGCATTTTGTGATGATTCATTAACCGCATTTTATTATCTTCTGCAGGTGCTTAATTGTTAATGTAAAATGATGTCAATGATACCATTCAATAAAGTTGAGAAACAACCACAATGTGTATTCTTAATCTCTCTAGATGCCCCTTCACGGGATATACAAGTTTAATGACACGCAAAGCTTACAATTGAGCATGCTTGAGGCAATCGCTAGGTCACACTGGAAAAGTGAAGGTTGCACTCCATTGACTGGGGTTGCAGTAAAATTACCAGTCACATGCACTTGGGCGGTAAACGTGGCACTGAGAGCCAAGTTTACTGCCCAAGTGTGCGTGACTGGTAATTTTACTGCGACCCCAGTCAATGAAGTTTAACACTGTGAAAAATGTTCAGTTTAATGTAGTTTTTTCGAACCTCGAATTGTGTAGTAATGCACGGTGTTACAATCGGAATCGGCATCAGAACTGGCCGATTGTGAGCTCAAGCAACCGGTAATAGGTCAGCGACCATTTCTGGTAATCGGTTGAACACTAATTTACATGTGTGCCCAAATTAGAGAAGGTGTGAAGACATCAAGAAAAATAATTAAAATATATAAATTCTCCATGTCTATTCCACATTTGCAAATAACTTCCATCATAATATCACCAACGAAACACAAAGAAAGGCATAGCAATAAAACATAAAAGGATAAGGCCGTTATTTTTGATTTTAATGTGCCCAAACAGAGGCACAGTGGCATTGCGGTAACCGGTTCTCGTCAGATCACCGAAGTTAAGCAACGCCGAGTCCAGTTAGTCTTTGGATGGGTAACCGTCTGAGCGATCGATTCGGACTCCCGCGCTGTGTCCTTGAGCAAGACACTTAACCCTGAATGTTCACTTGGGGGCATGATGATGTGTACTAAGGCGTACTGCATGTCGATGGTGCGCATGTCTTCAATAAATCTAACACTGCCTGTGCAGCAGTGCCGAGTCACGATGTTGGTGAGCTGGCAGCTGCTCATCATTGCTTGGTGGTTCTCGCCGGCTTCCTCTACCCGCAAAACTGTCACTGACACGATATGACCATGGCTGTTAAAGTTCTGTTAAATCTTAATAAATAAATGTGTCCAAATTAGGGCAAAACAGCGTATCCAAAATAAATGAATTTAAAGGCATGGTTCTTAGATTATCCTTAGATTAAACCCCAAATTAAGTGACTACTCCTGTGCAGTACTGATTATGCATGTAGAGCATAGGAAAATCCCTTTACTGGCGTGTTAACAAAAGTGCACATTAGTAAAAGTTTTGGCACACTTGATGAAACAATTCTCTTCCAATGGCTTGAAGGCAATATATATCCCTGTGAATCACCATGTATAATAGAGAGGGTTAACTGTGCCTAGACATCTAATGAAATAATTTTACAATGTTCACACCATCAATGTGAGTTAGTCAGTCACTTTACACAATACATAAAAGCAAATGACGACTGATATAATCACAAAGCACACTCTGCAGTTTTCGCCATTCAGCATCCAGTATGTGCAGTGCTAATAATAGATGAGATTTGTCATGAACAACAACCAGCTGTGATTCATTTAATAAAAACATCATGTCGTCCCCTGAGTTCCAATGTGTTCTCTGTGCCTGTAGGCACGTAGAACACATTGGAACTCAGGGGACGATGTGTTAAGGTGCTGTATAAGTAATGGAATTTTGTTTATTTTGAAATTCTCGCCTCTGATATTCCTTAAATTCAAATTAAATATACACAAATTATACATCAAAATGAAGGTTGGGAGTTATAGAACACGTAAAATATATGAAATCAACTCGTAGAGTTGACATAGGCACCAAACAAAATTTCATTACTTATATAGCAACCTTAAGAAAAAAGACATTTTTAGATGGAAAAATGTCTCAACAGTGCTATTTTTAAATTCATGTATTTCATTAACCGCCAGTGATGAACCGATTATCAAAACTGGCTATGAACTGATAACCGATTATGCCGTTTCAATGCTGATTCCGATGATTGAAATTGGACCCAGAAGAAAATCTGTTAGTGACCGTTAAACTGCAGAATTTTTGTTGATAAATCACAAATTACGAAAGCTTAATAACACATAAGTTCTCAGAGTATGCATGTTTGGTGCTAGGCAATACTAGCCAAAATAATATTTGCATTTTTGGGAGTTGGGGTGGGGAAAGATCGTTATAAACGATACAATCACACGACACACAATATTGTTCTCTTTTGATGATTGTGCTATTCTAGTAAATATAGTATTGAAAAATTGTTAGGGTTTTTTGGGGCTCTTTTTCAATATAACATTCTGCTATTTTACTTGACTCACCTAGTACTCATACTCTAAGCTTGTTGTGAATATATCAGGTACTATTTGTTGATTTCTTAATCTCTTGATCAAAAGCTCAAATTACGAACGTCTTCGTAGCTTGAAGTACGCCGATAGAATGAGGCCAATCCAAGCAAGACTCTTCTGTTGTCAATCATAGTTAGAGGATCGGTTAATTCCAGAACTCTGTCTCTGATGATATCCGGGACAATACAAATCGGACTTACTAAAAAAAATCAATTTCACAACACTCTTCCCCATTTTAATTTTTTAATTCTTTTTCATCAGACAGGAAGAGTGTACTCAATAAAATGTAAGAAGTATATTTGGACTGTATCAGTAACAAGTTCACATATTGGTCACAAGTTTCCAGTCCTTACTTCAATCTATTCAAGCTTTAATGGACCCAGCTTGACCTGATCAAACAAAGTACTTTTGTCCTCACAGGTAAGCTCTCCATGTAAAACCTACATCAAATTTTAAATTTATCAATTTTAAAAACACCATTCAATTTCAAAACTGATTTTGTTTTCCATTCTAAAATCTCCCCTGTGTATTCACACCAGAAAGTTAATAACTGCATTAACCCTTTAACCAATGCGGACGATATCAAAATGTATTATTTTAAATATCATTTTTTAAACTTTTTCAAAAAATTTCAACAAAACCATATCATGTGACTCCTCTTTGGAACGAGCTCATTGAGCTCGTTCCAATGAGTGGTCACATGATATGGTTTTGTTGAAATAATTTGAAAAATTTATTTTTTTCAACTGCTCAATTTGCATATAACGCAGGCAGATGCAGGCGATTCATTAGGAAAAGGGTTAAAAGATATGTTCTTGAAAGGACAAGTTTTTTTTTTACAGAGATAAATATTCTCAACTGTGCATTCACACTAGAGAGAATATCTGGGAAAATTGTTTTGATTTTTTTTTTACTGGAGCTGAAACGGTTCAACAATTAATCGATTAATCAATGATCAATATCTTGATCGATCCAAAAAGTAATTGTTTGATTAATCGTTACTTTTGAACTACTGTATTATATGGGTTAACAAAGGAACAAACTTGCTCCAAAACAGGTAGACGTTGCCACACTGACTCACATCAATTATATGAGACAGAGTACGCATGCAAGTTACTTGACGACATACTTGTTTACTCGCAAGATCATCATACTGTATCAGTTGCGGAAAATGGTCATTCTTAACCCTTTACCCATTGCAGGTAGAAGACGATACTTGCAAAATAAATTCATGAATTACTAAAAGTTTTCAATTTTTGTCTCAAAAACATAGATTATGACCCCTCATTGGAACGAGCTCATTCCAATGAAGGGTCATAATCTATTTTTTTGAGATAAAAATTGAAAATATGATAAATTGAAGGGAGATTTTTATAAATAGGCCTAGTCAGCTTTGTTTGTTATGTTGGGTAAAGGTTTCACGGTGTAAATCATCAATGGTACGGCAATTATTCATGAATTACTAAAAATTTTCAATTTTTGTCTCAAAAACATAGCTTATGACCCCACATTGGAATGGGCTCGTTCCAATGAGGGGGTCATAATCTATGTTTTTGAGATAAAAATTGAAAATATAATAAATTTGAATGGAGATTTTTATATATAGGCCTAGTCGGTTGTGTTTATGTTGGGTAAAGGGTTCGTAGTGTAAATCATCAATGGTATTGCAATCATTCAGATATCTACATGTATCTGGACAAGTGATTAATCGGTTAACCAAGGTTAATCCACATGATTAATCGATCAATAAAACCTCAACCGTTTCAGCTCTATTTTTTACTGGATCCGGTAGACCACCTTTGCATTTGCAAGGGTGGCCTGAAGAATCTCATCCAGGCTTTCCTCGTATTGGTTGTTCATCCTTGCAATACCTGCACGGACATTCGCAACCTCCTGAGCTACCTCGCCGATAACCGAAGGGGTAGTCCAGGTTCTCCTTCCCATTGGAAAATAAGGAGCATCTGTCTCCAATAAAAGCCTATTCAGTGGTATCGCAGCCACTGATTTTTTAAGTTCTTGATTAGCAAAACTCCTGCACATTCCTGTAACTCCAAAATAAGTATTGGGGCGATGACGGAGCCAGGAATTAATGTCACTTTCTAAGCCTGTAAAACAATGGAGGTGTATGACCTGGCCACTGTGTGTTGCCTGGAGAACTTTAATTAGAGCTGTATTTAATACATCATGACTTTCATGAGACATCTGATCCCCCTCAGACCCACGAACATGCAATACTAATGGCTTATTTTTGGGAAGAAGATCTAAAAGTTCTCCAAAGATCCTGTCCTGCTCAGCAATCTCCTCTGGACCCTTGACATATGTTCTGTCCAGCCCTATTTCGCCAAAAGCGGTAACATGGGGAGAATTTACAAGACTGGCTAACTGCTGTTTAGTTCTCTCATTCAGAAGATGGTATTTAGAGGGGTGACAACCAATGGCAAGTGGCTTGTCCATTGGAAGCTGATCCTTCGGATACTCCTCGGGATCACAAAGTACATTGACAGCAGCATATAACTGAACATGTACTTGTGGTATGACATGCCGTTGTGTCCGCTCTAACACATCAGTCAGGGAAATATCTGGAAGATGAAAGTTGTTCCGAATCCTGTTGAGATGATAATGTGTGTCAATGGCTTGTGGAAGGATTCTAATTGGTTCAGTGGCTGTAATTGTCAGAGACCCCTCAGATTTCTTCGGGTTAACTTCCCTGAAGGTTGTAATATTGGCATCTACCACTAGTTGATCAGACGCTCCTCTCATTTCAGTCGAACGTTTCTGTTTAGGCAGGGGCCCTTCCTGAGACTCCCTAGAGCGTTTTTGAGGACTTAAAATCTGTGGTTTCCCCCATCTGACACTATTTGGGGGCTGATAAGATACATCCAACTTGGACTTTGATGGTATCGAATCTCCTCCGGGACCCTTTGGACGTTGTTGGACAGAAACTCTACTTTGAGAGCCAGCACTTCCGATACTCTTCAGTGCAACCTGCGGCTTAGTAGATGTAGCAAATTTAGCACCTATGGTAGCCATTGGTACTTTGGTTTTTATATCCGTCGGTATACACAGTTCAGCTTCTACTGCAGACATTATCCATGCAGCCGCTACCAGCTGATCGCTGGTTTCAATTGGATAGGAAATCTGTGATGCTTCTATTTGAGCTGCTAACCACTGGGCCTTATCATATTTTTCTTTCCTACTACGGTCAACCGCCACTTTAACTTTCCACATGGGAACCTCTGTCTGGCAAAACTGGTTTTGGCCTTGTTCATTAGACATATTTAGGACCAGACAAACTACTTTCCAATGAAATAAACAGCACACACTGTTTAATTGCTCCATGTGGAAGCCCTTTTTGGGAACTGAAATCCCAAGATCCTTTGCGATAGCTTGCATAGTAAGCTCATACCCGCTACTTAAATTCAGATCTCTCAATAATTCAGTTTTGGTCTGAACTACAATTTTTCTGAGATGATTCAGTAGTCTAGTTAAAACTTCCAAGTCAGAGAGAAGGGTTTCCTGAATACTCAGAACATTTTTTCCCAATTGAACCATATCCTGTACCATTTTGGTTCTTAAAACTTTGGGGGTGGTGGACTGGTGCTCAAACCACCACGTTGCTGGAAAATGACTGCCTATAAAGTGGCCAGCAACATCTTTCTTGAAAACTGCAGCACAGGAATTCAATGGGCAACATTTACCCCCAGTGTGCTTACTGGAAGGCTTGCAAGAGATGCTAACTTGCAGACCTTTTTGGGTATCCCTGAAAGAATCTGAAAAATCCCTTTTTTGCACAGTTGAGCCACTTTGGGTATTACTTGCGGGACAGTCGGGACTACAAACAAGAGCAGACTTGTTCTTAGCTGGAGCAGTAGGAGATGCTGATGAGACACTAAACAATTGTCTCTCACCCAGTAATCTATCTAACTCTGAGACTATTTGCTCGGCCATTGAGGGACCATAATATGCTGGTCTCAATTTTGGAGTTGTGTCTCTGGGATAACATTGAATATCCCTGCTCTCATAGGTGGGTGATGCAGTTCTTTTTGGTTTCCTATTTTTTGAGCTACAAGGGAGAGGACCTAAATTTTTATTCACCCACTCAGGACAGTTTAGCTGCTCCAGTGCCAATGCTGTAGCATCTGCCTGCCAAAGCTTATTATTTTTTGACTTTGCTATCATATATTGACGATAGAGCATCTCTTGCATTTCAATCTCCGACCATCCTGTACTGAGTAATAGGGCCATAAACCTGGATGCAGGACATATCAAAATATTATTTCTAGTATTTGTGACAATTTTAACCTGCAAATGATGGGTTCCTGCATCATCTATTTCCGAAGTCCCTGGAGTAATAGCAATGCTTTCTGCCACCCCAGTCTGATAACCTTCATGGGATAACTTGGACAAAGCTAGTGTTGATTCTGGGACTTCTACTCTTGGCCTTGATGGTAATTTCTTTGAGAAAGACACAATTGGATGTGCCTCTTTTGTCTGCTTGATTACTTCAACATTCGTCCCAGACACATTCAGGTACTCGTCGTGTGTCTGAGATGCAGTTTCTACCTCCGGCACATTCCGATATTCATCCTGTGCCGGTATGGGTAATGGTGTTTTTAAAACTAATAGCTGCAACTTGTCCAGGTACTCTTGACGAGTTGCAGCTGGGGAAACAATAGGTTGTGATGGCACATTCCAATTTTTGACCTGCTTCTCAGCCAAAGTAGCTGAAGGTGAGATTTGTATTGACCCACTCAAATTTTCATCAGCAGTCAAACCGTCTTTATCCACTTCCATGAGATGATCGATCTCTAAGTCTAAATCACTATTTGATGACATTTTCTGGAAAGAAAGAAAAAAGTTCAACAATTAGGACATTTATGTTCATCGATCTCTTCCCCTTGTTCTGCAGTTAGATCTGGCCTGGCAATCTAGAAAATCAAGCAGTGCAAAACAGTTGCCCTCCTCAGATTGCTTAGGAGTGCAACTGCACCTGAAATTTTCAATGCAAAAACTTGTATGCTATTTTGGTTATATTCACTTCAATGTATTAATATTGTGACTGAAAAATTGTACTACATTCAGATACATAGTGGAAAAATTGGCACACACATCATTATTCAAAATGTTATATTCAATTCTTATGTGACTGTCTTCCCCACTTAAAATGTATTAAAAAGCAACACAGAATGGGTCATGAATTATTGCGAATCAATGCAACATTGACAAATCGTCCCCTGAGTTCCAATGTGTTCTCTGTGCCAGTTGGCACAGAGAACACATTGGAACTCGGGGGATGAAATGATGATAGATTTTAAAGGCAGTCCCAAACAGGTCTGGCATTCCAGAAAATTAAGGGGTGCAAAAAATTGCCCTACTCAATTTTTTCTAGGCATGCGGCACTCCTAAAGAATGCCTGGTTACATCTACACATTTACCATGGAACAACTCCAAAAAGTGATCATACTGAATCATAAATTGACCACTGTATGGTTTCCGACAAAAGCAGAACACTGTTGAAGGTTTAAGAACATTAACTCCACCTGTTTCTTTTATAAACTTTTTCCAGCATTTATTAAGCCACGTGAGTAAAACTTTAAGGCATCTCTAAAGCCTATCGTGATTCATAACACTTATGGAATTCTCGAAGAACACCTTCAACAAGTAGGGAGTATATTTATTTATTTATTTATTGTTGGTTAAGGTCACATACTTCTGCACAATGGCTAATCATGGCCACAACATGGAGATAAAGTCGAGGTCAGTCAATCGTTTATACCCCATGTTGCCTATTTTAGAGGACTCGCACCCCAAGCATTAGTGACTGGGTCCTATTTTACCAGTGAAACAGAGCTTGTTTACCACAGTAAACAAGCACTGCTTCACTTCCCGGGGTTCCCACGGGGGAGTAGGGAGTATATACTGCCCCAATTATTCCTGGTCCCTTCCAGAAAGGATACAATTTTCTACATCTACCTTTTTTGGTTGCATCCTCTAACATATACGGTACACTACAGGGCTAAAATTTCGACAAAAATTCGAGAATCGATTCGCACAATAAAACCGGCGAGAATACATGTAGATTCTCGCAGCACCTCTGCTAGGATTCGCGTGAAAAGAATTGAGTCAATTTAACCCTTTATTTAACACAGCGGCAACAAATTAACCAGCAGAAGGCTAACATGACCTGAAATATCCTGACACTATGTCAATAAAATCTTACAAATATGGCTGTCATTGGAACGGGCTCATTGAGCCGGTTCCAACGACAGCCATATTTGTAAGATTTTATTGGTAAATATTGTTCATTTAATAATTTTATCATCTATTTATTATTTATTGTTTAAAAATTATCAAATTTAGTTTTAAAAATTAAAAAGGTGTTTTGGGTAAAATGTTAACATGTGTTATCAGTATACAACAGTGGTTCAACCATGGTGGCGTCATGGGATCCTGGGACACTCATAGTTGGTATGGATTCTCGCAATCATTTTCCTGAGAATCCAAATGGATTCTCACAAATTTAGACGAAATATAAGCCCTGCACTAAATCCTCAAGCTTATATGTATTTTTATTTAGGGTGAGATCATACTTTCATTTAATTTTCCGAGTCACTACCTTTGACCACTGGCAAGCAATTTCATGAGTTTTTTTCATTTCTGCCTCAAGATCACGGATTGTGTATAAGATGCCACAAAAGATCTTATGTCTTCACTCATTCCAAACCAATAAAAATCTTTACACACCCGATATCTTGTGCGAACTCCCCTCAACGTCCAGAAGTAGGGATATTGTGATCTAAAGACAAAATTTCCGATGAATTTTTCTTTATTTTATATAAAAGATTATTCTTCAACAAAAAATCTTTTCTGATTTAGCCACATGTATTTAGTAGCTTAACATATGAAGAGTTCACTTTCAGTGGGTTCCTCTTCAGTTTCCAACCATGTAATTATGGGGAAAATATCTGGGTCACTTCTTTGTGTCTCCTCCAATTCTTTGAGGAAACATATATTGTGGCTACACTCAATGGCTTATTATCAGTTGTGATTGTTTGTAATAGGGGCCCATTACATGAAGATTCTATTTCTAGTTGGGTATGGACTCACCCTAGATCTGGACAAATGCTACCAGAACAGGGTATTGAATCTATCCAACCATTAAAATCCCAAGGTATTCCTGTAACCTCTGGTTGCGGTTTACATACAGGAACTGAATTATCTTCAGTTGCAATGTCTGCCAACTGAATCTCTGTATGCACTGCTGCAACAGATGGATTATCTGGTAGGACAAATTTATAGGAACCTTGGGCAAGTGGTACCACATAGTCCATGTCCTTCTCAAACTTGGCCCAATTTGCCTGTAAACGGGTACTAGTACAGTACTTGCATCCATTACAGGGAAATTTGGAGAGGTTACACACTACCTTATACTCTGTACAAGCATTTTCTACTGGAATCTGGGACAAAGCACCTGCATTAGTAATTTAGTACGTATTTTCTTGGGTCTATGCTGGACTATCATGTTATACTGGCTTAATTCCTCCATCCACCTGGCTATCTGACCTTGTGGATCTTTTAAATTCATAAGCCACCTCAGGCTATTATGGTCAGTTCTTAGGATGGCCAAAAAGGTAATGCCTAAATTGCCGGGTAAACCGTACAACTGCACGGAGCTCTTTCCGAGTAGTACAATATCAGATTTGTTGTTTGGGGAGGGGTGGTCAAGGCAAAGCTACCATAAGCTAACTCTTTCTTCTCCATTTTGAACCTGTAGAAGTTCTACCCCCAATGCCCAGCTATTGGCATCAGTGTCCAAAATAAAGGTATCATTTAATATCATTTTTATTTGGAAGAGTGAGGATGGGAGGGGAAATCAAAACAAACTTTGAGTGCTTCAAAAGCCTGCTGTTGCGCCTCACCCCAATTAAATGTTTTTTACCTGTCAAATCATACAGTGGTTTAACAATCATTGCAAAATCTTTTATAAATGTTCTGTGATAGTTAACTAAATCACAAAAACTTTCCACCTCTCGGGTGTTTTTGAGACAGGCCAGTTTCTCAGTTTCTTTGGATTCACCATTTAACTCTATGCCATTTTCACTGACTATTCGCCCAAGGAATTCAATCTTATGTTGGCAAAATTCACATTTTTTAGATTTTAGTTTAACCCTTTACACAACGTAACAGCCAAAATTGGCCAGCGCTATTCTAAAAAAAAACGCCCATAATTAATTTTCATTATATTTTCATTTTTTGTCTCAAAAACATAGGTTATGACCCCTTTTTGGAACGAGCTCGTTGAGCTCGTTCCAATGAGGAAGTCACAGCCTGTGTTTGTTAGATAAAAAATGAAAAAATCAGTTAATCATTCAAGAATTTTGTTTGCAAGTGTCTGCTTTTCATGTTACATGTAGGTAAAGGGTTAAGGCAATACTGACAAAATCTCTGAAGTACTTTCTTCAGATTTTCAAATGAGTATCCACCAAAAACTACATCATCAAGATAACAAAGAGCTGCAGTCAAAGTAAGGCTATGCAGTACTAAAT
Source organism: Pictodentalium vernedei (assembly GCA_031216915.1). Taxonomy (NCBI): domain Eukaryota; kingdom Metazoa; phylum Mollusca; class Scaphopoda; order Dentaliida; family Dentaliidae; genus Pictodentalium; species Pictodentalium vernedei. Next base: position 376,390,235 of record CM062291.1, read on the forward strand.
TTATCACCCCAGACCTGGAAAATGGACTTCCAGAGAGACCAAATGGCATTTTAAGAAATTCCCAGCTTCCATGTTTTGTGCTAAATTCAGTATTGCACCTATCTTCTTTTTTTACATTCACCTGATGATTGGGGCTCATGCAATCAGCCTTCCAAAACCATAAGTTTCGTGATAACCAATCCAAGCTCTCATCAATCCGCGGCAAAAGATATACTTCCTTTTTGTGATTGCATTGATCTTCTGATAATCTATGTACCACCACAATGATTTATCTCTTTTACGAACTAATACTAGGGGTAATGCCCACTCAAACTAGGTTGGATTTAGTGCTCAAACGACTAGTGAATTCCAACGTCGACTAGTCAAAACTCAAAAGTCAAGTCGACTTCGACTAGTCATTGGTGATAACTTATCTCCTTATAACAGTGTTGGTGTTCTGGTAGAGTGCTGAAGGTCCAAATTTGGCTTCACTTGGGCATTCATATACAGCAACTTACTGGAACATTATTCTGTTAATGTGCTTCTAATTATGCTAAGAGTGAAATTATATAGTCTTATTTAATTTGTCTTGTTGCGATTTATGGGAGAGTGCCTATAGGCACTCTCCCATAAATTGCAACAAGGCAAATTAATAACATATCCTGATAGCCCAAAATAATTCAGCACTCTACTAGTACCAGTTAAAACAAACTACTGTCACTACTATTAGATGGCAATAGAAGTATACACTGATTGCCCAATATTGCTGTTCAAACTGTCTGACAGTGGCACAGAAGGGATACTATTTACCTAAAAGCTTGAACTCCTCAGACTTGTCGACTGCACAATTGAGAGTCGACTACTGGTTTGCCCAGAGTCGACATCGACTAGTTGACTAATTGTTTGAGTACTAGTTGGATTACCCCAGCACCTAATAACTTTTGAAGATGGGCCTCTTCATCTTCAAAGCATAGTGGTATACGTCTCATGGGCTGGCAAACTGGTTGATGGTCTCCCGTATTTATTGAATGTGCAATTTCCTTATAATTTTCCATATCAAATTCATTTTTGGCGAACACATCTTCATACTCTGTCAGAAGTGCTGCCAATTGTTTCATCTGGGTTTCGTTCAAATTCTTTGATGAACGAAGAAACAGATCAGCTACAGGGACTAACGGGAAAGGAGAGTGATCACTCTCATTTGCCATCACTCTCCTAAACTGTTCACTGGGGGAGCAATTAATCACTCGCCTTCATGATGTGTGGAGAAATTATGTCGGGACATCACGTTATATATTCTATTTCAATCAGCCATTACGTAACCCAACTAGGAGACGATACTTGCAAAACATTTTCTCGCATAACTAAAATGTTTCATATTTTGCTTAAATCATAGCTTATGACACCTCACTGGAATGAGTTCAAAGCACTCATTCCAATGAGGTCATCAGCTATGTTTTTGGAGCAAAAGTAAAAAAATAAAATTTGTATGATAATTTTCGAATATAGTGTTGGTCAGTTTGAGCCGTCATAGTAGGTAAGGGGTTAAAATCACTCTCCAGAATTTTTCACTTGCAAATTCAAAATGAGGAGTGATTATTCACTCGCCTGCATCCTCTTCTCGGCAGCCACATGATTTGGAACTGTATTTGCATAGTTCATTTTTACCGATTCATTATTTGCCTTTCCATTCAGTAGGGCAGTGTTCATTTTAGCAATAGTTGGATATGGGCTGTCGCGATTATTGTGGTCGACTGTTGTGGTAGTCGACGGTTTTTATTTTTAGTCGATTGTCTTTCATTTTTAAAGTGGTACAAGTTGGAATAATATTGTGCTATGTAATGAGATAAATTAACGGATTGTTAACCTTTGAAATGTCTCGCCACAGTTACTTGTAATGTCCCATGCCTTTGTTTTCCGCATTATTGTGCAACAACGTAATTTTGAAAACACTGAGCCTTGCCATTTGATCAATCCCTATTCTCTGTAGTATTAACCAGCACCAGTACTAAAGTATCGTTCAAATGGTGTATCTTTTAATAATTGCAGTTTGGGAAGTCACTGCAGAGTAAACAGAATCTTCGGTCTTGTACCTCGCGCAACCCTCTTTGGAATAATTCGAACTGCGAAAGTGAGAAAATTGTTACAAGACCCACAGCAGTAACTTCATTTGTAGTACTAAGTTGTAACTTGTGTTGGAGTGGAAGGGTTTTAACTTCAAAATTTCTGAATATTAGTTACAGAAAAGAAACATTTGCACAAATGTTCTGTTTAAATTCTTCAAATCAATCGGAGCCTGTCAGAGATATTCCAGTGTTACTATTTTATCTCAATGCAGAAAGGTACACATTCAAACATCGTCAGTTTTAAATTTATTTTGTAAGTATTATTAGAGATTGTTGAATTCAAGGGAAACTACTATTAATTGACTAACCGTCGACTAATGCTGGCGATTAATCGACTATGAATTTTGTTTTATTTTTGCACAATGACTAATCATGACCACAACATGAGTATCAACTCAAGATCAGGGGTGATTGTTAATAAGCCATGTTGCCCATTTTAGAGAGGGTTTGCACCTCCCAGGCACTGGTGACTGTGTCATATTTTACCTGTAAAACAGAGCCTGTTAATCCCAGTAAACAGGCACTGTTTCACTTCCCGGGGTTCCCACGGGGATATGAAAATTGATAGTCACAACAGCCCTAACTTGGATTACTAACATACATATTTCTAATTAATTGCTGATGAGGTATGTTCGCTAACACAGCTTCAACCTCATACATGTATTGCATGTCCAATTAACTGATTTTTATGTATAGTGATACAGTGGAGCCCTGTTAATTGAACAGCCACTTTGCCAATGAAAATTATTCAGTTAACAGGAGTATTCAATTAACAGGAAAAGTGTCACTTTCCTGTATTCTAGAGATAAACTTAGCATTTATTCTATTATATTTTGGTTGACAGAGCACCATGAGCTCTGTCAAATAAAATATAATAGATTGAATGCCTGTATTGGGTATACTGAGGCCAAATTGGTCTATAACCAAAGGAAAACTGAGAAGAGTCAGGGTAATTTCTTGACATGTTACAAGATTTTTTATTCAATTAACAGGAGATTACTCTATAACCTATATTAAATTAACAGGTCAAATTTGTGCTGGAGGCATGGTAAAAGGTTTTGTGTTGGGAAATTATATTCAATTAACAGGGATATACAATTAAGAGATATCCAATTAAGTGGGCTCCACTGTATTATGATTATTTATATTTATAAGACAAATTTGAGGTTTATGTTGATTTGCATAAACAGAACGTAAACTTAAAAGGGGTAGTGTCTAACAGGCCTGGCCAACTCGAAAATCAGGAAGTGCAAAACAGTTGCCCTCCTCAGATTGCTTGTGAGTGCAATTGCACTAGTGCTGGTCGGTGGACCGAAAAGCCGATTCGGTCCCGGTTGTTTTAAACAATCGAAAATTACAACCGAGCATGCTCGAAATAACCGAATTTCCGGATGCTCTCGCGGGAATTTACGACTTCCGTAACTAGCATAAACAACGTGTTCACGCGATCGGCGAATGATTCAAAATGACAGAGAAAATGGAAAAGTCACAATCAAACCCTAGCCCAGTATGGGATTATTTCAAGAAACCCGAGAAAAATGATAAGTTTGCAATATGTAAACTATGTCCTGGACAGAAGAAGATTGCAGCCCAGTATGGGAATACAAGTAATTTGATTAGACACGTTGATTCGGTCCACAAAAGCGAGAGCCGGCAGTTGAAAAAAGGACTTGATGAGAGAGCTTCACTCAAACGAAAATCGAAGGAAACAGACGATCCGAGAGGTGCTGATGTAAAACAAGCAAATCTGACACCTTTTCCTTTTTTGCAAGACAAATGAAAGTGTCAATGACACTGTAGCTCAACTTGACAAACTTGAACTTGGTAAGTTATAAATGAAATGGCAAAACTGAAGATCATTGGGACCAATGTCAGTTTTTTTGCCAGTGGCAACATTTTTTGACAGAAACCGAAGAAAATCGATAGCTCCCATCTAGAGGTCACCGTAAATAAGCATACCAGGTTTCAAAGCAATCTAATCATAAATGAGCCCTGTAGGGTGAGCCAAAGGGAAATATTGTGGTCTGACTAAACTAAGTTCTAAGAATGTTGGCCGCGGCAACATTTTTTGACAGAAATTGAAGAAAATCGATAGCTCCCATCTAGAGGTCTCCCCAAACAAGCATACCAGGTTTCAAAGCAATCAAATCATAAATGTGCCCTGTAGGGTGTGCCAAAGGGAAATATTGTGGTCTGACTAAACTGAGTTCTAAAAACGTTGGCCGCGGCAACATTTTTTGATGGAAATTGAAGAAAATCGATAGCTCCCATCTAGATGTCACCCCAAACAAGCATGCCAGGTTTCAAAGCAATCCGATCATAAATGTACCCTGTAGGGTGTGCCAAAGGGAAATATTGAGTCTTCTAACTAAACTAAGTTCTAAGAACGTTGGCCGCGGCAACATTTTTTGACAGAAATTGAAGAAAATCGATAGCTCCCATCTAGAGGTCACCCCAAACTAGCATGCCAGGTTTCAAAGCAATCCGATCATAAATGTACCCTGTAGGGTGTGCCAAAGGGAAATATTGAGTCTTCTGACTAAACTAAGTTCTAAGAACGTTGGCCGCGGCAACATTTTTTGACAGAAATAGAAGAAAATCGATAGCTCCCATCTAGAGGTCACCCCAAACTAGCATGCCAGGTTTCAAAGCAATCCGATCATAAATGTACCCTGTAGGGTGTGCCAAAGGGAAATATTGAGTCTTCTGACTAAACTAAGTTCTAAGAACGTTGGCCGTGGCAACATTTTCCGACAGAAATTGAAGAAAATCGATAGCTCCCATCTAGAGGTCTCCCCAAACAAGCATACCAGGTTTCAAAGCAATCTGATCGTAAATGTACCCTGTAGGGTGTGCCAAAGGGATATATTGAGGTCTGACTAAACTAAGTTCTATGAACATTGGCTGTGGCAACATTTTTTGCCGGAAATTGAAGAAAATCGATAGCTCCCATCTAGAGGTCACCCTAAATAAGCGTATCAGGTTTCAAAGCAATCAAATCATAAATGTGCCCTGTAGGGTGTGCCAAAGGGAAATATTGTGGTTTGACTAAACTAAGTTCTAAGAACGTTGGCCGCAGCAACATTTTTTGCCGGAAATTGAAGAAAATCGATAGCTCCCATCTAGAGGTCACCCCAAACAAGCATAAGAAGTTTCAAAGTAATCTGATCATAAATGCGAACTGTGAGGTGTGCCAAAGGAAATTGTGGACGTACGTACTAATGTACGTACGTACGTACGTACGTACGTACGTATGCCGACGGACGAGAAGTGATGGCAATAGCTCAGCTTGACTTTGTCAAGTTGAGCTAAAAATGGCACCCAAGTGACAAGAGACAAAAAGAATGTAATGATAAATTGACCGAAATGATATGTGTGGACATGCAGCCTATCAATATTGTCAATGGCCAGGGCTTTCGTGAATTTGTTCATTGTTTACAGCCAGCGTACAACATTCCAGATCGCAAAGTCATACGAGAGTGTATGATACCAGGTGCCTACGAGAAACAGAAGTCAATGATTCAATCAAAATTGAAGGACTGTGAGTCACTCGGTGTTTCATTGGATCATTGGACTTCTTTGGCGCAATATGCCTACATGGCAGTTACTGGCCACTTTCTATCAGAAGATTTCACAATGAATGATTATTGTTTGAACGTAACTCCCATGCCTGAATCACACACAGCAGTGAACATATCTGAAGCTCTCCTCGCCTGCCTTAGAGAATGGATTCCGAACTATGAAGCCAAGAGCTTGAATATTTACGTAATCACCGATAATGCTTCCAATGCACAAGCTGCTTTGAGACTCTTACCTGCCAATTTTATTCCACTCAATTGTTTCGCTCACACCTTACAGCTAGCAGTGAATGATGCCATTTCTAAATTCCCGGGCTCGGTAGGGTGATTGCAAAGGCAAAAACTATCACTAAACATTTCCATGCAAGTGCAAGGCTACACACATTTTAACTGAGAAACAAAAATCTTTGGGTGTACCAGTCCATCGTTTAAAAAATGAGTGCCCAACAAGGTGGAATTCCCTGTTTTATTTACTAGAAAAATTAGTGGAACAGCGAGAACCAGTTACTGCTCTTCTCGCATCAATTGACAAAATAAATGACCTACAAAAATCAGAATGGAAAGTAGCTAGCAGTTACATGAGCGCCTTAAAGCCATTTGAAGACGCAACCAAGATGATGTCCGCTTGTAGGTATGCCACGAGTTCGATGGTAATCCTGGTTTTAAATGTGCTAAATCAGCAGATGGACAATCTAGAGATGAATGACTTTGGGAAGCAAATACAGGCCAACATCCATGCGAGATGGCCAGACTTCGAAAGTCGCTTGGAATTTTCCATTCCTACTTATCTTGACCCAAGATTCAAACAGTATGGCTTTGAGAATGAGAACGCTCGGGACAAGGCGGCCAGTGAAATATTAAAGATAATGGTAGACATTTATGAGGAAGCTCAGAACAAAAGTGCCCTTAAAACTGAGTCAACAGACACTGATCAGCCATCTACCTCCAGCTCCAAAACAAATGACAGCCCGCAAAAATCTAAAAATGTTTGGGGAATTTTCAAAAGTATGGTTGATAAAAAGAAGCAAGCAGCTTCACATCGCGCTGACAATACAGTTAAAGATAACATGGAGCGCGAATTTCAACTGTATTGCAATGAGGAGCTGTTAGAACCTGAACAATCACCTTTCAACTGGTGGAAAAGCAGTCGTACGCGTTACCCGAATCTCGCAAAACTTGCACACGTCTATCTAGCAATCCCAGCTACTTCGGTACCGAGCGAGCATCTCTTCAGTAAGGCTGGTCTCATTATCTCTAACAGAAGATCTTGTCTTGACCCATTCTTGGCAGAAAAACTCACCTTTCTTGGACATAAATTGAGACAAAAGCCGCAACATTAAACTATTAATATGTTTACCAGGCTATTTCGTGATAATTGGCTAACACTCCTTACGAGTCCTTAGTGACTAGTATGCTGAAATTGGAGTTTAATAGTATCATTCTCTTCAGTTCATTTGTCCTTTTGTTAAATCATGGCAGTCTATTGGCAGATGGCCACTGCCCTTGTGACTTCGAAATATAATTTTGACTTTTACGTTCATGGTTAAGTGACATTCTAGTCAGCACACTGAAGCACAGTTATTTATTTAGTTATAATATTGATGACACTTATGTCTTTCACTTATCATATAAATCATTTAAATCTGCCAGGGTCAGGGTGAATTAGTTCAAACGTGTACTTTTTTTTGGGGGGGGGGGGGGGGGGGGGGGGCATGGCATGCTTAAGTCCAACTCGCCCCATATTAAGTCAATGGCAAAAATCTGCTTGACTTAATATGGGGTGAGTTGGACTGTCACCGGATTGTTTTTACAGACAATCGAATATTGGAGTTGTGAATTTCTTAAACGGCATGCCATGCCATTTGAGAAATTCAAAACACCAATATCCGAGTGCCTCATTTTTTCCTGGGGATGTTTATAGATTTTCGCGAAATTATGCCAGAGCTTGCATTTGGTAATAGAGGACATTGGACAAGCCCAGAACGCTAAAATCCCTATGCTATGGCTGCGTTATGATTCTCCGAGTGAGCTCATTAATGTGTAACGCAATGCATTACACACTAATGAGCTCACTCTGAGGATTTTAAACAATGCGGTTGTTTGATAAAACAGAGTCGGACATTAGTTAGTCTTTTAGTAATGCGATTTATTTATAAAGGGTTAACATTTTGTAAACTGGCAGGTCTAGTGTGCGTTCTTTGAACTACAATCAGACTAATTAAACTTGGACTCGCTGTTCGTCAACCGCTTCTTATCTCAAAAGTCGTTTCGTTTTGTATTTCTGCTGTTCCGTTAATTTATCACACCACAACAAAAATGGCCGCCCCCATAGAATTCGAAATTGTTCTGGCTTCTCAATAATAAATTGACCGGGTTTGACTTTAAAAGGAGAAATTTTAAATTTTTTGTCCAGCGATACACCAGGCGTACTTGGCAGGCGATATACTGAGTTTGCAAGTTCCCAATAGCTGTTTCAATCTGGTGACAGATTTTTGCCCCTGTTCTAATGTCATGTGGAGCCGTGGAGCGTCTTGGAGTACTTGGACTTTAATCCACCCACCAGAAACAATCTACCAATTCAAATACATGTTTAAACTAAGGGTCAGTAATGTTGTTTTATCAGTAATTTGTTTAGTTTTGCTTTGTTATTTTCCCAATTCACACTCTCAGGTTGTTATTTTCTTGAATGTTTTCCATTTTAAATAAAAACCGAAACCGAAACCGAGATTCGACTCTTTGAAAAATAACCGAACCGAAACCGAGACCGAGGACCAATTGTCACAACTGGACAGCACTAAATTGCACCTGAAATTTTTAATGCAAAAACTTGTATGCTATTTTGGTTATATTTACTTCAAGGTATTAAAATTGTGACTGAAAAATTTTACTACATTCAGATAAAAAAAAAAAAAAAAGTTGGTACACACATCTTCTCAGTATTCAAAATTTGCATTCAATTCTTATGTGATTCTCTTCTACACTCAAAATTTATCGAAATGCGACACACAATGGGTCATGAATTACTACGAATCAATTCAACATTGACAAATCGTCCCCTGAGCTCCAATGTGTTCACTGTGCCAGAAGGCACACAGAAAACATTGGAACTCAGGGAACGAAATGATAATAGATTTTAAAGTAGGGGTGTCGCGACTATCATTTTTTGTAATCGGCTAATCGTGACCAGTAATCGACAGTTAGTCGATTAATAGTCGCTTCCCATGATTTTTTAGCAAATCATTCTTCTGTTTGTAAAACTCTGAAAATGACAATGGCACCAGTGTGTTCAGACGAAGTGGGGTTGTGGGAACAACAAATCGGTCTCGACTGAAGCTACATGTAGTCCAATCTTGGACCCACAGTCCGTAATATAATTTTTGGGGTTGGTACGTCCTGTAGGACGTACCAACCCCAAAAATAATATTACTGACTGCGGGTCCAAGTTTGAACTAGATTGAAGCCGATGAATTAAAATGAATTTACCAAAGAACGTTCCTGCATATGTTTCCTTTCTGCAATAAGTTTCTCGAAATTTTGAACATTGAGATCTACATGTATGCATTCCCTCGTCAGTTGTTAAAATTGGATCTTAGTCTGAAGTTCCAAACTTTGAGAAGTGATCTGACATTCTGACTTTCGTCATAATTTTGTCACTTCCGCGCTTTGGGTTTTCCAATGGGTGCATTCGTGTGTACAAGACTGGAGAAATTCAGAAGAATCTATTCTTCTCGAGTAACTGTGAGTGTCCTTTCTTACACAGTCAGTGACAGTCAGACAGTCTTCCGGTTATGAATGTTAACTATGGTTAGATATTTAAAGTTATTCACCTTCATTGATCATTCACCTCACAAAACAATGCAATTTAGCCCCGACGTGTAGTAGACGTGTACCATCTTGAAAATGAACGACGATCGACTAAAAATAAAAAACGTCGACTACTTCAATAGTCGACGGTTAGTCGACTAATCGAATAATCGCGACAGCCCTATTTTAAAGGCAGTACCAAAAGGTCAGGCATTCCAGAAAATCAAGGGTTCCAAAAAATTGCCCTCCTCATTTTTTTCTAGGCGTGCAGCACTCCTGCACTCCTAAAGAATGCCAGGCCTGGTCTCAGTTGGTTCAGCAATAAAATTTGTAAGCAATTTGCCTAAATCACATTTATCAATGCTGCAGAATATGGAGGAATACATGTAACTGTATCCAAAGATAAACTAATTTTTGCAACTTTTGTAGAGTTACTATTTTTAATTACAGATGGTATCTCTGTATTTTCTATTTTGAGTGAATCTTTTTCTGTATCTATCACTGCTTTATGTTTTCGTAGAAAATCTATTCCAAGTAATATCTCATCTTCATTTGGAGCAACATAAACACACTCATTAAATGTAAAATCACCAATCCGTACTGGTATGGGACCTACATAACTTCCTGTCATCTGTCCGTCTCTGCCTGCTGTATTGAAATGAACAGATTTTATGACTGGCGGTGCTGGTTTTATGCACTCAAAAAATTTATCCGACAAAACTGTTACATCGGCAGCTGTGTCATCAACTGCATATGTTTTGTAATCTGCAATTGCTAATTCTATTTGAATTGCAGAAAGAGATTTAATGCAATGAACAATTAAATTTTTCTGCTCATGAAATTATAAATTCAAAGTAATTTGTATATTTTTTATACTTACCAATGTCCCAGATTAGCTGGTGCTAACTCTATATTTAATCAAGGGCCAATCACAAATTTTGCTCCCCACCCCTCCAATTCCCCAAATTTGCATGCAAAACCGAAAAATTCATGTCCTATCTGGTCCTCCATACTTTTGCAAACTGCGCATGCGCAGTATCCAGGAAGACACCGAAATTGGCACCAACCATCATTCTTCCTAGAAATTGCCTGCTAAATGGCAACAGCGGGGAGGTATGAGTGCCCACTCATGGGAGGGCCATCCCCGTCTGGGCCATTGGTAAGCATAAAAAATATACAAATTACTTTGAATTTATACTATTTTTATACAACAACCAATGGCCCAGACTAGCTGAATCGTAAAAAGGCTGGAGGACCTAGAAAATCCAGTTACTCAATCACTTCTTGAAGGATAGCTCCTACAGAATAGGAGAGAAAGGAATTATATATGTCTTTCTCATTTGCGAGAAACGAGGAGGACATAACACCAAAAATGTAATTGAGCATTACATAAAAAATAATTCTCCATTTAATGCCAGCATAACCCATTATGCTAAATCGGTGATAGGAAGCCAATAGGAAGCCAATATATAAAGATGGTCCAGAGAATTAGACTCTTTATACTCATTTAAAAGTATCCAATGATTGTATATTAACACGTTTGACATGTAACATTTACAAATGCTTCACAGCGAGCTACACTTTAAAAAAAAGTACATAAATGAGACACATTAATTTGCTTCACACCGAGCTACGCATTAAAACCATCCCAGCACTGACTCGAGATTACTGACACCGAAGGAGGTCTTCCCTTGCTTTTCACTATAAAGCCAGATGATCATAAGGAAAAAACCCACCCCCCCCCCCTTCCCCTTGTTCTGAGGTACATGACCACAAAACAAAGAGGGCAGTGGAACAGCGTCACTGCTGGAATGGGTTGCCTAAATAACTATAGATGTCATCATTTAGTGGATGACATTCTGAGCAACAGACAGGGGACCTAAACATCTAAGGTCACCAGAGATGGACTATAAAATTCTAAGATAAAACTTGGTAAATGTAGAAGGCTGTGTCCAGGATGCAGCTTTCATGAGATCAGTAATGGCTATACTGTTAGAATAAGCCCAAGAAGTGGACAGTGCTCTAACTTCATGCGCAGATATCTTATTAACAGAACGCTGATCCGAAGATAGACTTTCATAGGCAATCCATATTGCCAACTGAATCCATCTAGCAATCGAATGAACAGAAATATCTCTTCTGTTAGGAATCAATGACAAAAAGAAGTGTTTTTCTTCCTTTTCTTATAAACTCTGATCGGCATTTATATATGCGCATAGCCCTGACTGGACACAACAGAGGTCTATGGTTGTCCATAGATGGCAGAGCCTTTATGATAATAGGCTCAGGCCGTTCATCTGGAGCCCGATTCTTAGCCAAAAATCCCACTTCTGTAAAGTAATGGTGTTACCAACACTACAGTAGTGAGATTCGTCAACAGATAAAGCATGGAGTTCACTAACTCTTCTAGCGGATGCAAAGGCTAAGAGAAATGCTGTTTTATGGGTCAAGAATTTGAACTCTACAACGTCTAATGGCTCAAACGGAGCTTCTTTAAGCTTTAACAGAACCCAAGCTAAATTCCACTTAGGAATTAATCTGAGGGTTCTAGGTCTATTTATAGAGAAATTTCTAACTAGTATGGATAATGAAGCATTAGATCCAATTGCCAAGTTATCATGATGAGCGCAAGTGTCTGATAACATAGACCTATATCCCTTAATAGTGATGGGCTGCAGTTTGAGAACGTCAAACAGGTAGACCAGAAAGTTGGCAATATCCGGTATGGAAGGATCATAGACGTCTATCGACTGATCCTTACACCAACGAAAGATAACCTTCACTTTGCTGCGTAATTCAGCGAAGAGGAGGACCTCCTGCAGTTAGAAATTGCGTGGACTGCTCGTCCTGTGAATTGCTTGCCATGCAAGAAGGACCGCACAACGGAAATATGTGATGGTTGAGACCTTCTGGGTTGTGATGCAGTGTGCATGACTTCCCCTGGTAAAGAAGGTCCTCTCGTGGAGGAAGCTTCCAGGAACGTTCCATAACAGACACCTGATAAGATTGATCCATGGTTTCTGTGACGATAGAGATGCTACTAACAGAATCTTGCAACGAGACTGTATTATTTTTAACAGAATCTGCTGAATCAACGGAGTTGGAGGATATGCATATCCTATCATCCTGTCCCATGAGATTGACAGAGCATCTACTGCGTATGCTCAATGGTCTGGACATGGCGACATGTACGTCTGCAACTGATTGTTGAGGTGTGACGCAAACAAATCTATCATAGGTCGATCCCACTGGTAGCAAATCTATCTTAATACTCACTTGTTGAGTGTCCACTCCGATGGTAACAGGCAACCTTTCCGAGAGAGCGAGTCTGCTAGTACGTTCAGATGACCCCGTATATGTTGGACCGATAGTTGAACATGATGATTCAAGACATACAGAAGAATTTTTTCCATTAGTTCGCATAACGGAATCGAATGAGTGCCTCCCTGGTTCCTGAGGTACTCTACTACTGTCGAATAGTCCGACAATATCTGAACATGAGCGTCCGCTGTAATGTGAATCCAATGTTGTAGCACTAAACATATTGACATCATTTCTTTAATGTTTATGTGTTTCTCTAGGAACCAAGGGTCCCAAAGACCCTGTGTTACGGTGTGGAAATATTAATGATATTGGCAACAGAAAGAAATCTGAGAATTAGCAACAATTTCGCTCCCAGACTAACAGGTTATCTAAAAAACTCCATGAAATTAGATCATCTCTTATTCATTGCTGCCCGCAAGGACATTTTAGCCCATTTGACACCATTTTCTCTTTGTTTAGAGAAGCAGTCATTGTTGATGACGGAAGCTATCTCCACTGTAAAATCAGCCGTATCCACACTCCAAAGACTTCTGAGTATTTGCCGTGAGAAGGAATCGTCTGTCTTCTACATGGACAATTATTTCCAACGCCATGTAAACTTTGCTGGCCTTTCATCGAGGATGACCATGGAAAGAAATACGAATCCAGATCAACGCGATCGGACAAAGACGCCGTGTTGAATGAACTGGCAGAATAAAGACGGTCCGAGAAACAAAAGATGCCTATTCCTGCCAGCAGATGATAGAGAACAAACCCCGACCAACCCAAACACCGAGTCTGATGTTCACCAAGGGGATTCAGATTATGACTCAGATGCAGACAGTGAATTCGCAGTGGACGATTTTGACTTGGATGAATTCTCGTCCACTTCATGCACAGACTCAGAATCTCCTGATTCGAGTAAAGAAACTCCATACTGTTGCTATCAATGTTGCGTTTTTAATAATAAAAAAAAAATTACCCCGATGTATCAGAAATTACTGAGGGTGGCACCTGGTGCCCAGCAGCCCACTGCGTGAGATGGAATTGAAAATGAAAAAAAAATTAAAATCACCAGGAAACTGAAATGTAGAAGACGTTACTGACCAGTAAAATTAAATATAACCCCATCCCCTACCCCGAGGGGGGGGGGGGGGGGGGTATATTTGATTGTATTGGTTAGTGACGCAACCTTCATTTCAGCTTCTTTGTTATTTTTTTCTGTGCTGAGCCTGATTGATCCCACCTCATATCATCATTTGTTGGTAAACTCTTCTCCCGAGATATGATGCAAAGTGGAGGAAGAAATTCCCAACCCATATCCCACACTGCGGTTACCCCCAAAATTGTGCCCCCCCCCCCCCCCCCACCTTCTGGAGCTTTGGACCTTCCTGCAACGAAACGATAGGCCTAACATGTCCCCCCACCCCCCCATTGGCACGACCTCGATGGGCACATTCCAATGAAGGCGGTGACATGATATGGTTTCGTTTGACTTTATTGAATAATTTACAAAAAAGAAACATTAAATAAAGTATTAACTCTTTTTGTCACTCGATTTCTATGAAGGGTATTTAAAAAGCATAGGGTTATATTCAATGCAGAGAGCTTGGTTTTTTCATGTTTTCTGAGAAAAAACCGTGACATATGCACCGGTAGCTAAAAACGGAAACCCGCAGCCAACGTTACACAGACTTAAACTTTCTGTGATTGGTTTGTTTATTGTGATACCCCTCTCGGAAACAATTGAATTTGCGCCGTACACATGCGCATCGTCCCCGTAATATAAAAATATGTGTGGGGGTTTCCCAGGCTGTGTTCCACATTTTCAAAAAATGGGTCAACTTTCATTCTGTACTCCGGGGATATGCATAAATCGAGGTAAACAAACAGCATGTTTTTTTAAAGAAGTAACTTCAAAATGCTCTTTATTCAATTCAGGTCAGGAGAAATTCATTCATTCAGTATTGAAGTTCAGCAAATTTTGATCGCAAACTGCAGTGCAAATCCAGATAAATCGATCGAACACATCACCGTCACATTTTTAGGAGCGGATTCATGTAAAAAAATCTGATTTTGTTATCCAAAATATAACGTGGATTCCTAGCCTAAAAGCCACCAGAAGGCTCCATTTAATAGCAGATCCCCCCTAGAGTGCCCGTGCCTTCGGCACTCGCTGCAGATGCCTTCGGCATCTGCATTTCTGACTTGCAAAAAATGCCGTAGTGACTGCCGAAGCACACAAAATTCGCTACGGCAAAGGGCTGCCAAAGCAGAAATTTCTGAATTGCGAGGGCTGTAAAGTTACAGCACTGAACGTTTCTAACCACCATTTCTTCCTTCCATCATCCAAATGTGTCTTGGATCCACCAATTTTACCATTGATTTGTGTCTGGCATCATTAAAACAGAGATTTAAAAGCACAGATGTCAGTTTGTTGTTACTGATGGAAGGGCCAAAGAAAGAATGAATGATGGTTGGTGCCAGTTTTGGTGTCTTCCAGGATACTGTGCATGCACAGTTCGCAAAAGTGTGGAGGACCAGATAGAACATGAATTTTTCGGTTTTGCATGCAAATTTTGGGGATTGGGGGGAGGGGGCAAAATTTGTGTTTGACCCTGGATTAAATTTAGAGATAGCACCAGCTAGTCTGGGCCATTGGTTGTTGTATAAAAATGCAAATGGTCCGATTTACTTTCCTTGAGTCTTTTGGGGGCAAAATCACACCTCGTAATTTGTTCCCTTCTCGTTTGTTTGATCTTCAAAATGAACTTTTGTGTCCCTATTACCCTTACTTTTAATATTTCTAACATTTCTCAGACACTGGGTCTTAAAATATCCAAAGCCCTGACAAAAGGAAGTACTGTACTGTTTTAGAGTTAGGGGATGGAGTTCTAGATCATGGTTTTCCACTTGACCCTCCCAGTCCTGGTAATTCATCCTTCTTTCCTCGGCAAATAAATTGCTGTGGAAAACTGGCACTTCTACAGCAATTGCTGTGAAGCCTGTTCGATTGTGTAAAAATCATCAGGGGGCAGGGCATACCCGGCATAGACTCAATTGGCATGTATATGTAGTATGCGGTGAAATGAAAACTTCAAAAAACAACATGGAAGTTCGAATAGATCGCTCAGATGGTCACCCATCCAAGGACTAACCAGAGTCGACGTTGCTTAACTTTGGTGATCTGACGAGAACCGGTTACTGCAATGCCACCGTGCCGTGCCCTGTCATCATGCATAGCTACTTGGTTAAACTGATGCCACTGTAACATTCGCCCCGCCTTGGCAGGGCGACAATTAATAACATGTTCAGCTGCTCTGACATCACTACAACCATGAAAAGGCCTGTTAGCTAATGAATTGTGGCAGACAATCTTGAAATGCATGTGTAGCCAGTGAAAGAATGGTTTCTGCCCAGTCTGCTAGTGATTGGCCTACTTTTTGTTTAGCATTTTGAAACTCCAATTGTGTCATTTCTGGAGTGCTATGATCTCCAAAACGAGCTTCTAATTGTTCCATTTGCTCTTCTATTGTCATGTTCAAATTTATTTCACACCACAATAAATAAACAGAACTAGCTTTGCCACTCAGGCATAAACACAATACATCTTTCTGGTCCTCTGGAGTCCATTGTTCCATAACAGCATATTTCAAAGTTTGTTTCAAATGCCTTCCATGACTAAGTACCATCAAACTTGAGACCTTGAGACATATAATCTTTGCTTATTGTCATAGCAATCATTAGGGTTTGTGGAAAAGGCCTTTGGTCTACATACTGTTGGTATTGAGGTACTTACAATCCTTCTCGTACTGGTTGGATTTGCGGAAGTGGCCGTTCACCCATATCCTGTTGGTCAAATGGTACCTGCAATTCCTCCCGTACTGGTTGGATTTGCGGGAGTGGCCTCTAAACCAAATATTGTTGGTATTGTTTTACTGGCAATTCCTCCTGTACTGGTTGAAATTGCAGGAGTGGTCTTTGATTAATATACTGTTGGTCTTGAAGCACTTGCAATCCTCCCGTACTGGGTGGATTGTGGGAGTGGTCGTTGGTCCACATATGATCGGTCTTGTGGCATTTGCAAGCCCTCCCGTACTGTTTGGGAAGATGGATCAGGCAGTGGCTGCTCTGATGGATGATACTGGTGTGTGAGTTGGCCTTGCCCAAGTGGAGTCAGTCTCACAGGCAATCCTGACGTTCGAAAATACACGCGGTTATTCCTATTGTATGGTATGAACTGACTGAACTCACCTTGCCGTATTGGTAAGGCCTGTTCAGCAATAGTTGACTGGTCACTATTATATATATGTGTTAGTTGAACATCACCTTGATTTAATAATAAGATTTGCTGTCCTTGGCTATTTGTCAGCTGACTATTGTAATCAACTTGAGTAGCTCTTACTTGGGCATCACAATTTTAATAATTTATTGATACTGTAAGCCCACTAAAGTGGTACTGATTCATATAATTATACTGAGGCTGTACATTATGTATACTAGAGGTATACTCAGTCCTGGAAAAGAGACGGGTGCGAGTGCAATTGCTCCGCTCAACACCTGTGATCCCTATTTTACGGGAGCTAAAAAATGCACTCATTGAAAAATAATGTGGAGCACTAATATACTGTGAGGGCATATAAATGTGTGTTGTTTTGAGAAAGCAGCACACTGTGGCCAGTGGCAAGTTACTGTCATAATTCTGCAATTCCTTATGCATTTAATCCTTGAGCCCTAGTGGTATCTGCCATGCCAGCTCAATGGCAGCAATTAAATGAGTCCATATTCATCATTTGGGGTAGACCAATCAAAATACTGATTGGTCTACACCACACATTTACTGAACAGCCATCCCATCTAATGACGTTATGATGTTCCTTGCTGGAAAAGCGGCCGCTTGGGTTTAAAGGGTTAATTTTTCCTGGTGTTCGGTGACAGTATTCCCTCGAAAATTCATATACACTGTACTAACATTTTACGGGTGCAATTTACTTTCGTCTCCGATTTCGCGAGAGCTTAAAACTGCACCCGTCAATTTTGTTCATTTCCAGCACTGCACCTCTCCTGTGAATAGCCTGTTATGTGTTGAACATGTGTGATGTTCTATTGAACAATCAATTGCCTGGGGATGCTGTGGATTTCCAAATGCACCCTGTTGTGACACTGACAAAGACTGATTCCTAATAATTTGTGAATTCTGCATATTGGGATAAGCCTTTTTCGAAACTGCCATCGTTGGACTTTAATCTATGCACGGTCACAGGTCGCAAGGTGTAAAAAATTCAAGAAATATGTGAGCAATGGGAGAAGAGAGCGGGTGAAGTGCTTCAGACCCCATTGCGTTTTTATTAGTGAGAATTCAAAAAACATTTAGCAGAGGATACCATTTGTTTAAGGCAATAGCAATATTGTATGAGAACTTTATTATTCCACATTGAGTTCCTATCGACATAAATCGTGTTTGAATGCATGCTGTGTTATTACTCTGTGGCAATGGGCACTGTTTTCAACAACATCCGGGGATCTACCAAGTCAAGAAACTCTGTGTAACATGTGTCCTTGTTGCCATTCAAAACAAGTCCTCGCCTCCGTAAAAAAAACTCTGCAAACCTGCAATATTCCATCGTTTAACATCTTCTTGGGTTGCTGTTTCAGTTAATTGGAATGACATCGGTTTTACAAATTTATACTTCATATTTCACAAAACTAGTTGATTTGGCTGACACAGAACTCAATGCGACGAACATTGCTTTGTTTACACCCCACGACCTGTGACCTTGTACAGATTAAAGTCCAAGATGGCAGTTTCGGAAAAAAGGCTTATTGGGGGGCACAGGATTTTCCAATGCTCCCTGATGCAGTATGTCATACATTGTTCAGAGACTTGAACTTGTTGCCTACCACTGGGCTGTACGTGAGAAGCACATGGGCCGATATAATCTGGACGTTCCTCCAGAAATTGAGCAGGGTATGTGGAAGTAATGTTTTCAATTGGTGTTGAATACTTTTGTTAATTGTCGGCCATTCTAGAATGTTGACAAACAAATTTGTTAGGTTGGAATCCCTCAAATGCTCCGTAAGGACCCACTAAATTATTTGTTAAGACTGGTGCAGTACACTTTGAACATGGGTTGTCTGGCTAACTTGAACTGGCTGGCATCTTTGGGTTACTCAAGAATTAACCAGGTCTCCATGCCTTACTTGACTAGCCACTTCACTCAGTCACGTATCCCTAGTGGTTTGGTTAGAATCTAACTGATAAGGTAATTGTTTTGTGGTTGACCAAAAAATGCATATTGATTGTGAGGTGTTAAACTTGCACCTCGAGGACCACAAACACCAGCATTATCTTGCATTCTGGCATTATTTGGTCCAGATATTGAAGCTATATTTGGCACACATTGGTACACACTTGACATACAAGGTTTGGGTAACCATTGCCCAGAAATATTTCTAATATTCAAATTGTAATTACAAGTAGTGGCATTTGGATTGTTTCATGTTGGATATAAATCTTCACGTGAATTCATAATGTTACCAGTTACTGCAGATGTTGGGTAAGTAACTGCATTTCCATGAGTGAATAACCCATGACCAGCCAATGTATAACTGGGATGACTTGAAAAACTATATGTATTTCTGATTTCAGAGCATGCCGGATGTGCAGCATTGCTTGGAAAGCTTTCTACATTTCTACTACTTGAGTAAATGTTATTTTTCCTATTTATTTGATCAATCACTGCGGTACTACATTGTATTTAATACACCATCTCCAACACATGCCGTGCCAGAGCATGGAGGGGCTGACATTTTCTGTTCAAATTTATAATTCTACCTATCGGTTCATGAGAAGACTTAAAAAAAAGTGTTGATGCATTTTACCCCACCCATCCCTACAAGTTTGAACAACAGCAAAATGCAATGTCTTAACAAACAAGCATTTCAAAATTTCACTTAAATCGGTTCAGAGGTTTTGGGGGGAGAAGTTGTGAATAGAGCTGTAGGTTAACCGAAACCGAACCAAGGTTTTTAGTTTTTTTTAAAAACCGAAACCGAAGACATCCCGTAATCTAAGGTTTTTCGTTTTTTATTAAATACTCTCTTGCTGCAGAAATTCACAGAATGTAGCCATCCCAGAGCAGTGAGAGTACCCAGACACTGCCAATGGCAGTGTCTGGGTGCTCTCACAACTCGGGGAAGGCTACATTCTGTGAATTTCCGACATTTCAGTTTAGTTGTGTTTGTAGTTTTCCTCAAATGGCGTGTAGGTGTAATACCTCGAAAAATGGCCAAGCACAATAAAAGTTCTGTATATTTAGGTAATTATTATATTGGCCTTCCTGATTCTTCATGTATTATAGCTTATTTCGGGCATTCATTGAGTTTCACTCAATTTCACTGCCACCCAGTTACAACTCCGGACATAAGAATGAGTTTTGTTGAATTTTATTTGGCCTCATGAACAAACCGAAAACCGAACCGAGGTTTTATTCCACTTGAAAAACCAAAACCGAACAAGAAATTTAAAAACCTACAGCTCTAGTTGTGAATACCATGTTCACATACGGAGGACAGAGTGATCACTGTAGCTCACCCTGACTAAAAGTCAGATTGAACGATGACGATGGCATTTTTGGTTTGTTACAAAAAATACTTAATTCTATGGACTACACTTGTATTTAACTGTATCTGTAAGTACTACCTTTTGTACAGACTTCTTTAAAACATTCATAATTTTCAGTCTGTCCCCTATCAGTATTCCCATTTCCTTCAAGTGTTCTTCTTTCATCAGTGGAAGAGAGACATCATCTATTTGGTTATCTAAAAACAAATAAAATTATTATATATATGAGTTCACTGAATTTAATCCTGCAGGTCACCTATTTATTTATTCATTTATTTATAAGAGCTGGAGATTCTAGAGAGAACCACCGATCAACAGGCAAGCAGGGGCTTCAGATTGGTCTAATTTGGGGACCCTGATTCAAATAAAGAATGTCCCCACAATATAGGGGACTACTTGCTTAGGCAATTTACACATAAATGGAATATACTAGTAATACAGGGCTTTCTAAGACCTATTTTGCATGGTGCAAAAGTTTTTAACAAATATCTTCATTTTAGAATGTTACAACCAGCTGTTGGTAGCCAACTCCGAATTTGGGGACACCTTTTACCGGCTTGAATTTGAGGTAATACAAAGGCATGTGTCAAGCTCTCCAGCTTACTATCAAAAAGTAAGCATGAATCTGGTGAATCTGCAAATAAGAGGCCTGACTCGACCTGCGTGGTTTACTGGCTGTAAATACAACATTTTTTAAAAAAGCTTTTATTATTTCTGGGTTGTGTGCAATTGTAAGTGATAGTTAACATTCATCAACTGATATCTCAGCACAACTGGAAGGAAATAAGTAGAAATTTTAAGAAATTTGTTGATGTGTCCTAATCTCTTAACTTTTTGTAACTTTGTGGTGCAAATCAACCATTCCCCTTTGTAAGTAAATTATGCAAAAATAATTGAAAACCGAGAAATGACAACAGATGACATCACATCATTGAACTTCCTACTGTCAGCCGAGGAGAGTTGTTACTGATGGTCATTTCATCAAACTGTTTTAAATGAAACAGATACATGTAACTCAGTTCCAGTTAATTCAGTTCCTTAAGTTTGATCTACTGGGTCCTAAATGGCTAAATCCATTTATTTTACATAAAGTGAGATTACCAAAGGCCACCTGAGCCGACATGCCGATCTTTTCAGATTGAAGCCTGGATTAGTAATAGTTTGTACAGATTAAGGATGCTATTGTCAAGAGTAGACTTGTATTAAACTCATTCATGCAATATCTGATTTTAGAGGGAACAATTTGTTAAAACATTACTTGTGTTCCTTATAAAACTTTTAAATGCAAGTTTTAGTTATAGTGAGTGAAAGCGACGTGCAGTGTCACGTGCAAGCGATCCGAGGGATCACTTGCTTCGCAAGCTATTAGGCAACACGTATGTACCATTTGTATGAACTCAAAGCCAACCTAATCTCAAAGGCATCAACTTCAAAATTTTTCACCGGAAGCGGTACACAAGGACGCTGACATGTTTGCACATGGCGGAAATTGACATTCACAATTGAAGAAATGATTTATTTATCAAAGAACAATACTACATTTATGTGGCCACTAAAGGTTGGTAATAGTAACAATAAATACTACACGCTATTTGTGAAAAAATAAAAATGAACGCAGCAATTTCCGTAACTTCTCAGATACATTCCAGAAAATAACGATGCCATAAATTTATCTTCCAATCAAAGCAATGATAAAATTATCTTTCAATCAGAGCACTGGAAAATAATATCTCCAATCAATACGCAGATAAAAATAGTTATCTCTAAATAGACAAAACCGTTGTCTGCTGTTTACAAATATTGGGAAGAGCCACTGTGGTCTGCTTCAGGCATAGACTTTGTAAGACTGACCCAGGGCCCTCCTGGTCCTCACAGTCTTTGAGCAACCCATTCAAATTTCATCTGACTAAAACTGAAAGAAACTGGCCGCATTTGGGCCGACTCGGTTCACGCTTCATATCGAAGAAAAAAATCACATAATCAACATACTGTAATCTGTGCGCATGCGTAGTACAATTGTTTATCTTTGAAACTGATGTTTTTTAATGCGGTGAAGTCGGATATTTTTCAACATTTCTTGAATCTGATTCTGTGTTTGCGTTAAATAGTGATGCAGACCCGTAAATAAATGATATCTGGGCTGAGTACGACACGTAGTATGTTGATTATGTGATTTTTGTCTTCGATATGAAGCGTGAACTGAGTCGACCCAAATGCAGCCAGTTTCTTTCAGTTTTAGTCTGATGAAATTTGAACGGGTTGCTCAAAGACTGTGTGTGAGGGCCATGAGGGCCCTGGGTCACAGTCTTACAAAGACTACTTCAGGCATAGTTCAGCGATCTGAACGTAGTGGCTACCCCTCTATGTTCAGATTCTTCCCATTCAATCCTATAGAAAAAGTTCCCATCAAGTTTTTATGGGAACTCAAAACTGGAAATAAGGAATATATTTCAAGCTTTCGCCCTTATTACTGGCTGCAATCGATAGTACACGTATTTCCTTACATTTGGGCAGAGTTTATTGATCCAAACTAGGTTTTATCCTTTAATTATCGTCATTCGAGTACTTGTGAGGCGGCAACGGAGATTTTGAAATCTGCCATGTTTTTGTATAAATATAAAACAGTAAAAACAATAACTCGGTAATGGCGCTGAAACGAATAGACCTTTTCTTTGATGCAGAATTGGAATCTCGATCTCATTCGTGCAGAAGAGATCATCAAACTCGGTCGCATTCGCACAGAGCAGATTATCAAACCCCTTACTGCGCAATTGCGATCGAATTTCCGATTCTCCATCGATGAAAAGGCCTAATGGTTTCGGCGCCATTACCGGGTTATTGTTTTTACTGTTTTATATTTATACAAAAACATGGCCGATTTCAAAATCTCTGTTGCCGCCTCACGAGTACTCAAATGACGATAATTAAAGGATAAAACCTAGTTTGGATCAATAAACTCTGACCGAATGTAAGGAAATACGTGTACTATCGATTGCAGCGGTAATAAGGGCAAAAGCTTTAAAGGCCTATATAAGTAATGGAATTTTGTTTATTTTGAAATTCTCACCTCTCATATTCCTTAAATTCAGATTAAATATACACAAATTATACATCAAAATGGAGGTTGGGATGTATAGAACACGAAACACATATGTAATCAACTCATAGAGTCGACTGTAGGCACCACTGGTTCCTGGAAGTCTGCTACCATATTCGCACCAGAACTGATAATAAAATAATATTTCATCAGAACAACTTGTGGCCAAATGTGCTTCATATATCCAAGAACAAAGCTAGGCATTCACAACACTTTCGAATATAGCGATAGGTCTGCATTTTGGAAAAGGACAACACTGTCTGCCAATTTTTATTGAAGATGGTTTCCATGCTCCACAGACATGTGCAAATCACTCGTTACCACGAATTTCCATCGAAAAACAAAATCGTAATTCTAAGAAATTTCAACAGGTATCATGATACCTTGCATTGAATATGGCAACTGTGTAATCTCTATCTGATAACAGTATACTGTATGAAGGCGATCTTTTTCATTATTTGATTTTAGACGGTGTTGTTTTTACATGCTTTTTTCTGTCCGATGACATCGACCGGAAATCGAAAGTATACTCATACGTAAACAAAAGCAAAGGCTTTGGAATTTTCTCCAATGAAGCTCTGTCGCCGTGTTTTGAAAAATTTTTATCCCCTAGCTTTGTTCTTGGATATGTAAAGCACATTTGGCTAGAGATGGGTGGTTAACCGAAAATTTTACTCGGTTTCGGTTGTTGAAAAAAAAAACGAAACCGAAACCGTGCATGTGAAAAAAACCGTACTTTCGGTTTCCGTATATTTTCCTGTAACTCTCAGTCATGGCTGACAACATTCTCGATATGCTTTCCGGCGATCAATCAAATGAAAGTGTCAATGACACTGTAGCTCAACTTGTCAAGACAAAGACATGTACATGTATAGTATGTGACACAGCAATGACAAACATCTAGGTAATGACCTGATAACAAAGGTACATATAAAGTATTGTAACGGTCTGTACATAAATACTGACCGTTGCCTGTAACAAATGTATAGGTAAAGTATTGTAAAGGTGGGTGACAGTCAGATGCTGAACTAGAAAAAATCTTTGAGTCCCAGAGTGGGTCTGACTGAACCCCAAAATATTTGTTCTCATAGCACAGTGATAACAAAGGCACCCCAAAACACACTCGTTCCTGTCCCAAGGTGAAAACAAAAGTACTCAAGAAGTTTTGTGAAGATCAGTTCATAAATACGAGCTGTATAGAACTTGTGACAAAAAACTGATTGGACCTAATTTCGGTACAAAATGGCCACTGGCAGCCATCTTGAATTTTGGACCGTACCCAGAAACACTCATTCTCATCCCAAGGAGATAACAAAGGTACCCAAGAAGTTTTGTGAAGATCGGTTCATAAATACAGCCTCTACCCTGAGCCGTATTGACATGTGTGCTTACATTGTGTAAGTAGCACTGAATAAATCAAAGTTCATCTAATTTGCATAATTTCTGCACGAAAAAAAACCCGTTACAATATGTGATGTATTCCATGTTACTAAACATTCATACAAAAATTTATTCAAATCAGAACTTTCATACAGAAGTTCTATACAAAAGACTGATTGCACTAATTTTGGTACAAAATGGCTGCTGGTGGCCATCTTGAATTTCGGACCACACCCAAAAACACTCGCTCTCATCCCACGGTGATAACAAAGGTACCCAAGAAGTTTCGTAAAGATTGGTTCATAAATATGGCCTCTAGTCTGAGCTGTATAGAAGATGTGTACAAAAAACTGATTAGACCTAATTTCGGTACAAAATGGCCACTGGCAGCCATCTTGAATTTTAGACCGCACCCAGAAACACTCGTTCTCGTCCCAAGGTGATAACAAAGGTACCCAAGACATTTCGTGAAGATCAGTTCATAAATACAGACTCTAGTCTGAGCCGTATTGACATGTGTACTTACTGTGTGTAAGTCGCACTGAAAAAATCAAAGTTCATCTAATTTGCATAATTTCTGCACGAGAAAAAAACCCGTATTATATGTGATGCATCCCATGGTACTAAACATTCACACACAAAAATTATTCAAATCAGGGCTTTCATATGGAAGTTCTGTGCAAAAATCTGATTGCACCTAATTTTGAACAAAATGGCTGCCATCGGCCATCTTGAATTTCGGACCGGACCCCAAAACACTCGTTCTCGTCCCACGGTGATACCAAAGGTACCCAAGAAGTTTCGTAAAGATCGGTTCATAAATACGGCCTCTAGCCCGAGCCGTATTGGCATTTGCACTTACAGTGCTGAAAGTAACCCCAAAAAACATCAAAATTAGTCTAATTTGCACAATTTACGTACGAGAAAAAAACCCGTATTATATGTGATGTATCCCATGGTACTAAACATTTATACAAAACTTTATTCAAATCAGAACTTTCATACAGAAGTTCTGTACAAAAAACTGATTTTTGCATCATCGGTACAAAATGGCCACTGGCAGCCATCTTGAATTTCGGACCACACCTAAAAACACTCGTTCCCGTCCCAGGGTCATAACAAAGGTACACAAGAAGTTTCGTAAAGATCAGTTCATAAATACGACCTCTAGCCCGAGCCATAGCCAATTGTTGACGTACGGACAGACGGACAGACGGACGACGGGCCATGACAATAGCTCAAATTTGACTTCGTCAAAGTTGAGCTAAAAATATTGAAAAGGACGACAAAAGTCCTGTATGGCGGTACTTTGAACGGCAGGATTGCAAAAGTAAATATGCCACCTGCAGACTCTGCTCGAAGACGATAACAGCTGAATGTGGAAACACGAGTAACTTAAAACGACACATTGAATGCAAACACAAAAAAGAATATGCTGACTTGAAGAAAGTCATGGATGCAAAAGCTTCTGCAAAACGTTCACTGACGGTGAGTACGGAATATCATTAGATGTCACCAACCTGAAATGAAGTATATGTACAGTATACACTATACTATACTGAGTATACTCCACTCCGCTGGATGGCTTGACTAGGCTTGAGGCCAAATTTTGTTCCCATATTTTTTAAAGAAAAATTGTCCAACTCTCAACGTCGACACTGTGGGGGCTGAAGGTTCAAACAAATTACTTTTCCGCCGAGTAGCTCGACTGACTCGAGTGTGATGTCATACCCATCCCATGGGTCGCCAGGGTCGGAGTGAACTGAACAGTGAGATTGACAGAGGGTGCCACCGTGCCAGCACTGTGACTCAGACTCATGTGCCAAATTGTGTAATTTACACCTCAGTCGAAGATCAATCTGATCAAAATCAAATCAACTTGAATCAAAATTCAAATCAAACACGGTGAAAGGGAAATGCAAAATCGAGTGTATGGTGTGTGTGACTGTATGTGTGTGTGTGTGTGGGGGGGGGGGGGAGGGGGGCAGGCCATAGGCATTTAAGCTGGTTGGGTCCGCATGTGCGAGGGGTTTAACGCTGTGAAATCAGCGAACTGACAAATCGAGTGAGTGTGCTGTGTATTGAACTGTATTCCCCACCCCACCCACGGGTATTGCCCGGCGCCCACCCACCTCATGACTATGAAGTATGAATTGAATGAATTCCCGGCTACACGCCTGATTGCATGACACAACGTTCACGATATTCATGGCATGTGAAAAGCTTCAGAACTCTCAGATTTAAACAGACTTGCGTAAGGGAGACTACTCTTTTAACAGGAGAGATATTGATGTATTTCTAATTTTTCTTCCTGCTGAAAGAAAACACACTCAAATCTAATGATCGTCGGGGTTCTTTACTGTAATAAAGCAAACCAACATTGAATATATAACTCATTCTCTCAACAAAATAAACATAAAACCCTGAAAACTTATATTCTGAATAAAATCCTTTCCCCTTACGAAACAGAACACATTTGAGGATGCACCATTTTTTTCAGATGTGAACTAAACTTTCTTCATCTCTCATTAGCCTTGTTCCAGATAGTAATCAATGGTCTATTTGGGGTTCAGACTGAAAACGGTTCCCCAGGAGCAAGTAAAGTACCAAATCAAATTGACGAAGTAGATCAATTCTCATTTCATTTTGTTCTTATTTTTTTAAGCCCTGTCGTGTTTTGTATACAGTCTTGTAAAGAGTGTTGTCTTTTTTCAACTCTGCTGTATTTCCAAGATACACTGGTGGAATTTGGAAATGAGAAACAATGTTTTTGCATTTGGAAATGAATACAATTTTGCCCCTCCCCTCCAAATGACGTCGCCCATGATGTGACAAACAGTCCTGGCCTAATCCAGTAATCCTCCTGGTGATCCTAGGAAGTGAAGCAGTGCTTGTTTACTGTGGTAAACACCACTCACTGAGCTAGCAGTGTTTTACTTGTAAAATTGGTCCTAGTAACCAATGCAATGGCCAATGCTTTGGGAAGAAGTCCTCTAAAAGGCTAAAGTGGGTCAAATGTCATTGTCTTTTGACTCTTTTTCACATATTTTTCTTCCACAGGCACAATCAGAAAATGATGGTGTTACTACTTCGAGAAAACAACTTAAAGTCACTCAGTTCACATCAACTGTGAAATGGGAAAAACATGACCCAAGACAGAGAACAGCTGACCAAAGCTTTGCTGAAATGATATCTATCGATTTTCAACCAATGTCAATAGTTGAAGACAAGGGATTTGTCAAGTTTGTAAATTGTCTTCAACCTGCCTACAAAATTCCAACCAGAAGGGAGTTACGTTCTGTTCGAATTCCAGGGATGTATGAAGCAGTAAAAGATGAAATTCAAGAGTCTCTGAAGGATGTCAATAGTGTTGCGCTAACAACTGATCACTGGACCTCCAGAGCCAATGATGCATATATGGCATGGACCTGCCACTTTCTTACCCCTAGTTTTGAGCCTAAGGATTACTGTCTTAATGTTTCACACACCACTGAATCCCATTCTGCTGAAAATATCTCGCACGCAATACTACAAAGTGTTGAGAAATGGATGCCAAACAAAACCGTCAAGCTTTATGTAATTTCAGATAACGCATCTAACATGGTAGCTGCAGGAAAACTCTTACCATCAAATTTTACAACTTTGCGCTGCTTTGCTCATACACTGCAGCTTGTTATCAAAGACAGTATAAAAAAATACCCAAGCACACAGAATGTTATTTCCAAATGCAAAAACATTGTTTCTCATTTCCATCACAGTGCCCAGGCAACAAACAAATTGAAAGAAATGCAAAAAACAATGGGGTTAACTGAACACAAACTCAAATCAGAGTGCGAGACCAGATGGAATTCAACTTATATGTTGGAGAGGATAGTTGAGCAGAAAGAACCTCTCTCTGCTGTAATTGCATCAATACAGAAAGTACAAAATTTAACTGCATTTGAATGGAAAACAGCCAGCGAATATGTTGATGCTCTCAGACCACTGGAACACGCTACAACAATACTTTCATCATCTAAATATGCAACTATCTCAATGATCCTCCCTGTTCTCAACACAATAATTGAAGAGCTTGAAAATTCAGAATTGGACAGTTTTGCAAAGACTGTGATAGGCAATATAAAAACAAGATGGCCAAATTATGAAAGTGAGAAACTTTATGTGGTCACAACAAGTTTGGATCCGAGATTCAAGTTGTATGCTTTTTCTTCGGAAAAACTAAAATGTGATGAGAAGGAGATGATGCTTGTTGAACTGTTCGTTTTCACCAAGCAGATCTTGACACAGGGAAACACCCCTACAACACCAATAACTGCAGAATCACATCAACCTTCAGCTGTTATTCCCACTCCTGGGGAAAGTGTGGCGTCTACTTCCAGTCAATCTAGTGATGGGGCAAACAGGAATGAGACTATCACTAAACATGACTTCTGGGCATCATTCAAAAAAAAGGTGGCAAAAAAATGTACGAAAAAAGAAAATCAGGATGAAGTAAAAGCGTTAATACGATATGAAACAAAAGATTTCTTGAAGAAACCCCCATAGAGCCATCAGACTGCCCTTTCAAGTGGTGGAGTGTGAACAGAAAAAATTATCCACACCTTGCTGAGTTAGCCAAGTCTCTTTTATTCATTCCTGGGACCGCTGTACCGAGTGAGAGAATTTTCAGCAAGGCTGGACTAGTTCTGTCTGACAGACGTTGTAGATTGAAACCAAATCATGCTGAAATGCTTGTATTTCTCAACCACAACTTGAAGCAGTGGGAAAATACTTTTGTTGTGAACTTGTGACAACATGACTCCATGATTGATATATTGTTCCTCACTTCTATAACCAATAATTTTCCATATTTTTTCATTGATTCTTTTAAAAGAAATATTACCATTACCAAACTTGTGATGCAGCAGGCAGCTGTGTAAACTTCAGAACTGAAACTCGAAAATTGAGCAATTTGAATTCCTTTGTGATCATGTGTGGCCAAATACTGATGATCAGTCAATATTTGTGATAGTCTCATTATTCTGTGATTGGCAGTTTGTCAGTTTCCCAAATATACCATTATGTTGATCTCAATTCTCTTTTATGCAGATTGCATAACAAATAACAATGAACCCAGGTTGCCAACTTGCCAAGCTGTGATTTGATCATTTTATGTTCTAAACTTTATTTTTATGTTCTACTTTTGAAGTTTTTAGTTAATAAAGTTTGATCACACACATATTTCAGTTATGTCTACACAAGTTTATATCAATGTCCAGAGATGGTAGAGAGATGGAAATACAGGTATAGGTCAGACTGGTCAGGAAAATTCCAAAATGCATACTGTCATTTTTCATGAAGGGGTAACATCACAAAATTCACCCCATGTGTGACCCTATTCAATAGGGTCACACATGGGGTGAATTTTGTGATGTTATCCTTTCACACGAGGCTATTCATCCAATCATCCTCTGTAAAGTTGAACTTGTGAGGCTGTGACTGTGAGCCTGAATCCGAATTAGAACCCCATGGCTGAACATGGAACATTAGGTGATACTCAGAGGATGAATTATTGGGGGACCGTGGCACTCTGGGATAGCTTGGGGAAATGAACAATTTGAATTTACACTTTTCAGGACTCATTCTGCAAATGAGAGATTGCTTATTCCATGGTTTGGAAAGAAAATCGAAAAACCGAACCGAACCAAGGTTTTTTTTTACATAAAAAACCGAAAGGTAAATTTGAAAACCGCCCATCTCTACATTTGGCCACATGTTGTTTTCATAAAATATTATTAAATTATCAGTTCTGGTGCGAATACGGCAGCAGAATTCCAGGAACCAGTGGTGCCTACAGTCGACTCTATATGAGTTGATTACACATGTGTTTCGTGTTCTATACATCTCAACCTTCATTTTGATGTACATTTTGTGTTTATTTAATTTGAATTGAAGGAATATCAGAGGTGAGATTTTTCAAAATAAACAAAATTTCATTACTTATATAGGCCCTTAAATATATTCCTAATTTCGAGTTCCCATAAAAACTTGATGGGAACTTTTTCTGTAGGACTGAATGGGAAGAATCTGAACGTAGAGGGCTAGCCACTACCTTCAGACCGCGAACTACTTCAGGCACAGTTTTTCAAAAGAAAAAATAAAAATGCCGCTCAGGATCACCGATCCAATGCCGAGTTGTGACAACAGTTCCTCGCACCAAGGCCAACACACCTATGAAGTTTCATGACTCTAGGTTGAACCACTATCAAGTTCTCATCCGGAAACCAATTGTTGCGATATACTATGTTCAAGGTCACTGTGACCTTGACCTTTGACCTGGTGAGTCCAACATCAATAGGCTTCTTCCTCGCACCAAGGCCAACACGCCTGTAAAGTTTCATGACTCTAGGTTGAACCACTATCAAGTTATCATCCGGAAACCAATTGTTGCGATATACTATGTTCAAGGTCACTGTGACCTTGACCTTTGACCTGGTGAGTCCAAGATCAATAGGGTTCTTCCTCACACCAAGGCCAACACACCTATGAAGTTTCATGACTCTAGGCTGAACCACTATCAAGTTATCATCCGGAAACCAATTGTTGCGATATACTATGTTAAAGTTCACTGTGACCTTGACCTTTGATCTGGTGAGTCCAAGATCAATAGAGTTCTTCCTCGCAACAAGGCCAACCCACCTATGCAGTTTCATGAATGTAGGTTGAACTACTATCAAGTTATCATCCGGAAAGGAATTGTTGCGATTTACTATGTTCAAGGTCACTGTGACCTTGACCTTCGACGTAGCATTTCCAAAATCAATAGGGTTCTTCCTCCCACCAAGACCAACCTACGTATGAAGTTTAATGAATGTGAGTTGAACCACTATCAAGTTATCATCCGGAAACCAATTGTTTACGCCCGCCCGCCATTCACCAAACTATAAGTCGAGTTTGACTTCGTCACAACTCGACTAAAAATTAAAATTTTTTAGTAAATTTTGTTTCTTAACATACCTACCACAATTGTTTACAATTGGCTGTAACATAAGTGCAAGCCCTACTTCGGAACTAACTCAAGCTTTTAGAATCTTTTCCAAACGAGTTGGAAAAGTACTAGAGTGCAAAAGCACGAAAAAGATCGAAAAAAGGGTCGAGCGAGACCAGCGCTCGAAATTACAGGTACTCTCTCTGCACACCTCTTGCGTTTACCGAGCGCATGCGCAACAACCGTGACGTCAATTCCGTATTTCCGCCAACGAGAAGTTTGTGATTTAGCGGGGAGGCATCGATATCAAAGATATCCCCAAGGAGGGTGGGCCTCCGGTAAACAATTGTGGTAGGTATGTTAAGAAACAAAATTTACTAAAAAATTTTAATTTCTTTTCAACCTACTCACAAATGTTTACAATTGGCTGAATAAACAATAGGAGGAGGTGAATCACATAACCAATACCAACAAGAGTAGCAGAACGAAAGCAAGGATGGCAGTGAACAAAAACTAAAACCTGTAATGAAGAAAGAGAGAAGGCACCTGAAAAGAACAAGGCTGAGAGAAGCGCAACCTCGACAAAAACAATTTAACGAGGGTGCACCACAGCCTGAGCAGCCACGAGAGGGCCTAAAGAATAAAGGTCCTCAGATTGCTGCTGAAGGTGGCGGAGATAAAAGGAGGAGAAGGTAGAAGCATTCCTCCAGTAAGCCGCATTCATAACATCACGGAGCGAAACAGAATTGGAGAACGCCCAGGATGTAGAAATGGCACGAACCTCGTGAGCATTAAGCCGGTTCGAAACAAGATCCGATGCAGACAAGCGAGAATAAGCCAGCTTGATTGCAAGACAGATCCACCTGGAAATAGAATGGGAAGAGATAGACTGCCGCTTAGGAATGAGAGACAGAAAAAAAAAATCTCTTCCGATCCCTCCTAATGAACTGAGTGCGAGTAATGTAAGTCTTGACCGCACGAACAGGACAAAGAAGAGGCCTCCGTCCATCTACAGCAGGGAGAGCCCGAATGCAGATGGGAGGAGGTACCGAATCGGGGAGTTGATTCTTAGCCAGAAAAGAGCAATCAGTAGTGAATGTGACACTGTTAGCCTCATTTCGGAAGAAGGCAGAATCAACAGATAGCGCATGAAGCTCACTGACTCGACGAGCAGAAGCAAACGCTAGAAGAAAAGCCGTCTTATAGGTGAGAAAACGCATGTCGGTCTCAGATAAAGGCTCGAAAGGCGCCCCCTCCAAACAGTGCAACACCCATGCCAAGTTCCACTTGGGTGTAAGACGCAAAACTCGAGGCCTCTTCAAAGAAAAGTGCCGAATAAGTTTGGAGAGGAAAAGATTACGACCGATACACCGCTTTCCCACATAAGAGAAAGTATCAGACAGCATAGACCGATAGCCCTTAATCGTAATAGGCTGGAGGCCCTTGGAGTCAAAAAGAAAAACCAGAAAATCCGCAATTTGAGCGATAGACGGATCACGGTAATTCACATTGTGATCTGAACACCAGCGGCAGAAAACCTTCCACTTGGCGGCATAAGTCATTCCAGTGGAAGGTCGCCGCGATGCAGAAATGCACTCCACTGATCGTCTCGAAAAACCTCTACGTCGGAGACTGGACCTGATAAAAGACAGGCGTGAAGGGACAGGCTCGCCAGGTTGTTGTGATACTTCCTGGGACGACCCTGTGAAAGAAGATCGCGACGTAGAGGTAGACGAATCGGTCGATCGGCCAATAGAGGCCGCAGCAGATTGATCCACACCCTCTGTGGAGACAGGGGTGTGATCAGAATGATCCTGCAACTGCAAGCACGAATCTTCGCTAAAACTTGAGGAAGAATCGGTGCAGGAGGAAAGGCATAGCCGACCCAGCCTGTCCAGTCCAGAGACAGAGCGTCTACTGCAAATGCCAGAGGATCTGGACAAGGGGAGACAAAAGTCTCTACCTGATGATTCCAGCGAGTAGCGAAAAGGTCGACCTGAGGACGACCCCACTGCTCGCAAATCGCCTGAAACACCGACCGATGTAGCATCCATTCGGTTGGAAGGACACTGTCGCGTCGGGACAGGGAGTCTGCTAGGACGTTGAGACGCCCGGGAATGTGTCGAATGGACACCCGAGCGTTCACATCCCGTGCCAACAAAAGAAGATCCCGAGACAGCCGATACATAGGAATCGAATGAGTGCCTCCCTGATTCCGTATGTAGGCCACTACTGTCGAATTGTCCGAAAGAAGTAGGACAACATGGTCCGACAGATGAGGGATCCAAAGCCGAAAACTCAACAGAAGAGCAAGGAGCTCCTTCTGGTTGATATGAAGGCCCACCTGCTCGCTGTCCCACTCTCCGTGAGTAGACAGACCGAGAGGGTCCAACGTCGCACCCCAGCCCCGATCGCTGGCATCCGCAGTAAGGATGCGATCGGCCAAAGGAAGATCCAACGGAACACCCTGTGTCAGCCAGGGAATATTTGCCCAAGGGTGGAGGTGACAAAGCAGAGACCGAGGAATAGTGAGTTCCAGGTCCAGCGGATCTACATTCGGACGCCAATGATCCAACAGGAAGTGTTGGAGAGGTCGGACAAACAAGCGACCGAGCGGAATGAGATCGGTCACCAAACCGCAAAGGCCCAGCATCCGAAGGAAAGTCCTGGCCGAGACCGAGGAAGATTGAAGCAGGTCCCGAGTCAAGGCGGAAAGAATCGTCGCCCGAGCCTGGGGAACCGACACTACATTGTGAAGAGTGTCGAAATCCATCCCCAAATGACGGAATCGCTGAGAAGGAAGAAGATCCGACTTCTCGCGATTGACTCTGAAACCCAGCGACGCTAGCAGGCAAAGAAACTGCCGGACATCGAACTCCAGAACAGCAGCATCGTGGTGCCGTTGGAGGATGTCGTCTAGGTAGGCGGACGAAGTCACCGCCGACTGAGTGCGATGGAAAGCAAGCACATGAGACATCAGTCGGGTGAAGGCCCAAGGAGCCAGGTTCAAACCGAACGGGAGAGCTCTGAATTGAAAAACTCGATCCCGAAACGAGAACCGAAGGTATTTCCGTGACGCCAGATGAATGGGTACATGGAAGTAGGCATCCTTCAGGTCGATACTGGCCGCAAAATCGCCCTGATGAACTGAACGTCGAACCGACCGGAAAGTCTCCATACTGAAACGAGGAGCAATTATGTACTCGTTGAGGGTACTCAGATCGATGACAGGACGAAATTGGCCGTTTTTCTTCGGCACCAAGAAAAGTCTCGAGTAAAACCCCGGTGAAAGGGTGTTCCTGACCACCTCGATCGCCCCTTTGGTGAGGAGATTGTCGATCTCCTGCACCAGAAGGTCCCGACGCAGAGAATCTGAAGGGACCTGAGTCGGAAGGGGCACCCGAGATAAACTGGGGTGCCGATGGAAGGACAGTCGCAGACCGGAATGAATGACGTCGAGGACCCAAGAGTCCGACGTTATCTCTGTCCAACGGTCGTAAAACAGCGACAGCCTTCCTCCGACTGGAGGCGAATCGAGGTGAGAACCTTCACTTGCGGCCTCGACGAGGCCCCCGAGAGGAGAAACCACCTCGGGAAGTGACAGAGTCCTGAGACTTTCCAGCCTGAGGCTGCCAGCGGGCCTGGCCACGTCGGCGCTTCTTATGAGCAGACGGAGCCGAAGGCGTAGCCGACGTCGCCGACGAGGCAGACGCAGCAGCACGCTTGGCGGGCCTGGAACGACCCCCACCCGCAGCAGCAGGTGGGTCAAGCTGTCTCAGCAAAAGCTGGTCCTTCGAATGACGAAGAACTTCGCCACGAACAGCTTCCACGGAACCATGGAACAACTGAGGTCCTACCAAAGAGGCAGACCTCAGAACAGCACGTTGCTCAGAAGGAAGGGATGGTAAAGAATCCAAAACCGCATCCCGGCGTGCCAGCTCCAAATTGGCCGTGTTACAGGCGTGAGCGTGAGTCAAGTTCATAAGAGCCTGTGACAAAACGCGAAAAGGCGCCTGAGCGTCATCAAACTCCCCTGGTGGAAAATATTCAGCCAGAGCAGCGACGACATGGTCCGCGAGAGATAACATACCCAGCATCTCTCGGGACAGGCCCACCATAGACTCAACTACCGACATCGGGAGAACTGCCGACTTAGGCTTAGTCAACCCAAGGGAAGAAGAATCCTCATCCACAGTAGTCATCCCTTGGAAGACTGGTGGAGAGACGGAATCGTAAACACGAAACCGCGATGGAGGCAGGAAGGCATCAGCTCTAGAAAAGAAGGAACCCTTGAGGGCCTTAGAACGCATTTTGGCGTCTAAGCCCTGGAAGGACTCAACCACCTGAGCCGATTGCAGAGGACGCAAAGCCCCGGAGCTAGAAGGCTCAACAGGGTTACGGCGCTCCACAGTGGACCGCGGCCGGACGGTCACAGAAGGCTGGTCGGAAGGTAGAACGTCCGGCAATAAGCCAAAGACGAAATCCAAAGCCTGCCCCAAGACTGACGAGGGGGGACCATCACCTTCAAGATACTCGTCATCCTCCGTAGCAGAGGAGACGTAGCCCAACTCGGGCTGACCAGCAGAAACCTCCTGTGAATACTGTGCAGTATCCAAGGGGCCAGGCGAGACATCTCGGCGACCGACCAAAGGAGGTTGTGCCTCAGGAGGCACAGGGAGGCCAACTTGAGGGTTGCCAGAAAGCAACCGGGTGAGCGCCAAAACGGCCTGGCGCAGGTCACCCTGAGAATCCGTCGCAGCAGAATCGCCCGACGGAGTGTCCTCCCAATGGACCCTTCTGGTAGAAGAACCCAAATCCTCAGAAGAGACCGACGGCGAACGTCGATCGGCAGACAGAATAGGAGCACGGTGAGAAGACACCGGAGGATAGTCCCGATTGTGACGCCCAGGAGCCATCACTGGCCTCTGCGAAACAGAAGGCCCTGCCTGCAAATCCTCGAAAGGGACCGACGGCGCACGTCGATCAGTAGCTGGACCTAGGACACGGTGAGAAGATACCGGAGGATTGTCCCAAGAATGACAGGAACCTGTCATTGACCTCTGCGCAGCAGACGGCCCCAACTGCCTATCCTCTGAGACCGACGGCAAGCATCGATCGACACCCAGACTCGGAACACAGTGAGGAATCACCGGAGGAAGGTTCCGAGAGTGACAGCTAACCGGGGCTGTCACTGACAGCTGCCGAACAGCAGGCCCTGGATGCCAACGTCCCAACACCATCCCGCTAGTCGGCACACTAGCAGGCGAAGGTGGAACAATAAACGATTCACTCGAGGGACGAGGAATCGCTGCCGAAGCGACCGGCCGGCTCAACCGACTAGGAGCAAACCTAGCCAGATGAGACGGAGCAGACAGCAAACCCGCACAGCCTCGCCGCGAGGCTGGGGGAGGCTGAGAACACACAGACACACCAGCAGATACAGCCTCGGTCCCCCGAGACTGTAGACCATCCCCAGAAGAGATGGAAGAGCCACCATCAGACAGAATAGGATCTGGAGTAGCAACCCCCTCAACAACGGTCGACGGTGTTGGAGGCAGATCGGAGAGGGTTACCGAGTTGACCTCGGAAAAGCTCTCAACGAAAACAGACGCCTCAATAGTGACATCCGAAGACAAAGAGACCGCGGTCTCTTCATCAGGTATCACAGAACAAACACCGTCAACAGTCGCAGAGGAGCTCGCCACAGAAGTCAGATCCGAATCCTGTGTGACAGAGTCACCACGTGCACCAGCAGAAATGTCTGCAACGGCACGGCTACCCTTACCCCGAGAACGAGGGGTTCTAGCTCTGGAAAGAACCACCTTGTTAACAGAAGCCCAAAATTTAGAGGACCAAACCCCACAGATACCACATGATTGGGCCTGAGTGCAATTGTTGCAAGTGACACATGTGGTATGGGAATCGTCCACATGTTTCACCTGCAAACAAGAGGTACAAGGAATAATAATACAAATTAACATTAAATGAGAGTAATAATTTGGTAGCTTGAAAAAGGATACAATCCAGTAGCACACTAAAGACGATTAATAAGTTGTTCACGAAGAATTAATATCATAAACAGCACAGTCACAAAAATTTCCGACCATGAACAATGGCGGAAAATAAAGGAATTGACGTCACGGTTGTTGCGCATGCGCTCGGTAAACGCAAGAGGTGTGCAGAGAGAGTACCTGTAATTTCGAGCGCTGGTCTCGCTCGACCCTTTTTTCGATCTTTTTCGTGCTTTTGCACTCTAGTACTTTTCCAACTCGTTTGGAAAAGATTCTAAAAGCTTGAGTTAGTTCCGAAGTAGGGCTTGCACTTATGTTACAGCCAATTGTAAACAATTGTGAGTAGGTTGAAAAGAAATATATTGGGCTTACAATTTTATTTCATAATAACTTGTACAGTTGGGACACACTAAAAAGTGTAGTCCGTGTCCATGTCGGAGAAAAAGTGTAGTCAGGAATTAAATTATTTTGTCCTTTATTTGTCGGTTATTTTCTATGAAATTTGGAAAGTATACTCAGGAGACGATACGAAATATATATGCCAAGAGACGTTTGTACGATGTTATTTTACGATGTTAGAAGACATTTTCTCTTTCAAACACACTAAAAAGTGTAGCTGACTCAGCGCTGTGTTAGCTAATTAATTGGTTCAGGCAGTGTTGACACAGCGACGTGGGCTGATTATCCTGGTTCTTTTTATGATGATGAGGAGATTAGTGGAGTGTAGATGAAAGAAACAACGATTAATTTAATTTTCAGTATTTTATTGCATAAATAGGGCCTACAGGGCATAATGGATATAGCATAGCATAAAGATATAGAGATACAGCACAAACATGAACAAATAACAAACATAAATATAAAAGGCAAAAGTAAATTTAGTTGGTATGTCGTTCCGAGTGTTTTGTGGTTGGATTCCCTGCGACAGTGGATAAAGGTGTCGATCGTGTTTTAAAACCGAAATAAGAACAAGATTTTTTTCACCTAATTATTTATAATTCCAACATTTGACACCATTTCTTGGGAAAGTCTCAAGCATGGAGACCTACCTTA
Source organism: Pictodentalium vernedei (assembly GCA_031216915.1). Classification (NCBI taxonomy): domain Eukaryota; kingdom Metazoa; phylum Mollusca; class Scaphopoda; order Dentaliida; family Dentaliidae; genus Pictodentalium; species Pictodentalium vernedei. The sequence goes on from CM062291.1 coordinate 376,429,157, forward strand.
CAAATGATGTCAAGTGTCGCGATTACCAACAAATTTCAGGAAAATGCAGGAGAAGCCCATGATCAACTAGCAAAGTATCAGCTCTTGGACCATCAGGTGTGAACCGATGGTCCATGAGCTGAAACCTTCCCAAGTGTTAATTGTGTTTTTTAAAAAAGAAAACATTCTCATCGAATGGAAAACCACTTATCACATCGTGTTCAGTTTACATATACATGTTACAGTAACACCCGACCCTCAATTTACAATATATTGGGGATAAGTCAAGAATGTAGACAAATATATAACGAACTATTTATTCTTACGGATGAACAAAAAGAAAAAATGGAACTCGCGCAAAAGGAACGTGATTGTATCCGACCCCCTGATACAATTTATATTGAGATTTTGTTAATCAAAACACGCAATCAATGCCCAATTTATATTGTTGCTTATTATTGCAACCGATTTGAAACCGTATGAAACAATCCTGCCAACAAACAGCCCCTTTAAGGGCTTTATTTCATTTTATTTTTTTGCCGGGGGCGGGTATTTGAAATTCAGACAGGGTAACCAGATATCACATATATCACACACAGCATCCTATCTCCCTGAAGGCTTGATGGATGACTCCCGGTTATTCAAAACTATACTGGCAGAGCTTTCTCCACTCCTTTTCTTGAATCCGCTGTGGTCAATATACCGGGGCCGCTACCAATACCGGCGTTGCTGTTTGTTTTTCTTTTCTTACACTCTTACTCTTGTACTTTACTCCATGTAAATGGAAAAAATGTAATGAAAGAAAATCTATCAATCCAATCAACACCCCACTAATCTCCTCATAATCATGTGTCAACACACAGGGGCTCGTTACAAACAATGATTGAGGAATTAAAAAATATTATAAAATAAGCATAACTGGATACCCCCTAGTATATAATATAATAACAAAAGGGAGGACACACAATTCCTACCTCGATTTTTCAAACGGTTCAAAATATATTCTGCCTACGGTCGGCCATCAACTTCTATGCACCGTTTTGTCAGGAAAAGACTTATCTTCCAGACTGCACACATGTTTTCATTGTATTAAAATAAAATCAATGCACAAAACATGATTTATTGTCACTTTCCTTCGAAAAGAACTCTGGTGGTACCGGAAGCTCGGCTTTCAGCTGTTGAGTCACATCACCACATCCCCAAGAAAAGTCGGCCCTGAACGTTTCGTCCGCAACGGCGCTTCGTTTTTATCAGTCATTTCTGCCACATTCAGCGGTCGGAAAGCGGCAGGGAAGGTCTGTCTCAAACAGTTTTGAGAATTTATATGAAAAATATTCAGCAAATGAGTGTCGATAAATGCTTTTATTATTTTTATCACGGCTTATGTGTGTTTACAACTAAATTGCCAGTGTAAGTGTCTATTTTAATGTTTTCAGCCAAAGTACTTAAATTAATTGAGTCTTCTTTTCGAGAGGACAGATTACACAAGGTTGGCATATTGTTCAGTCTGGGTGATTTCAGTGAATTCCTGGACCACAATGAAGAGTTTTGGACATGTAGTATGTTAGAGAACTTCATATTGATTATTATATATATTGTTGTGTGGATATAGGGGCGGCCGTCCTTCCATCCCTACCATCCCCTTGTTTCAGAGTTCTTACGATGTTAAACTCTGATATTATTAGACACTGCCACTGGGTGCTGCTCCGTATCCACTGCCCCCCCTCCCTGCACAAAAAAACATTGAAGCCTCGGTGTGGTCTCGCCTGCTTTCGGCATCCGTCAATGTGGCAGATGGAAAATATAGTTACGTGGCAACTCGGTCTCGGTACAACTCGACCCGAGCCGATTCTCCGGGACAACTCGGTCATGATTATCCATTGTGCAGAAATGTGACCTTGAAAATATATAGATAAATAAATAAATAAATAAATAAATAAATAAATAAATAAATAAATAAATAAAGGGTGTCAGGCACAACACTCACAGGAACCAAGTGATCCGATTCTTGACTGCTACATACCGTCTGATGGTTCTAGAATTTCTCTAATTTATCCTCAATAATTACAATGTCATACTGACAACAAAAACTTGACCAGAAAATTAGAAACACACATGTTACTGTCAAATACAAGAGACGATGTAAGTATACTTGAATTGAGACAACCAAACACAAGCGAGCATTAGACATCAGCATGAGTGTTCCCCTTAACTACAGACGTTGCACGATGTCTGGGGGATCATTCTTGATGCACACAATGTACGAGTCCAGACGTGGCTTGTCCTGTGCACCATGATGGTTAATGGTCATAGGCCCCGACTCGGAATGGCACGACGAAATATGGGACCCACACTGTCAAAAGGGGTCCCCAAGCCACAAGCTCGCGGAAGTGAGAAAGAGAGAGGGGGGGGGGGGGGACGAGGGAGAGAGAGAGAGAGATAGAGATAGTGAGAGAGAGCGAGGAAGGATGTCTGTATTTGCAGGAATTTGAATTCATGTATCGTAAATCACCAACTGAACTTCGTGTACACAGCATATGGGCCTCAGTCGAGATCCCCAAGCCACAAGCTCACGGAAGCGAGAAAGAGAGGGGGGGGGGGGGAGGACGAGGGAGAGAGAGAGAAAGAGAGAAGAGATGGAGAGAGAGAGAGAGAGAGAGAGCGAGGAAGGATGTCTGTATTTGCAGGAATTTGAATTCATGTATCGTAAATCACCAACTGTACTTCGTGTACACTAGCATATAGGCCTCAGTCGAGAAACGAGACAGGTACCCAACCAGTATCTGTATATGAAGACACCCTGGCCTCCCTCCACCCACCCCCTCCCCCCATTCCCACCCAGAAAAATAATCTTCTTTATTGAAGGTTGCATTTTATTAAAGTATCTCAAAAAGCACTAAAGGTGCACTCTGTTTCTTCCATTGGAGGCTCCTTCCAGTGTCTAGAGTCACTAAACCCAAACTACATGTACATTGCATATTCACTACTGGCGAACATGAAATCTACATCTTGTACGATCTTAGTAAGAATCGAGAATTTTGTTCCTTATCATATGCAATTTTCAACATTGGGCCCCTGATGGTTTGAGAAACGAATAATGACTATATGCAGAAATAAAAGAAAACAACCAAGTGGGGTTTTATCCATGGTGGCCGTGTTCTTTTTTGGGGCGTTAGAGGAATCGTCATTAGGAAAGTATAATCTGCATCTGTCTTGTTTCTAATCGGTTTTGAGGAGCGAACAAACAACGGCTCCTGACGGGATTGTGCCTACTTCAACTTCGCCGAATTGGGAATAGCCCTGCGTGAAAAAATGGACAAGAGACATGGGGTGCAGCAGAACCATGATGGCATCTTTCACAGCCTTATGGGCGGAACACCCCCTCACGTTGTGTGTGTGTGTGGGGGGGGGGGGGGTAATAGTTTGCGAGCGCCGAAGCCGTGTGAATACGTCATTCTATCCCTATGCCATCCCCGCGCGCAAACCAGGTACCTTCAAGAGATTGTATCCATGTTATATACATGCAGTAACAAGAGTGAAACTCACAAATCTGATATTTTCAGATCGCGTGTGGCGCATTGTTTCGTGGGAGATTTGTTTTCATTGCTATAAACTGAAATCCAGGTTATCCAACGAGAAACACTATTCCCAAACGATTGTACACAGTTCAACTATTTCAGGGTTTCAAGGAGTACGTCTCTAAAGTGTTCAATTAAGTCGAAGTGTTTTTAATACAAATGTCGTTGGATTATCCCGTAATGGTGACATGTGTGTAAAAGAGGACTCTATGACTGGAGGTGGGCGTTGGGAGTACCCCATAAGATGAATTCACTACTACTAAACACCAACACAAGAGTTGTGTGAAACATAACGTGATAAATATGTGTTTGGGGGTGCAGAAGAGACGAAAAACGATTTAAGGAGTAGCGAATAGTGAATGGTTTTCTATAATTCAAAAGAATATGCTCCAAGGGACAATCTTTGGTAGTAATTGAAATACAGTAAAAAAACTCAGCGACCGGGGTGTGGGGTTCTTGTTTTTTGTATAACTTTTAAAAGGCGGAGGCGCTGAAATGTAAAAGGTTGCTTCCGAAACCATGTCTCGGAATTCATGTAAAACTCTGTGACCTGAGAAGTAATCCGGCCGATTTTAGCGTATGCGATAAGTGTATGTAAGTGGCCAATTTCTGATTGAGAGACTGTGAATTCGACCCCTCCCCCACCCACCCACCGTGTCTGGCATCTGTCATTAAACAATAATAACAACAAAAACTACTTGCTTCAAGTTGGTTGTGTGTGTGGTCAATACACATACAATCTAAATCAAGTTTCTCGTAACAGTGGATTTCAGTAAATTGACAAGTCTGACAGTTACATACCGGCTGTTTTGTGCGGTTAGTTCGTCTTCATTGATCCGTAAAATATTCCGGAACAATTTTATGTTCATGCCTTAAGAGTGTAATAATCAAAAGGAACTAAATAATAATAAAGTCAGGTTCACTGAAATGTAAACAACATTTTTGAGACCCTTTCAGAGAGATTGATGTATAGCTTTGCGATTGAAGAAGTGATCAGGAGAATCGGCTCGGGTCGAGTTGTCCCAAGGCCGAGTTCTCTCGTAACTATATTTTCTATCTACCACATCAGACGGTTGCCGAAAGCAGGCGAGACCACACCGAAGCATCTATGTTTTTGCGCAGAGAGGGGGGGGGGGGGGGGGGGCAGGGGTGGGGGTGGGGGACAATGTCTAATAATATCAGAGTTTAACATCATAAGAGTTAGAGATAATCCAATGTTCAGAACTCTGTAACAAGGGGATGGTGGGGATGGAAGGACGGCCGCTCCTATATCCACACAACAGTATATATAATATACAATATGAAGTTCTTTAACATACTACTTATTGTAGTCCAGAAATTCACCCAGACCGAACAATATTCCAACCTTGTGTAATCTGTCCGCTCGAAAAGAAGATTCAAGTACTTTGGCTGAAAACATTAAAATAGACACTTACACTGGCAATTTAGTTGTAAACACATATAAGCCGTGATAAAAATAAAGCATTTGTCGACACTCATTTGCCGAATATTTTTCACATAAATTCTCAAAACTGTACGGGGCAGACACTCCCCGCCGCTTTCCGGCCTCTGAATATGGAGACGAAACGAAACGCCGTTGCGGACGAAACGTTCAGGGCCGACTTTTCTTGGGGATGTGGTGATGTGACTCAACAGCTGAAAGCCGAGCTTCCGGTACCACCAGAGTTCTTTTCGAAGGAAAGTGACAATAAATCATGTTTTGTGCATTGATTTTATTTTAATACAATGAAAACATGTGTGCAGTCTGGAAGATAAGTCTTTTCCTGACAAAACGGTGCATAGAAGTCGATGGCCGACCGTAGGCAGAATATATTTTGAACCGTTTGAAAAATCGAGGTAGAAATTGTGTGTCCTCCCTTTTGTTATTATATTATATACTAGGGGGTATCCAGTTATGCTTATTTTATATTATTTAATTCCTCAATCATTGTTTGTAACGAGCCCCTGTGGTCAACACAGCGTAAACCAATTAATTAGCTAACACGGCGCCGAGTCAGCTACACTTTTGAAGGTGTTTGAAAGAGAAAATGTCTTCTAACATCGTAAAATAACATCGTACAAACTTCTCTTTTGGCATATATATTTCATATCGTCACCTGAGTATACTTTCCAAATTTCATAGAAAACAACCAACACATACAGGAGAAAATGATAATTCAATTCCCGACTACACTTTTTCTCCGATACGGACAAGGACTATACTTTTTAGTGTGTCCCGTACAGTTGCAGTTTTCGTTCGGTTTTAGGTTTGCCTGAAATTCATATTATTGGGTGGCCTTCGGTGGCATCAGTAGACTTCGGTATTTAGTAGGACCCTTGGAGGGTTGGAAACTTATGGAGCGGAACCTGAACGGCGGCGGTTTGAACAAAGTGAAGAGCAGCATGGTTTTATACTCACAACGATGAAAAGATTGTCATGTACACTACCCAAAATATATTTCATTTAATGGAGTAGTAAAGTGCGAGGTACCTGTACCTTTTAACTGTTGTACAGCTTCGTGTGTTGCACCAATTTTTCTCAGTTGAGAAAAAAATTCTTCAGAGTCGATTTTGGACTTGGAGAACGCCATTTTCGTGTGCATGAGCACGGAGTATAACCTCCCTGGCATGAGTAAAGAATGGTAGCGTTTTAGTGGCCTATTCCAGATTACTTGGTTTGGTGTGAGCATGCGCAGTTAGGGGTACTAAAGGGTACTCGTGAACTGGATCTTTTTCGTGCTAAATTGTTAAACCAGAATGCTGTTCTGATTAAACTTTTTGACCCAAATAGATAGAGTTAATTGGTTTAATTTGCTTGAATCGTGCGCAGATTACTGGAAATAAATAATAATTGCATACGCCGCATTATCTGAAAATCTTCGTAAAAAGCAATCATTCGACAATAATAACTGTTCACATTCACCCTTTTTATGCTAAGTTTGGCGGAGATACTACAGCCAAAGAATAGGGTTCGACGATTTACCCCATAGAATCCCATAGATACCCCATAGAGCATGACATGTACCCCTTAGATACCCCATAGAATATCATGAGATGTAACCCATAGATACCCCATAGAACATCATGAAGTGATAAACAAACATAATTATCGCACTCTTCAAGTGTCAGTTACTCATTTGTTCAAGTTGACGGAAGTTACTTCAGTTGGTCGAGTTCTTGGAACCAAATGCGTCTGACTCTTGGATAATGAAAATCGCCAGAAATCCAATATATAAAATCATTATCAAATATTACACTTATAATCATAATATGAACTTTGGTAAAACCAAGAAGCGCGCGCAACTCACATTGTTTTTCAAATTATAATGACATAAACTTAACAAAATTTAAAACAGTGTTTAAGGGGCCAACAAAACATTTTGCGTTGTGAACTAATGCATGTACATCCTGTCTTGTAGATTTATTTCCCCCTAAAAACATATCAGACCTACAATATAAAATTGGCCTCGAAACGTATTGTCGAAAATTTATTGTTTTTGTTTCGCTGGGGTGCATACATTGTGGAACGGAACTTCTGTTTTGGAAATGGTAATTCGTGGACGTTTGTCAGACAGTATGTCACTTCGACATTTTAGGTTCGTAATAACTGAATGAAAACGACCTTTGCCACAATCCGACCTGTGCGTACTTTTAAGTTACAACAAACGGACGTGTTGTTGATGCTTTTCATTTGGTAACTTTGTTCCAATAACACGCAGTGTTGGTTTGAAGTGAACAGCGTTTTGCAAATGCAAAACAAATAAATCACGCGACAGAATACTCCGCAGAATCGAACAACAGCGGGATCCCAACAACCAGCCAGCAGACGATGAAATCCAATGTGCATATATGGGAACATTTAGCTTTTCGACAATTTCTGTCATTAAGTCAGCAAAGCAAACGACAGTGGAGTTTGTTTGGAAAAACTTTAATTTTGAAAAGCATGTTCAATAAATTATTCACAATGTATGCACCCCATCGAAGACTATTGAGAAAATTGGAACACCTTGGCATCAGTGACAACATCCTGACGTGAATTAGAGAATTCCTGTGCGACAGAACTCAAGAAGTCGTCGTGGAAGGGGAGCACTCGGATTGCGTCCCAGTTGAATCGGGTGTACCACAGGGAACAGTGCTGGGCCCTCTCCTGTTTCTCCTGCACATAAACGACCTCCCGCTCGAGGTAACTTCCAACGTAAGGCTATTCGCCGATGACTGCCTCCTGTATCGGGCAATAAATAGCATCCAGGACCAACAGCTGCTACAACAAGACCTAGCAAACCTGCAGGCGTGGGCCATCAAATGGGGCATGAGATTTAACGCCAAAAAATGCTACATCCTCCGGTCATCAAGAAAAGGCAAAACACTTTCCTACTTCTACAAAATTAATGAACAGATCCTCCAGGAAGTCAGTGACAATTCATATCTCGGCCTGATCTTTGCAAACAACCTAAAATGGGACATCCACATAAACAAGATTAATGCGAAGGCAAATAGCACGCTTGGGTTTATAAGACGCAACCTAAAATACGCCCAAAGGCACTGAAGGAAACGGCCTACAAATCCCTGGTTTGTTCAAAACTTGAATACGGTTGCGCAGTCTGGGATCCGTATACCATGAAGAACATTGACAAACTTGAAATGACACAGCGACGGGCGGCACGTTTTGCTTGCAATGACTATCGCAGAGACAGCAGCGTTAGTAAAATGCTCCGTATTTTGAATTGGCCATCTCTACAGGAGCGAAGGGCAAACAAACGCATCCAGACACTCGATACATCATATCCGGGTGCGATGCAATCCCCAAAGAAAAATACATCCAAATGGGGACGACCCGTACACGAAGTAGAAATGACAATAAATTGGCGGTCTATAGAACGAATACAGAGGAATTCAAACACTCGTTTTTTCCACGTACAATCGTGGAATGGAACGCCAAAAATCAAGCCACTATTGATAGCATTTGTGGCACCACCACTGCGCATGTGTGAAACACCACATCTCCCCTGTGTTTTTATACGCGTCATCGCGGTTTACACAGTAACTCTATTCAGATTCAGAGTCTGCATGGAACGATCTAAGGAGAAATCTCGCATTACACCGTTCGCTTTTTAGGGGGCGTCATTCGATTTGTTCGCTTCTGAAAACGAGAGCTGGGGTTCCCCATGTTTTTACTTCCGGTTTCCGGTTTAGATTGGATGGCATAGCATTCCTTGGTTTTTCCAATTTCACGTACACGTTGTCTATTAGGCTTGCTTCAAAGCAGCCCTTCGGGCTGCTTTTGCGCGCGCGCTATTATAAATATTTTATGATTATATGTGTAATATTTGATAGTGGTCTTATATATTGGATTTTGGGCGATTATTTTTCATTAACTAAGAGTCAGACGCCAGTGGTTGAACAGGGTGGCAAAATGAAACGGAGTGTGAACAAATAACAAAAAACATGTTTATGGTAGTCCTATTTAGTGGTCTTTTTATAAATACTCATGCAATAGAAGGAAATGCGGAAACAAAATGAAGATAAAAACAAGATTAACAACTTCAAAGATCAACAGATAAAGACACTTGCAAAAAAAAACCACACAAGACTTTTTTGGCTGGTTATAGTTCTTGAACAAACCTCTTCCTAACTTTCGAGACATACATGTATAGTTAGGCATAAAAAGGAGGTCTGTGAACACCCCTCTTGTGGTTTGATGCGGGGATGGGGGCAGCGCAGGTGTCACGTTAATTATCAAAGAATAATATAGTATTGTAGCCTGATGAGTGGGTCGGGGGGGGGGGGGGGGCACAACTAAACTATCCACAACTAAATTACCAAATATTTTCAATTTTATTCCAAAAACATCAAGACATATCCATTCGACCATGCTCACGACGGTCCTGCATGAGTGTGTAGAGGGGGAGGGGGAGGGGGTGGGAGGAGGGGTCGTTAAGAGTACATAGGGACCGAAAAGCATGCAACAGGGAGAGGGGTTAACGTATTGGGTAAAATGGAGTTAGGTCCGATACTCGTCTATGGGGTATCTATGGGGTGCCTGTCATGCTCTACGGGGTTCTATGGGGTATCTATGGGGTAAATCATCGAACCGGTCAAATGGAGTTAGGTCCGGTACTCTTCAATGGGGTACCTGTCATGCTCTATGGGGTTCTATGGGGTATCTATGGGGTTCTATGGGGTAAATCGTCGAACCGGTCAAATGGAGTTAGGTCCAGTACTCTTCTATGGGGTATCTATGGGGTACCTGTCATGCTCTATGGGGTATCTTGTCGAACCGAAAGAATATAGGACACCTGGGGCCGCTTAAAGAATTTATAACGGAGAAATACCACAGTTACATCGATTTAAAGGACAATAAAGTTTTGAATGGGTACCTCGCATTACACCAGGAACAGAGTGACTATCTATGGGAGGCTGGTATAGTGGAAGACACGGTGTTCATTCACAGTGCTGCCGACATCATTTTTGAAAAAATTAAAAATAACTTAAGTTAAATGACGAAGGCGAAGTGGCAATTGCTGAAAAGCACCCATGGGTGGTAAATTTCTTAGTTGACTGGTGTGATTTTGACAGAGGTATATGTAAAACTTCTGTGCCAACAACTATATCAAAATACGCCGATACCCTGCCACCTACCTCTCGGGCAAACACTGACTCGCTGTGTGACCCTTCCGGTGAAGCCACATCTCCAAGTCAGACGCTTACAGACTGTCAGACTGACGACCCACCGATTGCTTCAACTGCAGAGCCGAAAGAAGAATGCATGACATGGTCCACCAACATGGCAAAGGCTTTGATTGAATTATACGTTGAAAATCAGGACAATTTTACTAATAGTAAAATGAAGGAAAAAAGTACGCGTGGTACATAATTGCAAACCAGATGCCTGGAGACAATGTCACAGCAATACAGTGTGAGAATAAGTGGAAAAGTCTCGCGGTAGCATACCGGAGAACAGAAGATAACAAAAATTCTGGTGCATAGAAGAAAACCTGCCCTTTCTACGACGAACTCGGAGATATCTTTGGTTCAAAATCTCACGTGCGCCCACAGAAGTTGATATCATCCTTAAATAGTTCTTCCACCACTGAAGTGTCGAATTCGGTTTACAACACACAAACAGAGCCACAGCAACCAGTGGACGCGCCACCACAAGATCCTGCAGTCAAAAAAGTTAGAAGTGTTTTCTGAGAAAATTGGAAAATGTCAAGCTCTAGGTCCAGGTTACTGCTATTCAGGGCCCGAGGGAAGATTTAATGGTAATGCACCTAGAAAGAATGCAGAGGATGGATCGCCTGATTGATATACTTACCAAGAATAAAGAATAAAACACTTCTGGCTGCCTCACACATGTTTTGAATTAAAATGTTCAACTGACCGGGTTTCCTTTTGTTCAAATCACTTCCGGCGTCACTTGGGTACAATAACCAAGAAATGATAACTGATATCGGGGACTGAAATATGTAGACTACCTGTAGGCGACCGATCTCTTGAGACCACCCACTTTTACCATAATGGGCAAATCTGTACGCCCTGCTCGCACTCGAAGATTTTTATTTCAGGGGTTGCCACAATATTTCACAAACAGCGTCGGACTACAAAATACCCTGATCGACTAAACTCGGGGGTAGTGACAAAAGAATGTTAAAGCTGAAATCTGGGACGTAGCTATATATGGATTCGAAATGAGGGGGACAGTACATTTTAGAAGGGTGTACCACATTAAGTTGCAGGAATTGGGGGGGTTATAAAAGGTCGTATCGGCCTATGTGCAGGCGGAGTATGGGGAAAGACTCAACCACCCCATATCCATAGCTGTGCCCTTGTCTGAAATACATTAATCGGCATTACTAATAGAACCATGATGGGGGTAATCGTTGTTAACCTTATGATGGAATGCTCAATCACCCCCATGTGCCAAGTCATATTTACGATCCGATGGTGCGCATGTCCTCTACCTAGTCTTTGAAAGACTGTGACCTTGGGCCTCCCACTCCTGGCCCTTTAAGGGCCGGGAGGGGGAGGCCCAAGGTCACAGTCTTACGATGACTATAGTTTTCGACCATGTAAACCCACCAAGCTGCAGCAGGATTAAATGTTGGAAGCTGACAGTTGATGACACGTGTTTTACATCGTGGGGTATTGCTTGGAAACGAGGGAAACGCCCCCCCCCCCCCCCCTTCACATTTATCAACGAAAAAGAGGCGTTCCTCTATTAATTTTGACAATTAATATGCCTGATGTTAAGAGCAAAGCAACCTCAGCTGAAGAATGATGCTCCTATGACGGGTGGGAAATCCTATGCCAATCGATAAAAGGCTATAATGGTTAGTTCATTACCGATTTTACGTTCATTTTGCCGCGAAACCTTGTTGCCACTTATTGTAGAATCTCTATAGTAGGGTTTGGGGGAAATGTCTACTGTTAGGAGGCCCTGGACTGTGATGGTCAGGCTCGTGCTATTTTAGCCCTCCTTGTAGCGAACAGCCAGTAAAGCCATCGCCCCTATTCGACCGACAGATTGTGCATGAGGATTATCAAGATGTAAACACACTGCTTATGGTTGTGGCGGGTTTTCCCTCCACGAATCGCCATTAAATTGTTGTGGCAGGATACTACCACATAGCACCATAAGCCATTCTGTCACGACCTGCGTATAGTTGCGATGAAATTAAACAGTGGATAGTAGTGAGAAGCCACCCACCCGGCAATTAGACCGAAGCAGAACGCTGCAAAATAATGACGAAAATTGCACCCTTCCGGTGAAGCCACATCTCCAAGTCAGACGCTTACAGACTGTCAGACTGACGACCCACCGATTGCTTCAACTGCAGAGCCGAAAGAAGAATGCATGACATGGTCCACCAACATGGCAAAGGCTTTGATTGAATTATACGTTGAAAATCAGGACAATTTTACTAATAGTAAAATGAAGGAAAAAAGTACGCGTGGTACATAATTGCAAACCAGATGCCTGGAGACAATGTCACAGCAATACAGTGTGAGAATAAGTGGAAAAGTCTCGCGGTAGCATACCGGAGAACAGAAGATAACAAAAATTCTGGTGCACAGAAGAAAACCTGCCCTTTCTACGACGAACTCGGAGATATCTTTGGTTCAAAATCTCTATGACAGACCACCTGTCTGAAAGACCCCTTTTGTCTGGCAAAAATGTTGGTCTCTCAAGAGAAGTATGTGTATGCAAAAAGCTATGAGTTTAGTCATTTATGTGTTTGTTTATTTTTTTGACGAAGGTTTGGGTGGGGGCATGGCTGGGTTGGGGGGGGGACTTATTACTTATTTTAAGTCCAGCCCTAGAAGGTCTGGTACATGATTTTGATGACACCTGTGTTCTCAGATGTGTTTGAAATAAATTAGCAGTTCAATCAGGTTCAATGTTTAGTAGTTTCTGTGTTACGTACTTCCTTCAATGGCAATAAGAGTCATTGGTGTTTTTGTAATAGGTCTGGATACATCGTTGTACAGAATTGTTCCTGCAGCTGAAATCTGTAATTGCTTCTGACTTCACATAATTGTCTTTGCTCCTCATCTAAGCCAGCCGATCTCACCAGGGTGAACATATTAGAAATTTAATCAAACAGAACACCCTCAAGATAACTTATCCTTAGAGTGCAGTGTTTGATAATTGTAATTAGTGATGCATTTTAACTTGCATTATTCAGTATGTCATACATTGTACCACTATAAGCTGAATCATAGCGCAGCCGCAATAACAGTTTTATAATCGTATATAACCCATGGTAGGTACTCCCTGATAACTTGAGTGTCTTTTTATTGGTTCTTGAATGATACTTCACTGATTATGGTATACAATTTTGGCCAAAAGTGTCTGAGAAAAAATTTGCAAGCATCGGAAAATTTTTTTTTTTGTCCTCCTTGACCACCCACCCACCCCGGCATCAGTGTTTTGCAAATCCCCCCCCCCCCCCCCTCGGCTCAACACCAAAAAATCTGTTGCGTGCCACAACAGAAAACTGCCGCTATCGTGGATAAAATGCTCACTCGTGCCCCGCCGCTGATTCTGTGCCATAGAACGAGGCGACAACAAGAAACTTAAAATTCATTCTGAGATACATAGCTGTTAATAGAAAGGGCATATTTCTTTCAAGGAAGGTGCTCACCCCCACCCACACAAAATTTGACAGCGATTAGACAAATTCTACTTTTCACCAACAGTAATCAGAGTTCTTCCCATTGCACTCTGGCTTGTTCTCGTGGTATGACAAAAGTCAGCGGTTCAAAGCCCTGTGTGCGGCCATGTTCTACACATTGTTGAAAGTTTCCGTAAATTTACGGAAAAGTGTTCCGACAATTTTGTTGCTGGAACAGTGTTCCGTGAAATTTATGGACAAATGACCACAAAGATTCAACCGACAAATATATAGGACTTAAAGTAGTTGTTTGAAAGAGAGAAATGTCAGCTTCCTTAACATCCCGTAGCTATATTATGTTTCGGAAAATATCAGCCCTGTAGTGTTCCTTGATATTACGAAACCATATTCCGGCAGCAAAACGTCCAAAACATGTTTCCGTAAACTGAAGAATTTTTTTTTAAAAGTGTAGGGCTACTCCATTTTCCTTGCACATGATTCACCTGCTTTTACCATGCTTAACTTTGTTTACTAGTGTTTGGGGAGAAGCTGAACACAAGGTTTGGTGTACATAGCTTTTACGGCACCACCCACCCACCCACCCTCCCACCCATCCAATCTCCGAATATGTGGTGGGGACGCAACTGAAAATTGAAGATTGTCGAAGACAGATCTCTGCCTCGGGCGTTCTGGCAGTCTTGTGTCGAGGAAACAACTATCATATACTGAGGAAATACTGGAAATACACAATAGACTGTGTAATGGAGATTTTTAATACCATTAGAAATAATTCTGAACAGTGTTTCAGTTGATAATGAGTTTGTGTGGGTGGTCGGCCAACATTCTAGGGGAGGGGGGGGGGGGGTCTCCATAACCACGTGTTTTTCAAGAGATAAACACAGAGTTTCTTTTCTTTTCTTTGTTAGATGGTCACAGGATGAAAAACGCTAGGGAAACAATCACTTGAAAATAACTTTCAATTCAACACTTTTTTCATTCTGAGATCAAATAATTCATCAATTTTGTTCTCCGAAGCTCGGATTCAGGATTTTCAGCGGGCGTCTGCGTTCCGTGAAGTAGTGAAAGGCCCATAGAGTCGATATCATCATCATTATCAAAGGGTTCCACAATGGAGTTCAAATTACCAGGACCATTTATGTTGTTAGCTAGACAAAACTTATGCAAACAACATGCACTACAAATAGTATCTGATATCAAGTCAGTTCGTGTCATATCAACATTCCTCAGTCTGCGAAATCGGCCTCCGAGAAGACCGAAAGCTCGTTCAATCACGGAAAGCTCTAAAGAAAGGAACGTGTTAAATTGTTTCTGCTTCCTCGTCATATATCCATTATCTCTGAAGGGACACATTAACCACGATTTTAAGGGATATGCTGAGTCACCCACGAGAAAGGTATCTTCAGTAAACATGTCTGGACAAGGGTTAAACCATGGTAGAATGATAATGAAGAAGATGTATGATGAATATAAGCATCATGGAAAGAGAAGGAACACATCAGTTGAGCTAAACACTAAGTTAAACATGAAATTCTGAGCTAAACAGAAAACTAAACGTAACTAAAAATGTCAAGAAAAATGTTTAAAATGCAGTGTATGAGGGGTTAAACATGGCACAATGATACCGAGGAACATGTATGATGAATATAAGTGCCATGAGAAGAGACGGAGCACAGCAGCTGACCTAATCACTTATTTAAACATGAAATTCTAAGCTCAACAGAAAACGAAACGCAACTAAAAATGTCAAGAAAAATGTTTAAAATGCAGAGTATGAGGGGTTAAATCGTGGTAGAATGATAATAATCATCATATAGCAGCATCATAAAGGCCTTGATATGGAAATAGGGCGAGTAAGTGACCCAAACAGAAGCTTTAACATTATTGGACACGTACGCTGACCCCGACGCCGACCGATCGAGCCATGCCATAAGCTCACGCAACTAAAGTTGGTGAGCTAAAAACATATTTCCTCTGAGCATAAGTTCTAAAAAAATCGCGAGAAAAACTTCTATTTATTATTAATTTCAGAAGGCGACAATCAATAATACTCTTGGATCAAGAACATAATGCGATTAATGCCAGCACAGACTAGCAGACACAGAGGAGAGAAAAAAATTTCTGTTTTAACTGTCTGAATTTCTTCCATAGCAAAGAATCACTGGAATGTCACTTGGAGTATTGCAACTCAAATCAATGCATTGCCATCGACATGCCCAAACCTCATGCTCACATTAAATCCATACATCACGATAGAAGACTGGGAGTGCCTTTTGTGGTGTATGATGATTTTGAATGTTTAACGGTGAAGATGAGTTGATGTCAGCCCGATGATCGTCAAAGTTACACCAAAAAATATCAGAAGCACATACTGTCTGGATATTCTGTCTACACAAAATGTTCTTTCGATGTTCAACACTCTTCAGGGCGTACACCTACACCTACACAAAACAGTTGGACGACAATGACATGGATCAAAAGTTTGTTGAAGATTTGGACTCTCAAATCAAAAAATGATACAAGAAATTCACACAAGAAATTCAAAGATGATCATCAAAGACGAGCAAATGAAAGACTATAAGAGAGTCACCGAATGTCACATCAGTGGAGTACCATTCACTGAAACTTCGGCACCAGAATACAAGAAAGTGAGGAGATCACGATCACTACACAGGTAGATATTTAAAATATCAAGTTGCTAAGTTCTTTCCAGGGATATTTCACAATCTGCCAGGTTATGACAGTCATCTGTTTTTGAAGAATCCCAGTAAAGTCAGTGCAGGGTATGTAAGCCGCATCATGAAGAACAATACATTTCTTTCATCAAATGGATAGTCATAGACAAAAAAAAGAAAAAAATAGAGGGAGAGATGTCAGCAGTCGGTATCAAGAGAAAAATACAGTTCATAGATGGTTTTTAATTCATGCTGAACAGTCTTGAAAAACTAGTCGGCAATTTAGGGAAGGAGAAATTCGTGACGTGATTCGAGACGAGCGCCAATTGGAGAGCATATTGAGGAAAGGAGTGTATCCTTACAGTTACATGAACAGTTTGCATAGATTCAACAAGTTGAAGCTACCTTCCAAAAATCATTTTTATTAGAAATTATACGACACTGACATTTCTGACATTTGAGCACACTCAAAAAGAGTGAAAAATATTCAACATGAAATCCCTGAGAGGTTATCATGATCTGCATTTGAAAACTGACAATCTTCATTTGGTAAGCATGTTCGAAAATTTTCGTGACGTATGCTGGAGACATTATGATCTAGATCTGGCTTGGTATTACATGGTCCCCAGCTTGGCTTGGGATGCTCTGCTGAAGATGACCGAAGTTCCACTTGGAATTACTATTTGACGTGGGCATGTTGTCATGATTAAAAAGGGTGTGAGAGGCAGAGTATCTCACAGCTACACAAAAGTGAACAATTGCTACATGGAAGAAGGATTCTACGCGTGAGAACGGAGTAAATACATAACATATCTAGATGCTAATAATTTATACAGTTGGGCCATGAGTCATCCGTTACTGATGGGAAATTTCAAATGGGTCAAGAAATGCAAGGAAATGGAAAAATGGAGAGACTATTCATCTTCTAGAGGTGGATCCGGAATATCCAAAAATGTTACACAATCATCACGATGATTATCCATTGGCAAAAAACAATTGGAAGTGAACAAAGTCACCAAACTCAATAAATGAATTTCTAGAATACTAGAAATCCTTTCTGTTCAGGCCGAGTGGTATTAGCGTTCTAAGTGTAAAAATCCACTTAATTTCAGCAGCACGTCTTTTCGTGTGGCTGTGTAGTGCCTCGGGATCGGTAGGGAGTACCTGAATAATCCGATATTTTACATCACGGATATTGTGATCCGGTTGATTGAAGTGGAAAGCCACCGGAGTATCCCTTTTATGTGATATATCCGAAAAATGTTCCCTTATTCGGATTTTGAAATGTCTTTTCGTTTCACCCACATATTGTTTGTGGCATGTGGCGCACGTAATGAGGTAAACACAATTCTTGCTAAGGCAATTGGCTCGGTTCGGCCCTTTATGTCTGTTCTTGGTGGTCGAGCCGGTGAACCATCTTTGTGTGGGTAGTGCCTTGCAAGTTGTGCAGTTCTTGTCGTGGCATGGTAGAAAGGGATTAGATATGGTGATTCCACTGATTTGTTTGAGAGGTGGTATTCTGGCTGTTAGTTTCAGGTAGCGAGTCAGTCCTCGGACGTTTAGAGGGATTGCTGGTATTATTCGGCTCTGTTTCCGACATGATGACCGTGCTACCAGAGCTGATCGATGATCCCAGGCTAATGTTGCTGCTGGAGCTTTCGGCTATATCTTTTGACATAGTTGTGTTGCAGGTCTTAAATGTGGTAAACCAAAAAATATTCTCTACTAAAGAGCAGGAGTGACCTACACAACAACTATACCCTGTTGTTAAGCCTGACCGGTTTCGTTCTAATTTGAACTCATCAGAGGCGGTCCGCCTCTGATGAGTTCAAATTAGAACGAAACCGGTCAGGCTTAACAACAGGGTATAGTTGTTGTGTAGGTCACTCCTGCTCTTTAGTAGAGAATATTTTTTGGAAAGTCACCAAACTCGTTCCAAATTTAAAAGACAAGGGTAAATACGTAGTCTAGTGCAAAAATCTGAAACTCTACATAGATTATGGTGCGAAATTAGTTGACATACATCGCATCATCTGATTCGATGAGGAGCCTTGGATGAAAAAGTACATACATCTCAACACGAACTTGAGAATGAAGGCCATGACCAAATTCGAGAAAGATATTTTCCAACTCATGAAAAATTCTGTGTATGGAAAATCAATGGAAAACATCAGCAAAAGGACTGACATTCATCTCGTGTCAGAGAGTCAGGCTAGAAAATACATTTTGAAACCAAACTACAAACATTGAACAATCTTTGATGAAAATCTAGTGACCGTTCACATGAAATAGATGTGCCTGACATTCGACAAACCATCTTATTTTGGAATGTGCATCTTAGACATCAGCAAGCAGTTGATATGTCAATTTCATTATGAATACACCAAGCAAAAATACGAATGGAAAGCCAAACTTGTTCACCAACATGGATAGCCTAGCTTGCGTAATAGAGACCAAAGATTTTTACTGAGACATATCTCTGACATTGACACGTTGTTCGACATGAGCAAATATCCCACCGATCATAAATCTAACATTCCATCGAGTGTGAATAAGAAGATGGTGAGAAAATTCAAAGATGAGACCGGAGGAAGACAGATCATGGAGTTTGTAGGTTTTAAGTTGAACCTGTACAATTATCACTTAGATGTGAAGGCGATCAAGAAATGTAAAGGTGTCAAAAGAATTGCCACGAATAAAGACATCACTGTCAAAGAGTTTGAAGAATGTCTGTTTGAAAATCTAGGAGTGTACAAATCGATGAACACGATTCAAAGTGACAAGCATGATCTCTACACAGAAATAATCTATAAAATTGCTTTATTGGCTGATGATGATAAGAGAATCATGCAAATGGATGGAGTAAACATGTTAGATCACAGTCATTATTCCACAAAGTCGATGATTCCTCAAAATGAAGAAGGATTGTACTAGTTTTTTTTACAAAATAAATAATTATTTAATCAAACATCCACTTTGGTTGACTTCTTAATGAATTGGAATACCGCATGTGTTAATTGATTACAATTCAGACCTTCCGTAGAAATCGTCTTATTAGTTCCTGTTGATTGGCTGAAAGGTTTCTAGATTTGACATCATTGTTGTGTTCTAGTTATAAAATGCTTGTCAGTTTTGATTGATGAAATTTGATGATTGACGAAAATATTTTCCCATCAAACCACTCCCCCAAATTAAATTAATTTATTCAGTTAGGCCTTGAAAATCACTGTATGCATTAGAGCTGTCTTGTGGATCAGAATTACTGTATTTGATAGGATAACTTGGTATTTTGATATGTAGCAGTCCTTATATAACTAAACTTATTATAGTCATCCTAAACTACGGTTATCTATCATTAATAATTATTTTTAATTTTACTCAAGATTATTCTCGGAAAGTAAGAGATTACAGTATATGTTCTTCAGTCTGAAGTTGGGGCGGCTCACTATGAACTTCGAACGATTCATTAAGGAATCTTCATGATTTCATTGGATTTCATATTGTATTTGCTCCTGCTTTCTTCGTCTTTAATTATGTGTATGCCTTCAGTGTTTAATAATGTCAATGTGTGCTTGTTTTTAACTAATTATTGCATGATGTATGTGTTAATGCAGAATGAGCATGATGACTATTAATAAGTCTAGTCAGTCCATCTGTTTTCAGTGTGTAATCATAATGTCTAGCCATAATAAATTATGTATCATAACAAGAGTGACTTTCATATGTTTGGTTGAGTAATTGGACAAGAACATAACACTGCAAATTGATAAGGACAAAGAAAATCAAGATAATTAATAGCAATGAAAAAAAAGTAAATAATCTTTTTTTAAAAGCAAATAAATACTTTTGTTAAAATTAAAAACAAAATGGAAAAAATTTACAGTTCGTGTTGACAAAAATAAAATATTTCCAATGTTCATTTGGCATTTTGTGTACAGAGAAGCATAAAAAGGAATTTGGCTACAAAATTATTTGGATCATGAATCGAAGAATGAAATGTTGAAAGAGATAATGAAACGAAAAATGCTTAAATTTCGATTGAAAAATGTCAAAGTGACAGAACTATGAAGAAACAAACATTTTTTTTTTGAGAAATAAAATTCACACAACACATAAAAAATAAAATAAAATAAATTAGAAAAATTGGAAAATACGAACATATCAGTAGATGGGAAAAATCTTACCTAATGAACCCCTGTCTAACACTGATCTGTTGGATGCGGTCAAAGCATTGAAAATAAAATATTCTTCTGGTGTCTTTTTGAGAGATGCATTGGCCAGAAAACCACAAGATGACACTGAATGTGGAATCTTGAATGTAGACGATTTCTCAGGCAACCGCACTCATTGGGTGTCATGGTTCAAGAATGCAAGAATAAATTACAGTTATGGAATCTCATCAATTGATGAATTGATGGATTATCTTTTACAAAATGGAACAAGGTGCAACCTCACGATCACGTGTTTTGCAGATGCTTGTGTCTCTGTGTTCTCAAGAGATGGTATTCGAGACATCATTTTCAAGAGATCCTCAATGATTTACATTGAGAGAAGGAAAAAAAAGTCACTTATATATAAAAGGTAAATAGAAAAAAAAAATAAAAAAGTAAATACACAAATTAGGTAGATAGATAGAAAATAAAAAAAAAATGATTGTAGATAAATTTGGAAGAACTGATGAAGTTGCAAAAGAAAGAAAGATCGCTGTCGAATGTGACAGCAGAATGTGTCACATACTTGAATGATCATTTTGTGAGATATGAACCTTGAAAGGAACTCCTGAACATGAATAATCATAAGCTTTATAATGTTCCTGAACCAATAGATCTCGGCTGCGTCACAACTAACAAGTATGCAGATTGGAGAGTTGCAGATTTCGAGAAGAGCGTGAGATATAATTGCATGGATAAAAACATGACCTAGACTTGAAATCTAAACGACTGGTGAATTTGGAAGACCCCATGGATTCGAGTGATACACTCATTAAAAATTATGTTGATGATTCGCACAATCTGAGAGAAACTATGTTCCAAAGTCATGAATTCTAAACTGGATGCAAATTCTCACAAGATATCGAATCTAGGAGAAGCAGAGCATCCCAAAGATGCTGCCACCAAACAATATGTGGACTTCACAGAACAGAACATTGTCAATGCTTTGAACGATGAGAAAAATGAAATGAAGACCAATCTGAATGGCAGTTTCAATAAGATCGTCAATCTGACAAAAATCAGTGACGCCGGTTCCAAATCGACTGCAGTCAGTAAAGGCTATGTGGACTATGCTCTCACAAAATTCAGACCTATCTTGAAAAGCATGTGGATGATCTCTGTCTTAACAAAAGATTGGGAAGAATGATGGAGTCTGGCATTGACATGAATGCTAATAAACTATTTGGTATCGAGGATGATCCAGAATATGATTTGAGTGTAGTCAGTAGAAAATACATGGATGATACTAAAGTCGAGAAAACCAGTGATCAGATGGAAGGTGATCTGGACATGGGAAGTAATTGAATCATGAATCTTCCCAATACCATGTTCATCACAGATGCCTGTACTTTGATTTGGATGACAGAGGAAATAAATTACGTGAGACAGTTGATAACTGTAGTCTGAGGGAAGTGGGGCATTAGATTATGGCAAATCAGAATGGTTTTTCAGAAATGGAATGCTACACAGTCAGCTTGGATATCCGATGTCGATAGGATACATCATTTGAATGAGTCTGCTCCTACTGACTTGAAGAATAGAGAGTCATCAATGTGGTGGTAAATGACACAGAAAACGATTGATATAAAGTGGAGAAGATGGAGAATCAATATGCCGATATGAACAAATTCGGAACTCCTTTGAGAGCTGAAGAATGATGAAAGAAGATGACTTATCTCAAAGTTACTTCATCTATAGTATCTGTGTTGATAAAATTAAATACGTGAAGTACTTGAAAGAAAATATTTAAGGAAGTTTGAGAAACATTATTATTAAATAATTCTAATTTTTCTCAAACTACCTTTTTTTTGTTTTTTTATGTTTAAATTTTTTTTAAGGTTTTTTTAAAATTGTTTTTGTTTTTTAAGTTTATTTTAATGTTTTTTTACAATTTTTTTTTAAAGTGTTTTTGAGAGGTTTTTTTGTTTAGTTTTTTCAGTTTTTGAATGACAAACATTTTACTTTCATTTGAGTGAAACGTCAACACTCTGTCGGATATGACAACTGCAAAAGCTTCGGTTCACCTCAGAACATTCCTGTCGAATTGTATCGTGATCATAATATCTTGAATGGTGTTCTTGAGTTTCTTGCTCTGTTCGTTGATGTCGATCTGGAACAGGGGATACAGCATCTTGTATCCAGTGGGTATTATGTTCAGATTGCTTATCAATTCGTCCATGTGATGATAGTTGGATCTAAATTCTGACTGTGGCATTGCCACACATCCTGAAGAAGTCATTCTTCTCAAATGAAGCATTGTAATCTTTGGTCTGATATCTCATGGAATTGATAAACGCTTGCAAGTTTCTCAAGTTGCAATGATCGAATAGATGATGTATTCTTTTCTTGGGATCCAATCCTGTCCATCTGAAATCCCATCATGATGAAACACAGTCTTTCCGAAGAAGATTTCACTGAAATCTCTAATCAAACTGAGTCGAAGTTGGAACATTTAGGGTTTTGCACTATTTCATTCTGAATCTGGTTTTCAATTCAATGAACTTGAAGAATTTCATTCATTCTCTGTCAATAAGTAGCATGTGTGTCACAAACCATGACAACTTGCTCAGATGCACCTTTCCGACATCTGTTGTGACAGCCCTCATGATGGCATCATCATCATTTTTATGAACTAGCGCGAGATTGTTTTCATCCATAGACAATTTTGTTGTGATCTTCGGTGAATCCACAAATATGTTTCAGAGGAATCCTGAATGAAAACGTTCCTCTAGGCTTCGTTGCTTGAACGATGTTTTTAAATCTCGAGGCTGCACACACCTTGTCGGCAGGCACATCTGAGCTGCTGTCTTTCAACCACAGTTGATTGAGTCCTTTAGATTTGGAGATTTCCAGAGTCCTAACATCGTGGTTGCCTGACTGGGATGAAAGATGGTATCTATCTCTTGTCTGAGAGTTTATACGATATACTATTGAAAAGATGCATGATGTCATTGTGACCTAAAGTAATAACATTATGATGGTGTAGTCACTACCATCCAATTTCATTAAACTAACTGGAGAAAACTTTCGCTAGGATGGAGGAGGAGATCTTGCATCTCGATACTTATTATTTCTTCTTTCTCCCTAATTATTGAGACTAGTTCCCATTACATGTAAATATTTGTGCACTTTGTACTCTTGAATACTTTTGTCTCTTATTATACCTTCCATTACATCCAATGTGTTCCTCATTTTTGTTTTCACTCTAATTTTAATTATTTAATTTTTTACTTTTATTTTATTATTTTTTTTTATTTATTATATATATATATGTGAAAAACAATGTTCTTGTTTTTTGTTTTTTTTAAATGCGGCCTTTTACAATTGCTGTGATTTTTTCATCATTTAATGCATCTATCTTGTAAGTGATGAGATTAGTGTAGAACCCTCAAACCACGATGGAGATTTCTTCCATCCATCTAGGCATGTAACCTTTTTCAAAATATTTTTTCCACTTGTAAATTCTCACTCCATCGCCCATGACAAATTTTGGCCATTTTGTCTTCACCGCCACCATCTTCAATGGACAGAGATTCGCATAAACTTTTTCATTTTGTGGACCACTTGCTTCCACATGTGTATTCTTGATGAACCTGTGATGCATGTTGTTATAATCATCGACCAAACCATCTAAGGCATTTCTTAGTTGCGTAAGCCATAAAATATCTCTGCATTTTGTCTTTCATTGTTCTATTCCAGCATTCAACCACGTGCAACTTCACCTCGTTTCCTGTGGAATAGATGTCGACAAATGTGAATGTTGTAAAAACTCAACCTTTATTCCCCAACAATTTCAGGTTTTTGAAAAGAAGAACTGAAGATAATTTCCAAAGCTTTGGTCACACTTGTTCCCAATTTATTTTTCAACACTCTCATCTATTCATATTTTGAAAACACGCCTATGACTGTCAGTAGATATTTCATGCATTCATTGTGTCTCAGCAATGATTGCATGTCCACCAGATCACCTGCCCACACATGACACAATCCTTTGACAAAAACTCTTCTCTTTCGATCTCTGTACACTATGGGCTTGTGCAGTTCATTCACTAATCCATTAGTGAATTGCTTTTTTTAAAATTTTCCATTCAGAATCGACACTTCATGTGGATTAGCTTACTGACTAGCAAGCGTTCAAATTTCTGTATCAGCATGGGACTGACTATATTTTTTAAATCTGTCAACATGTTTTTGTCTTCGAGTGTTCATGTTGGGATGCTTTGCATAACAGTAATCATGCCTGAAGGCAGCTCAATCCACTCTATTAGGTTTGCTGCACGGTTTCGGCATCAGATCTTTATTCAATCTCTTGTTCAATTTTGTGCCTGACCCCGTGAATTGGCAGATGCATTTCGAAGTGAAGATTATTGATGAGTCTGTTGACCATTCCTCCACCTCTTTTGAGTTTTAGTCGGACCACACACTTTACAAATGCTGCGAAGCATCTGCCTATTATTTTTAGTTTGCACTCCTTGCAAGTTATCGGTGTCCGTATATATTTCTTATATTTTAGGCAATACATTTCTTTTGTTAGTTTTATTTTATTTATTTATTTTTCTTATAAATATCAAATCATTATTTTTGTTTTAAATCTGTCACTACTTCTGGATCTTTATTTTTTCCCCAAGAGACGGGTTATGTTTCATCTCCTCTTTAAGAATCTGACAAGGTGTTATTCTTATACCTTCTTTCATCAAATTTATCCTCTTCATGGAGAATGTAGCACTACTCCCGATCGAAAATCCGTCCATCCTTCAGAAAAGTGGAATAGATTTTTGCATCGGCCAACACTGATATTTTCGTGTTTATTGAACTTCAACGATAATTTATTACTCACAAATTTTCAGATCGTACTCAAGAATCCGGTCATGAAAGCAACACCCTCTTTCGCGAGCACAGCTGGAATGGTGGCCACGGTCGATAGGAGCTAGACCCAGCAGCTCCCAAACCCATGGATACTGTGATGAGAGCCAGATCCAGTCCGTCAACCAATTTAGTCATTTGCTCATACTTCTTGTTGAGCAAAAGATGTCTATCTCTTTCTGTCATCAATTAGTGTTGAATTTTATTGATCTGATCAATGCAGAATGCATTGCCTCTGTCTCCCAAGGGAGGTGCTGTCGTAGTACAGTTGGTATACAGATTATTTTCATTTCCACTGGGATAAGTCGGGTTATACATTATTTCTTTTTTTCTTTTTTTTTTCTTATTTATTTCTTTATTTTTTTTCTTCTATGTTCTTATTTAATATATAAAAATATGTATATATTGTGCACAAGGTATTTCCCCTTTTCAAATAAAAATTCTCATAATAACATACTGAGAATGGGTAAAATGCAAATTCGGTCCTAATAACAGTCCTCAACAGTCGATCAAATTCTTTCCTCTCTTCAGATAGAGACCCTCTCTGTGACCATGGAATGCATCGGTACCTTTGTCTCATTTTCAATGCAATCCTTTACCATCCATTTCGATTCGACACATAACTCCTCTTCTCTTCAGACGCAGCCTGTTTCCCATTATTTTCTGCACGCCAGAACTGGCCAAGAGCTCATATACCCAAAGCTGGCAGCACAGTTTTGGTGAGAATGGGTAATGCCTTGGTGGCCAATCCCATCAACAATCCTTAGAAACCACCTTTCATTTTCAAATTATATCTCAGTTGAGCAGAACTCAGTCTCACGATCAATCCTCTTCGATTAAAATGAGCTTTGGCTATTCTATTGATTTGCATTTTGGTCCACACGATTATGTCGTGACCATTGCTCAAACCTTGATGACTTAATTTCAGTCTCACTGCTTTGACTCGATTTTATAATGCTCTTTGAAGTTTATCTTTCTGACCTTCGGATATGTTTTTGTTTTGTATTATGTACCTCATCATTATTTTTTTTTATTTAATTTTAATTTTTTCAAAAACTTTATATTTTTATTTCTTATTATATATATATAAATGAAAGTGTCAATGACACTGCTGCTCAACTTGTCCAAAAAGGGACTGGACTAAATAAAAAGATCCAGTAATGTGAAGTCATTCACTCAAGTTTCTACAGAAAAGACATCACACCAAAGCTACATATGTAATCTGAAAAAAATTGGCCGAGGAATGTGGCCTGTTGGGTGTACTAACAGAATTGTTGACAATCTATATATGTCAAATCCAAGATGACCGGTGGCCAAGGTATGTGGCCTGTTTGGTTTACTAAAAGAATTGTTGACAATTTATATGTCAGATCCAAGATGGCCGGTGGCGGCCATGATTATCAATGAAATACGGAAAATTTGATAACCTCCCATCTGGACATCACATCAAAGTTACATATGAAATTCGAAAAAGATGGGGTGAGGGATGCGGCCTGTAGGGTGTGCTAATGGGATTTGTGACAATTTATGTCAAATCCAAGATGGCCGCTGACAGCCTTGTTTTTCAACGAAATTCAGACAAATTTGATAGCTCCCATCTAGACATCACACCAAAGCTTCAAATGAAATTCGAAAAACATTGGGTGAGAGATGCAGCCTGTATGGTGTGCTAATTGAATTGTTGACAGTTTATATGCCAAATCAAAGAAGGCTGCTGGTGGCCATATTTTTCAACAAAATTCAGAAAATTTCAATAGCTCCTATCTAGACATCACACCAAAGCTGCATATGAAATTTTATTGGGTGAGAGATGCGGCCTGCAGGGTGCGCTAACAGAATTGATGACAATTTATATACCAAATCTAAGATGGCCACTGGTGGCCAAGCATTTCAACGAAATTCGGTCAAATTCTATAGCTCCCATCTAGACACTGCCCCAAAGCCACATATAAAATTTGGGACTGATTGCGCAAGAGATGTGGTCTTGAGGGTGAGATAAAGGAATTGTTGAACAATTTATATTCAAATACAAATCTCGCGGCCATGTTTTTCGCCGAATTTCGGAGATATTCGGTAGCTCCCATTTAAACATTGTCCCAAAGCCATGTATGAAATTAGGGACTGATCTGTAGGGTATGCTAAAGGAATTGTGCATAGACAGAGGAACGGACGAATGTATGGACAGACGACGAATTGCAACCCATCCCAATGGCTCATACTTGATGTTGTCAAGTTGAGCTAAAAATTGTTTTGAATTTAAAAAACTGAAATTTATTAATTTCTATTTTTATTTAATTTCCTATTACACAAAAAAATGATCGGATTTTAAAAAAAAAAATATTTTCTAAAATGAAAATTGTTTTGTAAAACCAAAATTATTTTTGTAGAGCAAAAATTATTTAATTTAAAAAAATGACTTGAAAAAAAAAATTGAATTCTCAGAAAAAAGAAGAAAATTGGAGGATGAATTGTTTATGAACAAGGAGATGTTTGCCAAGAAAGAAGAAGAAAATTGGGAGAACAAATTGTTTACAGAAGAGGAGATGTTTCCCAAATTAAAAAAATATGAAGAGATAATGCGTAAATTTATAGAGGACAAAAACAAGAAAGATTATGTAAAAAGAAAATATTTTGTTTGTTTTTTTTTATTTATTAAAATATATCTATATGTAATAGATTTTTTTTTTAATTTCTCTTATGTGAAATCGCAGCGTATCATGTTTGCCGCAAAGATCTAACAATTCCCCATTTTGATCTGTTAATTAGGCTTTTCGCTCTGGAAAAGACTATTGTTTTTCTACGGATTATTATTTTTTATTTTTCCACACATTTTGTCTGTACGATTCAGAAGTCATTTTCGAACCGATTTTCACGAAATTTTGCACACGCATATAGGGGAACAAAATCTAAAATGTACTGAAGCGGAATTTTCGATTTAACCCTTATTTCGTCAGAATTAGCAAAAAACTTCCAAAATTGGGGTTTATCGGCACTTTCTCGAAACACATCCTGTAGATTTTTTTTATACATTCGTCATTGCTAGACCTGTCTGTGACACACCCTTTGATGCACACGACATATCAGGCGATGCATATGGTAACCCTCTACAGGCTGCCAAACATCAAAATTTTGATGAAATAGGCCGGATTTAGGCCCTCACTGCACCCAAACAATACACGAGAGATAAACATAACTTCCTTTATTGGGAGTGGAATTCACCGAGGATCATTTTTGTCAGTAATAAGGGTGTTCAGAAAACAAAGCATTAACCCATTTTGAACTGGTTAAACAGCAATACCCCAATAAAGCTAAAAAATTCGTGTTTTCCGTGGATTTCTCTAAACGAGTCTTGTAGATTTTCAAGAAAAATTTGTCACTCCCAGGCCTTGGTGTGATAATACAAGATGCATGGACGAAATACTGCGGTGGGCATTTCTTAACCCTCCACAGGCAGCTAAAAGTCAAAATTGTGATAAAATGAGCTGTTTTTGGACGCCAACAGCACCCAATGGGTACAGCACAAAGAAAACTTCTTTTATCGAGCACACAATCTATATGGAAACATTTTTGTAAGTAGTAAGGGTATTCAAAAGTCGAAGTCTTAACCCATATTGGGCAGGCGAAAGAGAGAAACCCCTTAAAATCATAAAAGTTCCCATTTTCTGTGGATTTCTCTAAATACATCCTGTAGGTTCTCAAGAAAAATTGACTACTCGCAGGTCTTTGTGTGACATTATAAGTTGCATGGACAAAATATTCCGGTGAGCGTTTATTAACCCTCTACAGACTGCCAAGCATCGTAATTTTGTTGAAATGGGCTGTTTTCAGACACGCACAGCACCCAACGTGTACCTGAGAAATACAATAATCTCCTTTGTTGGAAGTGGAATTCACTGAGCACCATTTTTGGAAGTAATAAGGGTATTCAAAAAACCAAGCGCTAACCCCTTTTGTGGTTGTTAATAGTGATACCCATCAAAGGCTTAAAAAATTATGTTTTCCCTGGATTTCTTTACAAACATCTGGTAGCGTTTTCAAGAGAAAATGGCCATTGATAGGTCATGGTGTCACATTACCAGTTGATTGGATAAATTATTCCGGTAAGCATTTGTTAACCCTCCATGGGCTGCTAAATGTCAAAATTTTGAAAAAAATAGTCTGCTTTTGAACAGCAACAACATCAAAAGGGAATGCAACAGAGAAACGTAACTTCTTTTACCGGAAGCAAAACTGACAGGGAAGCATTTTTGTAAGTAGTAAATGTATTCCAAAATCGAGGTTATAACCCATTTTTGGCTGGTTAAGGAGATATACCCCTTTAAAGCTTAAAATTCCAGTTTTCTGTGGATTTCTCAAAAAAAAATTTCAAGAACAATTGACCACTCGCAGGTCTTCGAGTGACATTACAAGCATGAACAAAATGTTTCGGTAAACATTTGTTAACCCTCCAGAGGCTGGCAAGCATAGACATTTGGAGAAAATGGGCTGTTCTTGCCAACCATAACACCAAATGTGTACCTATGAGATAAACATAACCTCCTTCATTGGAAGTGGAATTCACCGTCGATCATTTTTGTAAGTAATGAAGGTATTCACAAAACCAAGCATTAACCCTTTAGAGCTGGTTACAGAGAGATACCCCTCAAAAGGTTAAAAATTTGTGTTATCTGAGGATTTCTTTAAAAACATCCCATAGATTTTCAAGAAGAAATGGCCATTCTCAGATCTTAGTGTGACATTACAAGTTGCATGTACAAAATATTCCTGTAAACATTTGTTAACCCTATGCAGGTTCTCAGACATCAAAACGTTGATAAAATGTGCTGTGTTTGCGTACCCATAGCACCCAAAGTTGGGAGGAGAGATCAAAATAAGTGGAAGTAGAATTCACTGAGAATTATTTTTGGAAGTAATAAGAGTATTCAAAAAACAACACTTAACCCGTTTTGGGCTGGATAAACAATGATACCCATCAAAAGCTTAAAATTCATGTTCTCCCTGGATTTCTCTGAAAACATCTTGTAGATTTTAAAGAAAAAAATGGCCATTCACAGTTCTTGGTGCGACATTACAAGTTGCATGAATAAATATTCCTGTTAGCACTTGTTAACCCTCTACAAGCTGCCAGACATCGTTATTTGGGATACATTTGAGATAAAATGAACCATTTTTAAATTGACACGGCACTCAGTGGATACGTGTCAAACAAACATAACTCCTTTTGTCGGTCATTGACTTGTTGGACGACGATAGTGACATTTAAACCTCTCCACCGTTAATGATGGTTTTTACCTAAACAATTGTTTTTATCAGACTCTGTCATTGAGATTACTATCTTCACCTTTCTCATAACATCAATGAAGGGACTTCAGTGAGACAGTTAAAAACAATTCATCAGACACTGTGGGGTCATGAAAAATCATGGAATCTCATCGGGAAAAGCCATGATTCTCCAGAATCATAAAGTCTAGTTTGGTGGTGATACTCTACGATCTTGTAGCCTGGAGGGACGACTGGAGAGTAGATCGTGGACTGTGTGCCACCATTCCCTTACTTCCAGAGGTCACATTCACTAAGATGTTATTGATGGAGAGAATGACCACCACATTTTCTGATGTGTGTTCTTCGTGTTTCTTTCGGTCGAATCCCAACATCTTCCCGGAAGTGTCATCTCCCCTGAAATCCACTCGATTACCCTCCCTCATGTCGAGTATCCTTTGCAAAGTGTTGACATTGGCAGTTATGTTGATGGTGGTTCCATCGTGACCATCGAGCTTAATTCTAGTCTGGATGAGTTCGTTCAGATTGACTGTCATAACTACCTTTTGGAATGCAAATCATGCACCAATCCGTTCCACTGGAATACCTGAACATTATTTTTATCCCTGATGTTGAGAAACGAATAGTCCATCTCCAGATTTACCAGTGCCATCTCGTATCTGTTATCCCTCTTCAATTCGATTGGCACATTAAATTTTGTCATGAATTGAGTCTTGTCGACGCTCACCATGGTCAAAAAGGAAACTTTTGTGGTTGTATTATCGGTTGTTCTTTCCGTTATCCTTTCTAATAATTGAATTTTGTATTCTTGCAACATTTTTTGTTTTATTTTTTTCTCTTCAATTTAATATTATATTTTCTCTCAATTTATCATAAATCGTAATTGCCCAGCAGAAAAAAATCGTCAAATCCATTCCTATTTTTTCTGTGGTATTTACTACTCGTCAGATTGATGTCCACGAAATTATAAGGTGAATATTCGCACACCACCTTACCAAATTTCTTGAATTCTCTTTAGTTTATGTCATTGGCCATGTGATTGTCATAGAAGTGATTGGGATTCTTGAGATATTGAAGAAACAAACACAGACAATTTGTGTTCTCTCTTGCGGTCTGTCTGGGCAATCTGAAATATTTTTGAGATAGAAACAATCCAGGAATGCTGCGACATCCTCGAATGTAGTAAGATTCGCATCAATTCTGTTTCTCCAACATCAAGTCGTTGAAGATCATGAGAGTTCTGTGCTCCGAATTCGAGAAGCGAGGATCGAGTACATTGTTTGCATTTTTTTCGCAAATTTTTAACTAACTTTTTTCATGTCTTATTTTAAAAAAGTATTTTTTTTTTTTTTTATATTTTTTTATAAATCATAAAAAAATTCAATTTTCTTACTTTAAAGGATTTTCAATCCTGATCCGCTGCTATTGAACGTCTTAGTGAATTCCTGTATCGGCACGATGCTAGAACCTTTAAAATTTCCAAGTTTCATGTTCACAAGAATCTCTTCCGATTTTAATAATTTGGGTCATTCAGCCGCAGGTCTTATCAACTTCTGAATTAAATCGGCACAACTCTTGCCAGTTTCCCCAAAAAATTCTAGTGCTTGTTTCCATTGTCGCTTTTTCCCCACATCTATTGCGGTCCTCTTTCTGACCTTCAGTGCAGTTGAAGCGATCTGTTTTGCCACATCATTGGTGAAGGCATGCGACAGAACCCCCATCATCGAATCCAGCAAACCTGATCCACTGTTGATGTAAGATCTCTTAAATCTTCTGATCTTTATCACTACCATATTTTTTTTCCTTCGTCTTATTTTTTTTTTAAATAATTTATTTATTTTACTTCTTTTTATTTAATATTTTATTGACTTTTATTTTTTTTTTTCTTTTGAGTTCATGATCAATTTATACCTTTCTCTATCCAGCACCTTCTGTCTCAACAATTTGTAGCATATGCTCACCAACTCGTTTCTCACTCCCATATTACTGGCTTCTCAACTCACCATCAAGAGATCCAATCTCCCCAGTGGCGTGTTGGGATTGCAAGAAAGGATTGTGGTCGTTATCATTCCCTATCCAGTGACTGGTGAATGCTTTATTTGCATCCCATTTAGGTTTCACCACGTTCTGCCACTTCTGCTCACTTTTGGTCTCGTCTCTCTTAAATCGTTGTTTTTATCTCATGACATTCATCTGAACCCGGAGGTCGCCATACGTTTTGAAATCCTTTTCATTGTAAGCATTAGGTTTGGCCAGCACCAGCAGATTCCAAAGTCCCTAAATGCCTTCATATTCTAGGTCTTCGGTGATCATATTAGTCATCTGTTATTTCCACTTGCTTGTCACCTATGTAGAGGTTGCCATCATCTCCCTTGTGTAAGCCGAAGACACAGACCGCGCTCGACGGATTCGTCTTATATAAATTTGCATAATGGTTTCATATTGCTGGCATGATGATGGCATCTACCATCGTGTCGCCGATCGTGCTTGTCATAACCATCGATATTTCACTCTCCATCTTGGTCTCCATTCTGTCTATCTCGGAAGGACTTGGGGAAGTGCTGATGCAGAAGAGAAAGAGTATGTCCAGTCGGAGTGTATGCGGAAGACGATGGTCTATAATGAGGTTGACCAGAAGGTGTGTAACCAAGCCAGAAAATAAGCCGTCATCTGCAAAATGAGGTTCCCAGAGGGTGAATTTAGTGATGCTACCCTGCTGTGTGAATTTAGTGATGCTACTCTGCACAGCAGGGTATCATCACTAAATTTACCCTCTGTGAACCTCAATCAGAATCAGGGTCTCAAAACTAAACAGAAAGAGGTACCTAGAGGATAAATTGGCCCACTGTACGGGATAGCATCATCAAATTCACCCTTTGGGGACCTCATTCTGCAAATGTCAGACTGCTTATTTTCAGGCCTGTGTCTAAACATAAATCGGATTATGAGGTTTGTAAATACAATAGAAGGTCTGCAACTGGATGTCCTGCTTTCTCTCAAGGGTTTCAATTCTTTGTCAATCCCTTTTTTCTCTTCCTGAGTTTCTCTCGCAGGTTTGAACAACTTGGTCATCGCTCATTTCATCACGATGTCGCCAATTCGTTTCGCCGTATTGCTCTCTCGAATATTCCTCTTAAATACAAGGGCACGTCGTTTTACCCAAATGAAAACAAAAGAAACCAAATGAAATAAAATGAAAGTAACTAAAGCACAAAACTAACCAAATGAAACTACATAATATTCCTCTATTCAATTTAAAAGTACGAGCCAAAAAAAAATCGATTGCAATTGTCTCATGGCGAAATAAATTGAAGTTATAAAAACAGTACAGAATGGCAAGACTGACAAGAGTCGGTTATATGCAATATTGC
This sequence comes from Pictodentalium vernedei, assembly GCA_031216915.1. Lineage (NCBI taxonomy): Eukaryota > Metazoa > Mollusca > Scaphopoda > Dentaliida > Dentaliidae > Pictodentalium > Pictodentalium vernedei. The sequence goes on from CM062291.1 coordinate 376,463,247, forward strand.
TTCCGGTCTCAGGCTATAGATCAAATCAGACAGGCTGGTTACCAGAAAACAGAATTCTAAACGACAATATCACCGGGCTATGTTTCTGCCTTTTTTTCAAGGCAACACATAGCGAAGAAAGGATATAACACAAAACGATTTTTTCCCAAAATGTGTCTTTATTGTGAATTGTCAATTTAAAAGCAGAAATATTGATAATGCATGAAAAATACAAGTAATAAATAACAAAATAACTGCCTAACATAGATAGGAAAGAATGCATTTGAGGTGAGTATGATTAGAAAAATACCGATATTTCTTTTACGATAATGACCTCGGCGACCACAATATCAGTGGCGGCGCTACGGGTAGGGGGGGGGGCATTTGTCCCCCCCCCAAAAAAAAACGAAGGCTTTGCCCCCCCCCCCCCCCAGTTGCCTTTCCATCCACCCTCACACACAAACACATTCAGTCACTCTCTCTCACACACACACACACTCCTCTCTTTTTTTATTCCCAATAATTTCCCATACACACTTAGCCCAAAGCCTCAGGCTAGCTGATGAACACATCCAGGCAGTAGAGATTTAAAGACTCGGATGCAGATACTTTTAAGTTATAATTAAGTTATGAGCCAACAAAGGCATGTCTATCCATATCCCTTGTCTAAAAAAATTCATGGATTTCGCATTATGACAGACGGGCATTATCTCCCTTGCACTGTTCAATTATTTGAAGTCTCTCTCTCTCTCTCTCTCACGCACAGACCCACCAGACGCGGATCCAGGATTTTTTGAAAGGAGGACCGCTAATTACCATTACATTTAGTCGAAACTTGGACCCAAAGTCCGTAATATAATTTTTTGGTTTGGTACGTCCACAGGACGCACCAAACCAAAAAAGTATATTACGGACTTTGGGTCCAAGTTTGGACTACCTTATAACAAAGTAATGATATGATCCTTTACGTATTTGCCCCCCTTCATGGGAGTCTGCCCCCCTACAAAAAAATTTCTGGCGCCGCCACTGCACAATATTCATAAGGGCCAAAGGGACAGGCCTGTGATTGAGAGGCGTATAGACGACTGCTAGCATGAACCCGGATTATTTTTTAATGAGCGCTTAAATGGTGTATCATAAATTAATTTTGTCGGCAAATACAATTTTCCGGCAAAATGGTTTCAGAATGCACCATTTAAGCTCTTGCATTTAAAAAGTGTCTGTAGGCCCGGGGTGCCAGATCAGTGGCGTAGATAGCTTTTCACTGGCGGAGGGGCAAGCCCAAAATTTTCCGACAGAACGAAAATTTTCCGACAGTGTAACAGCAACAAAAACCCAAACAAACAGAAAGAATCTGTTGTTTACTTCAAATGTACTGAAAATTGGTCTTTTTTACCCAAAATTTACCCCAAATGACATGGTTTTATCCCCAAAGCCAGCACTTTAATGTTATTAGGCATAAATCCGCCTAAAAATGGTCCCAAAAAATTTCCTACAGAACTTCTGGTGGGGGGAGGGGGCATCCGCCCCCGGCCCCCCCTTTATCTACGCCACTGCACCAGATCAGCGGGTGGACCCCCCCCCCCCTTCCACCTACGGGAGCGAGCGGGGACAAAATTTGCCATTTTTTTCAAATTATGCAAAAAATTGCCCTTTTCCCTACCTCGAAATCCACTGAAAATACCTCTTTCTGTCATCCCCAAAGCAGAAAAAAAAAAACAGCCCGGAGTCAGATAAGTACTGTTATTGAATTAGTTGCGATATATAACGGTTTGCAAATTCAAGTTGCATTGTTGACTGTAAGTACTGTAGCATAATTTGTTGCAGCATCCGAGGGTTTTAACGGCAAAAAATTACACCAAAATAACTACAGTCAACAAGGCAACTGGAAAATCTACCGAACATGTCACATGCAGTAATTCACCCCTTCCCCCCTCCGTACTTTGGGAGGGGGAGGGGCGCAGCTATCACGTATTAATTAAAAACAGGTGGTCCATACGCTGAAGGTATATTGACGGCTCTTGTGATATTTAGCAGAAATTGTGATTAATTATAAGACTATATGATTAAAACAATCAATTGGACGTTAATTTTGCCGACTCCCGACATGTATTAACAATTTTTGATAGGAATCATAAGGGCCATCAGCAAACTTTCCCTTTATGGACCACTTCGGTCGGTTGCCATGCATGCTAGTCCAAAAAGGCCGATGCACCCAAGATACGGTGCGAGCGTTGCAACAAAGTAATACATATGATTTGTTCTTTGGTGTGTAGCTTTGGCGACGTTTGATACCTCTTAAGTGAGCTTTCACAAGAGCAAACACAAAGATTAACTGCAAAGAGACTAATTAACAAACTTCAAACATAAAATCACTGAATATAATTTTCACGAAACGAATCGTTGCATCAAATTAAATCCAGTGATTTTATGCTTCAGTTTGCCAATTGGCCTTTATGTAGTTAGCCTAATTATTGTCTTTGTTCCATACAAAAGCTGAAATCAGAACCCTTACACTCTTTAACACTTACATATACTGAGAAGAAAAAATGTGATTTATTACATTATCGCAATGCTCGCATCGCATCTAGTGTGCAACGGCTATAAGCGGAAAGTGTGATGACGTCCCGTGTGGTGTTTAGTAGCAGAAAATGTGAAAAACCTACCTTGCTCAATCTTTGCAGTCCTCTGCAGTAATCAAAACTCCCTCCAGAGCTGGCACATGTACTGCAAATATAATCTTCATAACATTTACTCCATTCCTGGAGTTTGTCATTGGAAATGTCCTGACAACTTGTGTTGTAGAGTAATATTTTTAGTTATATATATTTAAAAAAGATGGAGTAATATTTTAGTAGTAATATTTATTTAAAGAAACATTGTGCCCAATAAGGTTCTCAAAGGAAATAAAAGTATTGTAAAAGTAAATGAGTAAAAATTAACAGTCTTTAAGCTGGTAAACAAGTGACAGGCTTGCATAGCTAATTGTCCTGTTGAGTTCTACTCTTAATCTAAGTATAACACAATGGGGCTGTGGAGTTTGATTCCCTGACACTTGTTTATCAGTAGAAAATATGTAAGGCATAATCACGCTGTATTGTTATAGCTGTACTCAACAGTGTTAGGCAAACAATGGATGTCTTTAGCTTTCTGTATTTGTGAAAACATTGGTTACCCCTGGAAGTTGTTTGTTTACTTGACAACAATGCTCACCTTCTGGAAGGAGTATATAAGAAGAAGGCATGCACTGGTCAAATTACCATTAATAGTTTGACCAGTGTATGTTAATAAATATTTGAAGTTATATATTCTTTTCATTGAAGGTGAGTCTAGTTTGCTTGTACTTTAGTTATAATTTATTTTAGTGCCCTGAAATCAGTGGGTGACTGGCTTATATTCTGTTGGAACTGGCTAAACATTTATTCAAATGATTAGCAAGTTTCAATGGTTAAACACTGCACGTTAGCTGTTTTAGAGTTATTTAGAATAATTATTTAGTAGGTATAATGTGTTTAAAAGTGTATAATAACTTGGAAAGTGAAATTGCTTACTCTGGAATTTCCATACATAAACAGTTGAATTATTGAATGTGATTAAGCATTTGTTTGAATTTATTTCAATTAGTAAATTGAGAAATTTGACAGTCATGGTGTACAGCGTGTACATAGTTTATAGGATTAAGAGCTTGAAGCAAGTGCTTATTAACCATTTATATGTTTCACAGGAGTTCACAGGAGCTGTTGATCTCTATAGATCAACAGAGTTCTGGTGAACTCATGTGAAACATAGGCACGTGCAGGACGACAGTATAATATTTGCTTAGAATAAATCAAGGTAAAGTCAGGTAGCTCAAGGAGCTTGTAGCTCAAGGAGCTTGTATTTGGTTAAGTATTAACCAGCAAGGTTTAGATTTATTTACTCGCGGAAAAAGCGAGGATGTAGTTATATTCATAAAGTGTGAGTATGGTTCTATGTTTTTTATGGGAACCTTTAATATTTGTTCTAGCTCAACATAATAGATTATATTTACAGTTGCTTCAGAGGCAGATGAAGTAAAGAGAGCTTTCGACTCTATTTCCTTCATTTGCCTGGAAGCAGTAAGCATTAAAGTCACACTGAAATTGTATATTTATGTGTAGTCATTGTTTAAAGGGAGACAAATCTAGAGAAGAGTTACTGAAGCTCTTCTGTGAGATTTAGCCCTGAGTGTGTGTTACAAAATACCTTAGATATTTATTTTTATATGCCAGAAACTGGTTTACATAAGTTTTGTTTAAACATTTGTCACATGTGTCCATGTGGCCATAACAAAACGATAGATATCAGCACAAGGAGCTTTCCACAGCAGATAATTATTTATGTTTGGTTTCATATTGAAATGAAGTAAATAGAGCCAGTAGCTCTATTCCCTTCATTTGCTTGAAAACAAACATGTCTCTGTCTCTTAAGTAATTTATTGGTGTTTATGGTCACATTCTTCCGAGCTGTAGCTCATTGAACTTGCTGTTGTATCACATTGTAATGTAGTATTGTTCACAAGCTGATGAGGCAAATGGAGCCCTCGGCTCTATTTCCTTCATCTGCTTGGAAACAAAATGATAATGTTAGCTCTAGGAGCTTGCTACTAAGTAAACTATAATCTAGCCTTGTTTTGTAAGCAAGCGAAGTGAATGGAGCCATTAACTCTATTCCCTTCGTTTGCTTGGAAACAAACTAACAAAAAAAAAATATACCACATTGTTAATTAATTTATTTATGGTAAAAAAATGTGGGATCAGTTCTAGGGCAGGTCGACACATATAATTATTATAATCAACAATAAGTTTGTACTGGTTGAGTTGAAGAATTCGCCACACCTGTTCACGTTGCCTTAATCGGCCGTGTGAGCAAGTGTGCTGGCCATCCCGAGGCCTGGGATGGCTGCTCCTATCTTTGACATTGATATCATCATAATTATGAGATTTTGTATTAGAGCATTATGTTGCTTCCACCCTAAGGGTACAATACACAGATCCCTTAGGGACACTTTGTAAGATTTGCCTATGTACCTGATACTTAAAAATTACCATTAATAGTTTGACCAGTGTATGTTAATAAATATTTGAAGTTATATATTCTTTTCATTGAAGGCTACTCCAGAAATTAGAATTGCCCCAAGAGGCAAAAAAATTCACCCTATAACAGTTGGTAGAGAATCCAGATCGATCCTGAGTCCATGTCCAGACCCCAGAACTATAACTTAAGAAGTTACAGATCATCAGAAATTCCAGACACCACTACAACAACACAAAACAACAATCATGGCAGGTTTGGTGGTAGAGTTACCTAAATTCAAAGGAGATGGAACCCAAAATGTAGAACAATGGGTTGAACTGTTCCAAAATTGGATCAAAATTCATGGACTAAATGAAGACAGAGCTGCCAGCAGCATCATCTTCTATTTGGAGAACAATGCAAGCATGTGGTACCAGGGACTCCCACTAGCCACAAAATCAAAAATTGACCTTGTTTTATCTGGAATGAAATCAAACTTTTCAGATCAAACTTATTCATTGGACTTTAAACTACTTAATGTCACACAGTATATTGGTGAGAAAGTATCCGATTATTTGACACGGTTTCAACAAAGTGCCCAGCATGGACGAAAAGATGATGACATCTTGTTGAGCGTAGCTCTCAAAGGACTTAATCCAAATATTCGTAAGATAGTTCTTCCAATGGCACCCAAAAATTTTCAAGAATTAAGAAGAACGGCGGTTTTAGCAGAGCAAGCCAATGACTCTTGTGTTCCAGAAGAATCGGTGATGAACAGTCAACTTTTGAAAGAATTCAGGGAATTCAAAAACTCTGTTCAAGTCAATTACACAGAAGCACAAACAAAAGACACATACAGTCCAAAACAAGTGCATTTCCGTGGAAGGTCACCCAGTCCACACCATTCAAGAATTCATAGTGACAATAAGTACCAGAATTTTAGGGGTAAGCAAACCAGTTACAATAATTCCCAGTATCGGCAATGTAGAGGTTGTGGGGGACATTGCATGTCAACAGACAGGTGTCCAGCCAAGAATATTACTTGTCACCGATGCAATAACTATGGTCATTTTAAACGAATGTGCCTCTCTGGCAAGTCTTTTAATCGCTACTAGGATGAGGTGCCTGCAAACGTCTATGGGTAGGCATAGAAAAACGGGACTGAAAAATGGACATCTAATGTCTCTGCAGATGCCCATTGATACAAATTTAGTTTTGGTTGAGATAAACAAAATTAAGTCTAGTGCTTTAATAGATACAGGAGCCTCTATTAGCTGTATCTCCCAATCATTGTTTCGCAGAATACATAATACGACTCCAAAATTGGTCAAATCTGATATTGAAAAAGTTGTGGGTGTTGGAGGGGAGATTCATAAAGTTATTGGAATGATGGAATTGCCCCTGTCTTTTTATAATGGTGCTATCATTAATCACAAATTTTATGTATTTAGTAATTTACACCATCCACTGATTATTGGGATGGATTTTATGAAGAAACATAATGCTATTGTCAATCTGGAAAATAAACCTTCCAAATTGATGATGGACATAGTGCTTATCTTATACAAACAAATGTATCTTTAGCTAAAACCAGATGTAAAGTCATTTTGCCACCACTTTCGCGAACGAGTGTAAATGTTAAATTATCCAATTCTGCTAATGACAGTCCTGGGATTTTAGAACCAGTAAACAATCTTGTCCAGTCCAAAATTATAGGTGGTAAAAGTGTAGTTTGCCCTCAAAAAGGCCAGGCTACAATGACAGTTATTAATCCTACAAATGCTGCTCTAAACATTAAAAAAGGAAAGGTTTTAGGCATTTTTTCGAACATTGATCCCAATGAAATACACTCATTAGATGATAAGCAGCTTGGTCAACATTCCAAGACGCCTCCCCCAGAGTCCTTGAATTTCCAAATTGACAATTCAGATTTAAATGACAATGAAAAATTTATGTTAATAGAATTTTTGAATAGAAATAAGGACGTTTTTGCCACCAATTTAGAAAATTTGGGTCACACAAATCTGTCACATCACTACATAGATACTGCAGAAGCAGCACCCATTTGCCAAAGGTTCTATCGACAATCCCCAGAGGTAAAAAAAGAAATTGAAAGACAAGTGGATGAGATGTTAGATGCGGATATTATTGAGCCAAGTGACTCTCAGTGGCAAAGCCCAGTAGTAATGGTTCGCAAGAAGAGTGGGGAATATAGGTTTGCCGTTGATTATAGAAAACTTAATCAGGTTACAAAACCAATTTCATTTCCATTGCCTAGGTTGGATTGTGTCTTCGATGCCTTAGGTGACAGTCAAGCGTCAATATTTTCCGTACTCGATCTGGCGAGTGGGTTTTGGCAGATACCCATGGATGAACGTACAGCCCACAAGTCAGCTTTTGTTACCCACAATGGTGTTTACCAATGGAAACGTATGCCATTTGGTTTAATGAATGCCCCAAGCAGTTTTCAGAGGTTAATGGCCCAAGTTCTCAGAGGGATGAATTACAAGTATGCTCTTGTGTATGTCGATGATATTTTGGTATTCAGTAAAAACGTCCAGGAACATATTCGACACTTAAATGCTATTTTTATTCAGCTCAGAAAGGCAAATTTAACTCTGAAACCAACAAAATGTACCTTTGCATCTAAAGAAGTAACTTATTTAGGGCACATTTTAGGTAAGTCAGGCGTAAGAGCAGAGGAAACTAAACTTGCGGCTGTGAAAACATATCCTATTCCAAAAAATCAAAAACAGGTCCGAGGCTACCTCGGCTTATGCAATTATTATCGTAGGTTTGTAAAAGGGTTTTCTAGAATAGCATGCCCTTTAACAACACTACTTCAAAAAGATACTCCTTTTGTTTGGACAGACAGTTGTCAAAAAGCTTTCCAAGAATTAAAGACAAGGTTATTATCTGCCCCAATTTTGGCATACCCTGACATGGATAAAGAATTTATCTTAACCACTGATGCTTCAACTACTGCACTAGGATTTATATTAGGTCAATTAGATGACCAGGGAAGGGAAAAAGTTATTGCATACGGGGGCAGAAGCTTAAAACCTCATGAGAAAAATTGGCCTATTGCAGAATTAGAATGCCTAGCAGTGTTGGAAGGAATCAAAACATATCATGTGTACCTAGCCAATAAGAAATTTAAGGTATACACAGACAACAGGGCAATTTCCTATTTAAGAAACATAAAACATCCTACTGGTAGGTTGGCGAGATGGGCAATTTTATTACAAGGCTATCAGTTTGACTTAGTTCATCGTAGTGGTAAAAAGAATACAAATGCTGATGCCCTTTCTCGGAGACAATACCCTGAAAGTGGTGAGAAAGACACTGAATCACGTATGTTGGAAGATATATCACCTGCCCCAATAAGTTCAGTTGATATTTTGCCAGACAATGACAGTTCTTTTGAATCAACTCAGGTAACATTTTTTTATGGAAACAAACCATTATTAGCAGAGGTGTCTGTATTTGAGGATGATGGTTCAAATCATCAAGGTTCTGCCTCTGATGATGTCCAACTAGCACCTTCGAATCTTTCACAGTTGCAAAAGGAATCTAGTGATTTTTCACCATTGATCAAATATTTAAATGATAAAGAACTACCTGAAAATGAGAAAGATGCCAAAAGAATTGTAATTGAATCTGACCAATATGTGTTCCTTAATGATGTTTTGTATCATTTGTATCAACAAAGAGTGAAAAACCTCCCAAAACATTTGAGTATCACTCGTCAAATTGCCCTTCCAGAGTGCTTCAGGCACGAGGCAATTCATGCATATCATGACAGTAAGGCTGGCGGTTGTCATTTAGGTCTGGAAAGAACCCACCATGCATTGAAACTTAGGTATTACTGGCCTAAAATGTACCAGGATGTGGCAGATTACATAAAATCGTGTGACTCATGCCAAAAAGGCAAGAGAAATTTTCATGGTAAAAACACTCCTCTCAGCCCATTACCAGTTGAAGATACATTTAATAGGTGGCACATGGATATATTAGGCCCTCTACCATTAACAAAGTCTGGTCATAAATATGTTTTGCTAGTTGTTGAGAGTTTCTCAAAATGGTGTGAGGCATTTCCTTTAAAAACACAGGAGGCTGGGGAAATAGCCGAAATCTTGTATTCAGAGATTTTTTGTAGATTTGGTGCTCCATATACTCTTATTTCAGACAGAGGTCAAAATTTTATGAGCAAACTGGTTTTGGCTCTTTGTGAATTGTTCCAAGTTGTTAGGCATCATACCAGTGCATACCATCCCCAAACCAATTCCGCCTGTGAAAGATGGAATAGTGTGTTGGCTCAATCCTTAAGAATGTATATAAATAAGCAGCAAAATGATTGGAATGACTTGTTGTCAAGTATTATGATGTCTTTCAGACAGAGCCCTTCCACACAAAGTAGTGGTTATTCTCCTTTCCGTTTACTATTTGGCAAAGAAATGAATTTACCCTTCGACACTACAGTTATTCCAAAGCCCACTTTGCCTAAAAACGCCCAAACTTTTATAGAGACTGTTACTAATAGGCTTAAGGTTGTGAGAGAAATTGCAAAAGATAATATCAAAAAAGCTCAAGAGAAAAGCAAAACTTATTATGATCAGAAGTCCCAGGAGCCTAGTTTTGAAATTGGTGATTTAGTTCTCTTAAACAAGCCCAACACGCCACAAGGGTTGTCACCCAAACTTTTTAACCATTGGCATGGACCATATTTTATTGCAGATAAGGGACCTAATTTTACATATATTCTCAGAGATGTTGAGACTAACACTACTTTAAAAGGCCCATGTTCAGCAGTCAGATTAAAGAAGTATCATGACCCAGATGATCGCAAACTTACCAATGTCCCTTCCCAGTCAGATGCAGAAAATACAACAGCAACTTCAACACAGTCTGGGACTGATAGTAATTCATCAGTAAACAAAGATTCACAACCACAGTATTATCCAATAGATAGACTTTTGAAAGCCAAATTTATAAAAGGGGTAAAGCATTACCTTGTTAAATGGGAAGACAGTAAGAAAAACACTTGGGAGCCTGAACATTATGTAACCCCCCACGCAATAAGAAATTTTCGGATAAATAAAACACAGAGTGGAAGGAAAAGAAAACGTCCCTGCCCACTTTTCAAGTAACTTATTTGGATATTTTGTTTATTTCCTGTAGGTGCTCTCTTAGTCGTGGCAGTCTTCACAGTTTTATGTGGTTGGGTTACTGGTGAGGATACAGTTCTAAGAGTGAATTATGGAGTTTCGTTTCTGCAGCAAGGTAGTGTTCATTTCAGTACTGATTACTGGCTTCATTCATTTCACATTGTCCTCCCACAACAGCAACCAAGAACAAAATTATCAGGATGTACTACTGATCAAAAACTTTGTCGTTCAATCGCACCTATGATTACAGAAGTTAACTCTTTGTGGTTTTCATCTATTCATAGACTAACTGAAACAGTCACCTTTTTGAAACGTATCTTACCGGAAAGACCCCACAAGGTTTTTAATAGAAATCAACGAAAACGCTCCCTTTTTGGGGTTATAGGTGACTTGTCTAAGTCATTATTTGGAACCGCTACAACAGATGACCTGAATGCCCTGTCCTCCCACATAAATGCTGTCAATAAAAGAACTCAAAAGATCTCCCAGGCCTTACAAAAACATGCAAATGAATTATCCTCTTTCATTTCTACAGTAGATAACCGATTTCAAAATGCCATGAAAGCCATCAAAGAAAACTTTGATGCAATTGATGATTTATCTACAAAACTGCCCAGACAATTGGAACATTTGGAATATTTACATCAAATTACAACTGACATGTTAGTCAAACAAATTAATGCAACTTCTACCTTGGATCTGGCTCTGAATGACCTAAAAGCAGGCATATTTGACTTACTAAAAGGTAAATTATCACCCCACCTAGTCCAACCAGAACTTCTTATACAATGTTTAAATGATATCAAAAATTCTTTAGAACAAAAATATCACTCATTTCATTTGGTTCATAAAAACCCTCTTTATTATTATAAACATGCCAAGTTTACATTTAATAGAGATGGCAATGAACTTTATATTATTGTAAAATTTCCACTTTCAAATTTTGCTCGTCCCCACCAACTTTTTAAAATTTCTACATTTCCAGTGTCAATAAATTCTACATCTAACCATGCCACAAAACTATTGAATATGCCTGATTATTATGTGATTTCGGCAAATATGGATTATTATATGACTTTGAAATCATCTGACATATCTAAATGTTCCAATGGTCATCTTTTGCAATGCCCTTTTATTCCACTCTTTCGACCAGTTGACTTCAAGTCCTGTGAAAGTGCTCTGTATTTTGACTCAAAAGCAGATATTAATCAGTTATGTAATTTTCGTTTTGTTATGGATACATTAAAACCCTCATTTTTAGAACTTTCGACAGACTCAGTTTTAATATACAAAAGCCCACTTCTTGCCATTGACTGCCCCAGTCAGCAGAAAATGGTAAAAGGTTGTGACTTTTGTGTATTAAAGGTTCCGTGTTTATGCTCTATTTCCACCCAGCACTTGTACTTACCACCAAGATTAAATAAATGTAATAATTTTAGCTCAGATATCTCAGTATCACATCCAATGAATCTAGCAGTGATTCAAGCATTTTTTACAAAAGATGTGTATGACCAGTATAGTGGAGGACAGTTATTCCCTCAGCCCGTTCCAATTTCAATTCCACCATTCAAACTGTATAATCATTCAGCTTCCTCATTTTTGGCAGCAGACCAAAAAGCTCATTTAAGGTTAAAAAAGATGGCCACAGCTGCAGCAAAAGATGCCACTATCTTTCGCACCCTTTCAGAACCACTTGCTGAAGGGGAAATTTCGATTAACTCATCCTTCCTTGACCATAGTGGTATCTTGTCCATGTCATCAGCCATTGCTGCAGGTTGTGCAATCGTTGGCTTTATATACTTATATATGAGATTCAGGAGATTGTCCTTGGCCTTAGCCCTCTTAAAGAGACTTCCACATGGAGAGTGTAAAAATCTTATTCCTTCTTTTGTTTATAAAGCAGAAGGTGTTTCTTCAGTGGAAAATTATAAAGTTGATGAAACGTTGAATGATTATGTAGTGTATTTTATACTTGTTTCCTTTTTTGTTGGTGCATTATTTAGTATTATTATGTATAAGCTTATCAAGTTCTTCCGGCAAAGAAACCACACAACTTCAGTTTGGTTAGAATTGACAGATGGAGTAAACTGTGTTAAAATCAAGCTTTTGTCACTGCCATACTGTCCATCAAGTTGGGAAATTTGTATGCCAACAACCATAGATGGCTTAACAATTGAAGGTCATGTTATGCCTCGTCTTCATGTCAACTTAGCTGACATGAAGCTGAGACATGGCCTGACTGACAAACAGATAGACATTAGACAAGCATATAAATTGACTTGGTTTGAAGCTTTTCAATGTAGACGAATCCTTAAGCATCCATTTTGTGTCTTTCTTATTCAGTCCCACCTGGGTTTGGCGCGGGTATTAAATCAAAACACTACGCATGAAAATGAAATTTACCCTTCATGTCCCAGTTTTACAGCAATGCAAGATTAGTAAGAGACCACCGATTGTGGTGATTATCTTTGGGGACCAAAGATATGTTGGCCGGAGGAGTGTGTTGTAGAGTAATATTTTTAGTTATATATATTTAAAAAAGATGGAGTAATATTTTAGTAGTAATATTTATTTAAAGAAACATTGTGCCCAATAAGGTTCTCAAAGGAAATAAAAGTATTGTAAAAGTAAATGAGTAAAAATTAACAGTCTTTAAGCTGGTAAACAAGTGACAGGCTTGCATAGCTAATTGTCCTGTTGAGTTCTACTCTTAATCTAAGTATAACACAATGGGGCTGTGGAGTTTGATTCCCTGACACTTGTTTATCAGTAGAAAATATGTAAGGCATAATCACGCTGTATTGTTATAGCTGTACTCAACAGTGTTAGGCAAACAATGGATGTCTTTAGCTTTCTGTATTTGTGAAAACATTGGTTACCCCTGGAAGTTGTTTGTTTACTTGACAACAATGCTCACCTTCTGGAAGGAGTATATAAGAAGAAGGCATGCACTGGTCAAATTACCATTAATAGTTTGACCAGTGTATGTTAATAAATATTTGAAGTTATATATTCTTTTCATTGAAGGTGAGTCTAGTTTGCTTGTACTTTAGTTATAATTTATTTTAGTGCCCTGAAATCAGTGGGTGACTGGCTTATATTCTGTTGGAACTGGCTAAACATTTATTCAAATGATTAGCAAGTTTCAATGGTTAAACACTGCACGTTAGCTGTTTTAGAGTTATTTAGAATAATTATTTAGTAGGTATAATGTGTTTAAAAGTGTATAATAACTTGGAAAGTGAAATTGCTTACTCTGGAATTTCCATACATAAACAGTTGAATTATTGAATGTGATTAAGCATTTGTTTGAATTTATTTCAATTAGTAAATTGAGAAATTTGACAGTCATGGTGTACAGCGTGTACATAGTTTATAGGATTAAGAGCTTGAAGCAAGTGCTTATTAACCATTTATATGTTTCACAGGAGTTCACAGGAGCTGTTGATCTCTATAGATCAACAGAGTTCTGGTGAACTCATGTGAAACATAGGCACGTGCAGGACGACAGTATAATATTTGCTTAGAATAAATCAAGGTAAAGTCAGGTAGCTCAAGGAGCTTGTAGCTCAAGGAGCTTGTATTTGGTTAAGTATTAACCAGCAAGGTTTAGATTTATTTACTCGCGGAAAAAGCGAGGATGTAGTTATATTCATAAAGTGTGAGTATGGTTCTATGTTTTTTATGGGAACCTTTAATATTTGTTCTAGCTCAACATAATAGATTATATTTACAGTTGCTTCAGAGGCAGATGAAGTAAAGAGAGCTTTCGACTCTATTTCCTTCATTTGCCTGGAAGCAGTAAGCATTAAAGTCACACTGAAATTGTATATTTATGTGTAGTCATTGTTTAAAGGGAGACAAATCTAGAGAAGAGTTACTGAAGCTCTTCTGTGAGATTTAGCCCTGAGTGTGTGTTACAAAATACCTTAGATATTTATTTTTATATGCCAGAAACTGGTTTACATAAGTTTTGTTTAAACATTTGTCACATGTGTCCATGTGGCCATAACAAAACGATAGATATCAGCACAAGGAGCTTTCCACAGCAGATAATTATTTATGTTTGGTTTCATATTGAAATGAAGTAAATAGAGCCAGTAGCTCTATTCCCTTCATTTGCTTGAAAACAAACATGTCTCTGTCTCTTAAGTAATTTATTGGTGTTTATGGTCACATTCTTCCGAGCTGTAGCTCATTGAACTTGCTGTTGTATCACATTGTAATGTAGTATTGTTCACAAGCTGATGAGGCAAATGGAGCCCTCGGCTCTATTTCCTTCATCTGCTTGGAAACAAAATGATAATGTTAGCTCTAGGAGCTTGCTACTAAGTAAACTATAATCTAGCCTTGTTTTGTAAGCAAGCGAAGTGAATGGAGCCATTAACTCTATTCCCTTCGTTTGCTTGGAAACAAACTAACAAAAAAAAAATATACCACATTGTTAATTAATTTATTTATGGTAAAAAAATGTGGGATCAGTTCTAGGGCAGGTCGACACATATAATTATTATAATCAACAATAAGTTTGTACTGGTTGAGTTGAAGAATTCGCCACACCTGTTCACGTTGCCTTAATCGGCCGTGTGAGCATGTGTGCTGGCCATCCCGAGGCCTGGGATGGCTGCTCCTATCTTTGACATTGATATCATCATAATTATGAGATTTTGTATTAGAGCATTATGTTGCTTCCACCCTAAGGGTACAATACACAGATCCCTTAGGGACACTTTGTAAGATTTGCCTATGTACCTGATACTTAAAAATTACCATTAATAGTTTGACCAGTGTATGTTAATAAATATTTGAAGTTATATATTCTTTTCATTGAAGGCTACTCCAGAAATTAGAATTGCCCCAAGAGGCAAAAAAATTCACCCTATAACACTTGCATGCAGCCAATTTTGACATTCAACACAAAATAAACAACTGGTGGAAACGCAGTTTTCTGCACAGTCCCCGCAAGGATACTTCAGTTTCTAATTAAAATTTTTCGCCATGGTCGTAAAGTGTTGTAACAAGAATGATGAACCATCTTATCTATAGGGATATATATATATTACAAGGGTATTAAATACATTGAAAGGTGCAAAAAAAATAAAATCCATAAAATAAACAAGTTACATATATAATAAATAATAAATAATAATAATATATACACTTATATAGCGCACGTATCACAATTTTGAAAGAGTTCCAAGGCGCTTTACAAAGATATTAGTAGGAATAAAAATTTAAGTATACAGTCCTTCCCCCATGTGTTCTTTAAAAATATTTTTCAAAAAGTAATGTTTTCAATTTGGATTTGAAGGAGTTAATGGAAGGGGCAGACTTGACGGATTCAGATAAACTGTTAAAAAGTTTAGGACCACTAATGCTGTAACAACGGCCTCCGTATGTTGACAAAGTATACGATTTTTCCTTCAAAAGGGTTTGACCTGCTGAACGAAGGAGGCGTTTGGGTCTGTAAGTTTCAACTAGCTTGGAAATATACTCTGGAGCTTGATTCAGGCATGATTTGTAAGTGAAAAGGAGAATTTTAAACTCTATTCTAGCCTTAATGGGGAGCCAGTGTAATGTTTTTAATTTGTGAGAAATGTGGATAAACGGGATAACCAAAGCCTGATAAAATAATAATGGGAGTAAATACAAAAGAAAATATCTATTAGGCAACGACGAATTTGGTGTGAACACTGGGTGATGGTATGGTTTAGACAAATCCGAAAAACTGAGTCACTTAATGAATGGTAATTGTTTTAAGGTGCTGACTGTATGGGGCGCGATAAAACGGGGTCTTGTTTTTTATTTCTTGCCTTATTCATTCCGATTCTGCGTGGCCCTGAAAATAATTTAGGAAAGATAAGGCGAATGAATGAATGTGAAAGAGAGGAAAAAAAGGGGAGAAATAAGAGAGAGAGAGTGGAGAGATAGAGATAGAGAGAGAGGGGGCTTTGGAAGTAACGGTCAGAACTCGATAGGGGGGGGGGTTGTTAGATGGTAACAACCGATAGGAGACGCATCACCCGAGAGATCTGTCTCAGGATTGCATGCGAGAGGTAACCCCCGCGATTACACAGAGCAAAACCCTGGACTGTAGCATCCCAAGGCCGACCACCCCCCTTCCCTCGTTAGGAACTTACATTGTACGTCCCTTGCCGATGCCATGTTTTGTGTTGTTATACAGGCGTTATTTCTTGGGAGGGATAAGGCTCATGTAAAAACTCTGCAAAATTGCTTCCCACTAGTTTTCTGGCTTCATTTTCAAAACTTAACTTTAATTTATGAACTCCAAAAATTCCAAAAGTTTATCCTCACCCGCAGTCAAGATCAGAAAGATATCATCTATAAACAGGAGCCAGACGTCCGGGGAGAATGAAAAGGGGCTAACATATCTTTTTCAAAAATACTCATGAATACATTAGCGTAGGCTGGTGCCTGAGTAATTCCTTGAAAATTACTCTGAAAACACAAGCCTTTCAAGCCAGTTAAAATATTTTAGCCGCCGAAAAAGCCATTCGACATAAAACAGGGAGGTGGCTTTCACCGATTTTAGATGTTCGCCGTCTATCAAACTGAAATATAAACACTGGCTCATGTTGTCCGTAATCAACACATTGCCATATGACAGTAGTACAAATTATTTAAAATAAAACGATCGAAGAACCTTTGAAACTATCTTTATTAAAATCTTCAAAACCTTTAATCAAGATTGATCAAATAAATCAGTTCGTAACTGGCCAACGTAATTGTTTCTGACGCGTTTCATTCACTACATACATGGATTCCGAAGATGATTTTACATACAACCACGAAGGTTCAATTCTTGTCTCATCTTCTGTCGATTAAAACTCCTACAACTTTTTCTTAAGTCTGTTTTGTGGCAATTTCTTTTGTATATAGGTTTTAGTTTAAACAGTATTTATTACAAAAAAAAACAAAAACAAACCATAACAGATACATTTCAAACATTAATGTGAATTCGGCAGTAAGCTGAAAGCTTATACAAGGCCATTTCCACCAACACAAGATCACAAAGATACGTCGATGACAATAGCAGGTATGAGTATCAAGTACAAACAGTGTTTATCTGCATTATACAAGCGTTTGAAAAGCGGCAGTAACTAATCTTGTATGGAAACAGTCAGGGATGGGTTGAGCAGCAAGAAGAGTTGGAAAGTGCGGGATGGATGTATTCATTGCGTAGAGTTATTTATTTGTGTCTAATGTCAATCACCTATGCGAAATGACCACGCGTGATGTAAGATAGAAATATAATCAAGGTAACTCCAATTATTTGCCACCCAAGACGCCCATTTGGAGGACTTTCACCCAAACATTGATAACAGAGTCACGGTTGATCAGTGAGGCTTCGCCTGTTTACCACTGTAAACAAGTGTAGCTTAGTTTACAGGCATTCCCACGGAGATCATCTTGATTTAATTGTGGGTTAGTATTTATTATAGTAAGTATATAAAATGGGCTAGTACTACATTGGGGTTAATTAGTGAATCGCTTACTTGATAAGATAAAGTCGTGTACCACTTCAAAGATAAGGCGGTTGTCGTCATTACTCAGGAATTCTGAACCGAATAGAAGTGTAGAGGAGTCCGCTCCAAACGGAAGGAGATTAATTGAATAATTACGAGCATCGGAGAAAATTGGACAATGCAGGAGAAAATGAGAGGGAGTCTCTTCCTCTTCACACTGGCATAGAGGGGTTGGTGATAAGTGGATGCGATAGTAGTGAAGGCTGTCACTATAGGTACAACCACTTAACACTGAATTCCCCATACCACAATGCTGTCACTATAGGTACAAAATTAACATAGGAATCTCCATAGGGGGTTGTACCTATAGTGACATTTTTGTACCTATAGTGACATTTCTGGAGGCGAGAAAAAAGATTTAAAATCTTTTTCTCGCCTCCAGAAATGTCACTATAGGTACAAAAATGTCACTATAGGTACAACCCCCCTATGGAGATTCCTATGTTAATTTTGTACCTATAGTGACAGCATTGTGGTATGGGGAATTCAGTGTTAAGTGCTTGTACCTATAGTGACAGCACTGGGGTAGAGGCCTCCCAATGACTTTATACTGACATGCTTAGGTGGGTTTGTCTTCCATACACATTATATACTGACAAAATGTTCTGCTTGTTTAAAATGTACTACCTAATATACATCGCTCGACTGGTGGAGTTTTTTTTCTATTTATTACTGGAAGACACGACATATAAAAATACTGTCAGATTTCGTCTGGGTGTTTTTTACACGCGAATGTCTTATAAATCCGATGTGAATGTGTGTCTTGCAGTCAATTTGGTTAGCACATGTGTTTGAAAAAAACATATCTCTCGTTGCGGTTGAAACTATTCTACAAATAGCTCATGTAAGAGATACATTTTTTTCAAACACATGTGCTAACTAAATGCAACTGCGGAGAAACTCCTTCACGGACTGATTGTTTTTTATCGACTGGCAGTGATGTGTGTTTTCAATACTTTTTCAAAACTGCTTGAAGCTGATTTCAACATTTCACCGTTAGATATTACAGTGACATTAACCCCGAGAAACAATTTCATTTTTCACACCACAAAACAGTGAATGTTTTTGCAGTGTAAACTGTTTTACCGGCAAAAAAAAGAATAGCTTTTCCTTTTAACCAAAAGGAAAAGCTATTCTCTTTTATGCTTGTATTAAATTCCTAACAGATGTTGATACGAATTCAGCAAAAGAAGGCGCAATTCTGAGATATCATTCTGAAACAAATCTTAACCACATTGAAAATCATGCTTTGCACTCCTCAGATGTTTTTGCTACACAATGTCAGTCTTTCCCTCCAAATTATTTTTTGTGTGGGAAATTGTGACATTCTGGCGGTGAAAACTAATACATTGAGTATTTCATCATCCATCATCTGACCAGCGGGGGGCAAGGCGCGTGAATTACTCATTGCATTATTTCCTGCCGCCTTTTGCTTTCCCCTTAAATGACTGAAAACACACCTTGGCGTGGGTCATAAACACAATTTTCTTATGGTTATGAAACTTGAAACATTTGTCGAAATAGAATTTCCAACACAAGACTCGTGTAAGGGGATTAAGCATTCCTGTGGTTAGAATTATCTGAGAAATAATTCATGATATCTTCATTATAAATTATAGAACCCCCACAGGACTCTGAATGCAGTTAGCTGATGGAATATCGCAGTGTGAAAAATAGACCAGCTTATAATTTCCCCAAGTTGTCTCTTCTGTGTGGAAGGATGTGAATTTTATATATTATACATGTGGACAAAATGTGGAGGGAAAATATCGCAGTGTGAAAAAAACGACATTATTATCGCTTCAGGCGGGGGAGTGGAGCGACAATAATGCAATTTAAATATACACACTGACTGGCGAAAATTTCAAACTATCAGCGGGATATTAATTGATGCGTGTGCTGGAAAAAAAAAACAGATGTAATTGATCTAAAGAGAAAAAATGGATTTTTTACAATCTGACTTGCTGCTGAATAAGATAGAGTTCTTCCCCTTCCACCGAAAAAATGTTTGATTCACTTGCCATTTTACAAGTAAAAACAGAATTTATTTACCACAGTAAAACAAATACTGCCTTACTTCCTGCCTCGCCACAGAGGCTTACTCCGAGAGTGTAAAAAGGGGGTTTATGTTATTTACAGTAGTAGGGGGAAATATTTCGGCCACAACACTCAATGTGGCCTTCTGTGGTTTGGGTTATTGGTGAATGGTTGACTTGTGAAAATTGTAATCAGTGGTATTTTCCCTTGCCTTCCACCATCCATTCAATGGTTGGTGGAAGGCGGAGGAAAATAACTCTGAAAAGAAAAAAATATCTAAAACACCATTTTCACATTTTAGAATTTTTATTCCATGAAATTTTACATAAGTGTAGTGTCACTTTGAAAATGTTCACATCTTCTTGGTAAATTTTGCCATTTTAGGTTGAATGTCCTTTTTGGGTTTTCGTTTTCTCGACACTTTCATCGGGGGTGGTTCTGTCTCTGGGAATAAATTTTCTTCATCAACTTCCATCTTTGATTCAGTAGGTATGTCCACTTTGTACAATAAAGTATCATCATCATCGTTGAATTCCTGTAACACCGTCTGCTCAGCTTTTGGATGTAAGGCAAATCCCACAGTTGGTAAAACAGGTATATTATTTAGAGGATGCATGGAATTAAACCCGTACCCTCTAGTTGTTGAAGGAGGTGGACGTTCTATCTGTTGCGGAGACATGTTATTTGCTGTTGATAAATACATTTTCCGCTTCTTACATTCATTCATGTAATGTCCTCGCTCATTGCAAAAAAAACCACTCTCCTTTATTGGGCAAGCCCAACTCCGATGATGTTTTTCTTGACAAATCGAACAACTATCTTTTGGTTGTGTCAACTTATATAACTCATTGACAAGTCTTTTCACTTCACCCCATCTGGATGGGTTGTAGTATATGCTTTTAACATCATTTGTCTTGTCCATTCTTGGATCTCTATTCATTTTTTAAAAAAAAGTTCAGAGGAGACTAAAAGCGCGTCTTTCAGCCTGGTCAACTCAATCACAAGTGTGTTTCACCCCACTCCCTTCCCCTCACTTTTTATACTTTTTTTTTTCAACGACCAGATATTTGTGTTTTTCACTGAAACACAAATATCTGGTCGTTGAAAAAAAGTATAAAAAGTGAGGGGAGGGAGTGGGGTGAAACACACTTGTGATTGAGTTGACCAGGCTGAAAGACGTGCTTTTCAAAGATGAAGAGGGGATTAGTAGACTACAGCGAATCAGAGGATAGTGACACAGAACCTGTAACGCCCGATGCCAAGAAGTCGAGATTGACTGAAGATGAATGGAATACAAATTTTGTACAGAATTTGTATTCCATTCATCCACAGTTATTACGTACATCCAGAAAATTTCACTCTGAATCACATGTATGCAGAGTGACTTTAAAGCAATTCGATGGCACTAATCCACTCGAGTTTCTAACTGAAATATTTGATTCGTTAGTGAGAGATGTGAAGCGAGAGTGTGGTATAGAAGACAGAGATCCTGTGAGGATATCTATCCACCATCCAGGTCTTGAGGTGGGTATTTTTATTCCTTTTACAAAGGCTATGGGTGTCACTGGAAAAACAGTGTTAGATGAAATTGAAAAAGTTATTCAATCAAATGAGAATTTTACTATACACGATGGTCAATTATCTTTAGAAATAACACACACTTCACTACCACATGGGTCTGGGCGAAATGCACCCATTTCATTTGCATCTGTTGGCAAACTGATTGGAAATAAGAAAAGTATTATCGAAATTAAAAACTCCTGTGATTCCATGTGTCTCGCACGTGCCATTGTAGTGGGAAAATGCCATGTTGATAAAGATAATTCAGAACTTTGGGAGAAAAAATGGAACAAAATAAAAAGATCCAACAGACCGACACAGGAGTGGGAAGCTAAAATATTGATGGATAAAGCAGGCCTCGAATATAATAAAACTTGTGGGTATGAGGAATATCATAAAATTCAAGAGATACTCTCACCAGACTATGTGATCAAAATCCACCCACAATTTGTCAAAGAAAAGTTTTTATACGAACCACCCCAAACTACAAAAGAGAGTAAAGTTATTCACATTTATCACCACGACCAGCATTTTGACACCATCACTAAAATTACAGGGTTTTTAGGGTGTGTTTACTATTGTGAATATTGCAATGTAGGCTATAATAACAGAGAACGTCACAGATGTTCGAAAGGCTGTGTATGTTATTCTCCACTGCCATGTACACCTGAACATCCTGTTCACTGTTACACTTGTAATAGAGATTTTGTAAGTTCATCTTGTTATAAAAATCACACAACTCTATTACAGAACCAAGAAAAATCAATCTGTCGATTAGTGAAGAAATGTTTATCATGTAAAATGCACATATATCCAGGGAGCGGAACAAACATCTGCAATGGCTTCAAGAAATGCAAATATTGCCATCAATTAGTCAAAAGCGAACATTATTGTTTCATTCCAAAATACAAACCACCCAAGAAAGACAAAATGCAGAAAGTACCCTTTGTGTTTTATGATTTTGAAACAACTCAAGACTCAGGTCTCCATACCCCAAATTACTGTGTTGCACACCGTGCATGTGGGGAATGTATTTGCAAGCCTATAGATCAAGAATGTATTTTCTGTGACAAAGTTGGAAGAAGGGAATATATTTTTAAAGGAGAATCTACTTTGAGTGATTTTTGCAATTGGCTTTTCAGTAAGGAACATTTAGATACAACAGCTATTGCTCACAATTCAAGAGGGTTCGATGCACAATTTATCTTAAGACATCTCATTGAAACTGCTACATCAAAACCCGATGTCATCATGAATGGAAACAAAATTATTTCTCTGAAAGCTTGTGGTGTTAGACTCATCGATTCATTGAGTTTCCTTTCTATGAGATTGGCACAATTCCCTAAAACATTTGGTTTAAGTGAACTTGCAAAAGGTTATTTTCCTCATCTGGCAAACACAAAATCATATCAAAACTACATCGGACCTTATTTAGATGCAAAATTATACATGCCTGATTCTATGTCTCCCCCAGTCAGGGATGATTTTATTAAATGGTACAATCAAAAATTTACTAGTAATGCTACTTTCAATTTTGCCAAAGAAATGGACATGTACTGTAAATCTGATGTAGACATCCTCCGTAGAGGGTGCGGGGAGTTCAGAAAAATTTTTATTGAATGTGATGGGATAGATCCTTTCAGGGAAGCTGTGACTTTAGCTGATGCCTGCAATAAAGCTTGGCGGAAAAATTCAATGCCAGAAAACACAGTTGCCATCATTTCAGACATAGGATATCCCACTGCTGTTCGATATTCCATGAAAGCCATTAGATTCTTACAGCTACTAGCACAAGAAGAAGGCATACACATTCAACATGCACTAAATGGTGGGGAAACTAGAATTGGAAATTATCATGTAGATGGTTTTCACAAAGAGACAAACACAATCTATGAATTTTATGGATGTATGTGGCATGGATGTGAGACTTGCTATCCCGACAGATTCGAGAAAAATCCAATCAATTCACCTATCAATCTCTGTACAACAAAACCCAAGATCGCATAAAACATTTCAAATCATTGGGGTATAATGTACACATAGTGTGGGAACACGAATTTGATCATCTATGCAAAACGGAGCCAGATGTTCGAGCTTCTATAGATACATTTTTCCCACACATGGATCCCATTCAGCCACGTGATGCATTGTTTGGCGGGAGAACAAATGCCATTAAATTACATTACAAAATTGATGAAAATACAGACACAGAAATTAAATACATAGACATTTGTTCACTCTACCCATATGTCAATAAACACAGAGAATATCCAGTCTCTCATCCAGTTATTCTTACAAAGGAAAACATAGACACTCTCAAAATAAGGGAATATAGAGGACTTATCAAATGTAAGATCCTACCCCCTCAAAATCTTTTTTTACCAGTTCTCCCCATTCATTGTAATAAGAAAATGACATTTACACTCTGCAAAACATGTGCAGAACACGAATTAGATCAGTGTAAACACACACCAGACCAACGTGCAATAGTAGGTACATGGACATCTGTCGAACTTAACAAGTCATTTGATTTGGGTTACACTTTAATTGAGACTTATCAGATTTGGCACTGGGATGAATGGTCTTCAGAGATTTACAAACATTATGTGAACAAATATTTAAAAATGAAACAAGAAGCTAGCGGGTTTCCAGATTGGGTGAAAACAGAAACAGACAAAAACACATTTAAAAAAGATTATGCACAAATTGAAAACATCTATTTGGAAAATGTTGAAAAAAATCCAGGAAAAAGATCGTTTGCCAAAACCATGTTAAATTGTCTCTGGGGAAAGAATGCACAAAACAATATCAAAAGTAAAACTAAATATATAAATGAACCGTCCGAATATTTTGATATAATACAGAGCAAAGACAAAATTGTGAACAATGTGGAATTTTTTGAGCATGATCAATTTGTTTTAGTAAACTATATAGACACTGCAGATGTTTACACACCACACAGTTCAGCAAATGTTGTTGTAGCATCGTTTGTAACCGCGTATGCGCGTTTAGAATTATATAAAGTTTTGGAACAATTAGGAACATGAGTTTTATACTTTGACACAGACAGTTGTATTTACATCCATAATCCTACACTTTGGAACCCAAAAATTGTAAATAGCAGGTTAGGTCAATGGACAGATGAACATCCAGAGGCAAAAATCACAGAGTTTGTTGGATTAGGGCCAAAGAATTATGGATACAAATACATTAAAGGTGGAGAAATACATACCACATGTAAAGTTAAGGGGATCACATTTGATTTCAAAACATCACAAAAAGTTAATTTTGAGAGAATGGTTGAGTGTGCACGAGACAGAGAGAATTACAAAATAAACATTGAGTACACACATAAAATTAAACGTAATAAAAACAGACAAGTCACAAGTGAAGCACAAACCAAAACATTCAGATCTGTATACACAAAACGTTTTGTAGTAGGTAAATATGATACCCTCCCCTATGGGTTTAAGGTATAAATATCCGTCACAAAAACTCATTTCAATTGTGAACAGAGAACAGACAAGATGTCTTTACCACTCGAGCCTGCTTTCCCTAATTATTTATCAGAGTTAAAAAGACTTGAAAGTTTTCATTGGACTTCCTACCCAGTCTTACAATCGAAAAAAGAAGAATTAGCCAAAGCTGGATTTTTCTGTGTTGGGGGTGGTAAAGTGAAGTGTTTTGTATGTGGACAAGGTTTACATAATTGGGAAGAAAAGGATATTCCTTTACAAGAACATGTCAAGTATTCTCCAAATTGTCCTTACATGAAACTTATTAGAGGCTGTCAGTTATATAAACCACCCACATGTATGCAAACACCCCCCGATAAAATATTAGCAGTCATGGATAATGGGTTCACTTTAAAACAAATATTTTCAACAATGAAAAAATATGATAAAACTCTAGATGATTTTCCAGATTCAAATTCATTATTTGCACTCATGGTCATAGATGATCAAAGTACATCATCATTTAGTAAAATAATTGGCAATCATGCCGCAGTACATTTCAGGAATAAGTTAAGTGATTTATTTACTGACGGTCCAGCAAATGATTTTCCTGACTCTTCTGATACACAAAGCACATGGTGTAATGTAATATCTGATGCACAAAGTACATCAGAACAGACAAAAGAATCATCAGTTTGATTTCAACCATGGAACCAGTAAGACACATCTTAGAAAACAAGATCACACGTAAGGCATTATTATATGCATTTCAAATGATCACTCCTGGTTATCTAACAATAACAAAAGATTTCATTCAAAATCAATTAGAAAAAGATGGAATGTATGGGGAATTTTGTAATGCATTACAAATCATGAATGCTTTTTACAAAGATAATGTACAAAATATTTGGACAAGAGTTATGTGGGATTTTATTATTTATGATGAAGAAATCATTAATTACTTGTATAGACAATGTATGCCACAAATAGATCAGAGTTCTTCAGAAAGTTTATTTGAGTTAAAATCACCCTTAAAACGAAAACCCACACAGAGATGTGAAGAAGCTATGGAGGTAGAAAGTATATAAGTCAATGTTTTGATATTCCTTTTGGTAAAAAAAAAGAAGTCATGGCAATGAGTGAATGTTTATTGTTTCAACATCCCTGTAATATCTTTATATCGGGGCCTAGTGGTTCAGGAAAGACAGTATTTGTCAAAAAGCTTATTGATATGAAACGTGACTTATTTCAAATCCCACCACAAAAAATTGTTTGGTGTTATAAAGAATGGCAAAATACATACGCTTTACTTAAAGAAAGTGAAGATGTTAAATTCATAGAAGGCATTCCTGATGATGAATATGAAATTGTCAGTGATGTCACTATTCCACATCTTGTGGTTTTTGATGATATGTTAGGTGATAAAGATGAAGAAAAAATTAAATTATGGTTCACACGAAAAGGCCATCATCGAAATGCAAGTGTCATATACATCACACAAAATATGTTTCAACAATCTAAAGCTAGTCGTACCATAAGTTTAAATGCACATTATATGATTCTGTTTCAAAACACCAGAGATAAAGGGCAGATAAAAGTGTTAGCAAATCAAGTCCAATTACCCCATTTAAATGCATCCTATCAAGATGCAACGAGTACTGATCATGGTTATTTATTAATTGATTTTCATCCTAAAACCCCCGACTCTTTGAGATTAAGAACTGATATTTTTCATCCTTGGGTGACACAAAATGAACGGGGTCCCATCATTTACACAAAACTATAAAAAGCTGCATCCATAACTTTTTGTATCACTTGGTAAAAACTTTTAGTGATGAGTACACATCACAATGGTATCTTTTATCCGATCATTAGAACAATTGAGTCAGCAGACAAATCCGTTTGCAAGAGAAAAATTACTTAAGAAAGGTTTCAAGAAAATTTTAAAATGGTTTACGTTAGAAAGTAAAATCATACTCAATAAAAAAATTAAATTGCCAAAACAAACTCTAACATATATGGATAAGCATAGACAGGATTTGCAACAACTTGCAAATCCAAGAGTTGATCTTGCAACCAAGCGAAAACATTATTTTAAAACCAGGTGGTGGTGGATTTTTTGGCGGTGTTATTATTCGTAATTTAATTAGATGGGATGGACATAAAACAAGTCGTAATTTTTATTCACCATTTACAAAAACAAAAAGTAAGAAACGAAAATTGTCTAAAAACAAAAAAATCAAAAGAAATGTTGATAAAAATTACGTGCGTGCAAATTTCTTAGTCACTCCTCAAAAACTGACAAAAACAAAGTCTGTTTTAGTGAGCAAACTTCAAAAACAGAAAAAAGTACCACCATTAAAGTTAACACGTGGAACATCTGGTGGCTTTAGAGTATCGCATGATCCTATGATGTCTAGACAGAGTGTGGGGAATGTAGCACTGAAAGAAAATATTCCAATGACAGCACGATTCACAGCGTTGAATGCACAAAAACCTGTTAAGAGGATAAGATCTTATTTTAGTTGAATAAAATGACTTGCATTTGTCTGCCATATCATTTTATGAATGGTCTTTGTGACGGAAAGATGGTAAAACAATCTCGTAAAATTCCACTAGTTAAAAAATATGGTGGGGTGTTATTGGCACTAAGTCAAACACCACCAGCATTTCAAAAACAAATTATGAAAAATGCACCAAAAGAATTAATTAATTGCGTGGCAGAATGTTGTCATAATCTTTTAAAAGGGAACACACATCTTTCCCCTGTTCAGAAACAAAAATTACACCCGAAACGTGAACAACTAAGATCCCTTGCTAGTAAATCATTATCACTTAAAAAGAAAAAACAAATTTTAAATCAAAAAGGTGGGTTTTTACCATTACTTGGTTTACTTGCGCCAGCTGTAGGACTTGCAACAAATCTTGCAAATAAATTAGTGAATAAAATATGAAGAAAATGGCTATTGTACCTTATCAAATGATGGAAGAAATGCAGCATTATAGAAGTGAAAAATCTCAACGCCCAAGATTACCACCTGACCCTCAAATTACTAATACAGCGCTGCTGCAAAATGAATTATCATCCGTGTTAGAAAATTCAGAATTATCAGAAAGTGAGAGAAAACAAAAATATGGTGAAAATTTACAAAAATTTCAAATGTCATATAAGAAGGCATTACAACCAACACTGGTTATACCTGAGACAGACCGAAAGTCATTGTTTTTACGAGATCATATTTTAGAAAGTGTTCCTGTCACAATGAGGCGTAAAGCAACTTCATTATTATCTGCTTTATCATCTCACCCACACATGAGTTGGGATAATCAGGGTGTTTTAAGTTATGATGGAGAGCCCATAAAAGGTTCAAATATCATTGATTTAGTCAATGATGTTCTCAGACATCGAAAAGGCTTTAAACCAAGAGGGTGGGAAATATTCAATCGTGGTTTAAAAGATATAAATATTCCTCAAGATTTTGTTGGAAATCGTGAACGTTGGATGTGGATGAATAGAGAACAGGATGGCATACCCAATGAATATCAAAGTTCCCCTCAAGATAGTTGGTTAGAAACTTCTCTTTCAACAACTCCAAAACGTAAACTACTTCGAGGAAAGAAAACACCTAGACGTAGATTGGCAAAAAGTAAAATTCCTGATAAATGGGAGGCCTATTGAATAATTTATTAACCGAAATATATTACAATACAAATCACCCTGCCAGCTATGGTGGTATACACAAATTATACAAAGCAGCCCACGGTAAAGATAAATCTGTTACACTTGATCAAGTTAAAAAATGGTTGAAAGGAGAGAGGACTTACACTTTACATAAACCCATTCGTAAAAAATTTGCAAGACATAAGACTATAGTGGGTGGTATTGATCAACAATGGCAAATAGATTTAGCAGATTTACAAAGTTTACAATCTTACAATGACCGATTCCGATATTTAGTTTGTGTCATTGATGTTTTCTCGAAATATGCATGGGTTTTACCCATACACAATAAATCAGGACAAACACTAATAAAATCCTTCCAAAGAATTTTAAAAACTTCTGGTCGTAAACCATTATCTTTACAATCAGATAAAGGTTCTGAGTTTAAAAATAAAGATGTGCAGAAATTTTTAAAGAAACAAAAAATTCATTTTTTCACAACAGAGAACCCCGAAACAAAAGCTAGTATTGTAGAACGTTTCCAGCGCACACTGAAAACACGAATGTGGAAATATTTTACACACAAACGTACGTTAAGATATATTGATGTGTTATAAAATTTAGTTGATGGATACAATCACAGTTTCCATCGTAGTATTCAGAGAACCCCTGCATCTGTATCAATAGAAAATGAAGTACAAGTAACACAAAATTTATATGGTAAAAAATCTAAAGAGAAAAAAATAAAATTTAAAATTGATGATATAGTACGCATTAACAAAACCAAACATACATTTGAAAAAGGGTATTTACCAAATTGGACAAAAGAATTATTTAAAATCACCCATGTAAAACATACAACACCACCCACTTATAAACTCGAAGATATGGGGGGTGAAAATATACAGGGAACATTTTACCCACAAGAAATTCAAATTATAAAAGATGATAAAAAATATATCATTGATTCAGTTCTTGCCAAACGTTCAAGGCGTGTTGGTAAGAAACTCATCAAGGAACTTAAAGTACATTGGGAAGGTTATCCTACGAAATTTGATAGTTGGGTAGCAGAAACAGATATAGTATAAAAAGAATATGTCACTAAATGAAAATACATTGAGTAGCGAAAGTGCAAGTGTTGAAGTACAAAATCAACAAGCACAATTTAATTGTTGTGGAAGTCTTGTTGCAAAAAATCAAGTAACTTATTTCACACAAATAATTGTCATTTATGCAATTATAATTACAGCCATCATTCATCTTAGTTTACAATCCCCAAACAAAGAATTGTGGTTAGTGTTATTGAGTAGTTCTTTAGGATATATTCTTCCAAGTCCAGGTTTAAAATATTTGAAACCTCACGAGAAGAAAAATGAATTCATTTTACGTAACACTACTGAGTGATAGTTCTATGGATATGTTTCCAAATAACACACAATGTTGTTTTCAAACAAAATTATCTAAACCCATTCATATTAATAAAGAACATTGGGAAGTGGGTTTAGTTGAAGTAATTTTACCATCTGAGGCAAGAAATATAACAGATGATGAAACAAATTTTAAAATCATTGTAACAGATTCAAAAATATCAGCACGCATTAATAATATTAATAAATCGTTTTTCAAACATACAGTACGTAAGGGTGTTGCTGCTGTTGAATTAAGTATTTTATCAGGTGCATATGCAAATGGTGGTCATGTTGTAGAAGCAATAGAATCAGAAATTCAAGAAAAACTGGGTGATATTTTTAAAGAATTTGGTGTGTCATTTCATCTTGGTTATTCATCTCGACAATCATGTGTAAAAATTGTATCAAATAGTATTGGAACAGTCGGTATTCAATTATCACAAAGTTTATCAGAAAAATTGGGGTGTAAAGATGGTATGTTTCCAGTAATATTTCCTAACACAGCAAAAGATGCATTTAAATATAATGTGGATTTAAATGTGGATTTTAATCAGCTCTTTATTTATTCAAACATAGCAGATTATACATTTCTTGGTGATATAGAAGCACCCATTTTACGTGTGATACCCTTTGAAACACGTGACGAATCTTTGCACACTCATAAAGAATTTGATAATGTACATTATGTACCAGTATCAAAATCTTCTTTTGATTATATCACTATAAATATAAATGGGAATACTGGTAAAAACATTCAGTTTTCAAGTGGAAAGAGTGTTGTCAAGTTGCATTTTAGACAGAGACATCAACTCAATTTATAAAATATGCCTCCAGTGTATTGAGGAGTAGCACGACAATATGGTTATGGATTAGGATCCATTTTTCGCTCAGCAATAAAATCAGCTGTACCATTAATAAAACCAATTGCAAAAAATGCATTTCGAACTTTAAAGAAAGAAGGATTAAAACACGGTTTAGAAATAGCAAATGAATTGATGAGAAATCGTAAACCAACCAAAGAAGTTATGCTCACTCATGCAAAAGATCTAATGACATCAGTGGGTAAAGCTGCTTTGGGAATAAAAAGACAGAAACGAGAACCAAGACATCACTCAGTCATTCATTCTCAAAGAGGGAAGACACATAAACGGCAATCTTATTCAAAACGAAATTCAAGACCACTTGATATATTCGATTAAATCATGATGTTGCATGGATCTTGCGAGCATTTTTGTAGTGGATTTGATCCAGATAATGTATCACCAACAGCGAGTGGTATAGAAAATATTGGTGAGATTGAGCAATTTCCTATTGCATCTTTAAATAATTCTTCACCAATAGAATTTTTAATCCCCAGACAAACAACCAAGTGGCTAGATCTTGCAGCATCTACACTTGAGGTTCAGTTCAAAATTACAAAGCAAGATGGGGGTGATTTGGAAGATGATACGAATATTACCCCTATCAATAATTTCTTTCACAGCATGTTCAGTAAAGTTGATGTGACACTGAACGGTAATTTGATAACCACCAATACAGACATGTATCCTTATAGAGCATTTTTTGAAAATCTGTTGAGCTATTCAAAAGATGTGAAAAAAACACATCTAGCTGCTAGTGAGATGTGGTATATAGATACCCCTGGCCAACATACTGCATTTGCTAAAGATTCAGCAAACAAAGGTTTGGTTGAACGTCACAAATTAATTGCAAACAGT
This sequence comes from Pictodentalium vernedei, assembly GCA_031216915.1. Lineage (NCBI taxonomy): Eukaryota > Metazoa > Mollusca > Scaphopoda > Dentaliida > Dentaliidae > Pictodentalium > Pictodentalium vernedei. The sequence goes on from CM062291.1 coordinate 376,494,815, forward strand.
AAATCTGTACAACTAAGAGGGAAGATGCATTTAGATCTGTTTGTGCAAGAGAAATATTTACCAAATGGTGTGGAAATGAGAGTTAAAATTCATCGCTCCCCAACTAAATTTTGTATGATTGGTGGTGTAGATGGAAAAATCGAAATTCAAAAAGCCATATTCAGAATACCAGCTTTGGATTTAATTCCTAAATTTGCAAATGATCTGAATGCACAAATAGATCGAACAAATTATAAAATGCCCATTAGACGTACTGAAGTTAAAACTTTTACCATTGGAAACGGTCTTCGATCAAAAATAGAAGACCATCTGTTTCATAAACAGATGCCAAAACGAATAATTCTTGGTTTAGTTTCAAATAAAGATTTAAATGGAGATATTGGTACATCTCCATTTAATTTTCAACATTTCAATTTGAACAAGTTGGAAATTACAGTGGATGGACATTCCATGAAATCACGTCCCTTTGAACCAAATTTCGAAGGTGGACTTTATCTAAATTCATATTTATCCTTGTTTGAAGCAATGGGCTATTTTTGACAAAATCAAACATTTAATATATCAATGCAGGATTATGCAAAAGGATATACCCTCTGGGGAATTGATTTGACACCTGATCAATCAAGCAGTGGACCATTAGCTCATCCTATAAAGTCTGGCAACCTTTGAATAGATCTTCAGTTTGCTCAAGCTCTGACACAGGTGATCAACGTTGTTGTCTATGCAGAATTTGATAGTGAAATACAAATCAACAAGTTCAGAGAAGTGATATTTGACTATTAACAATGAGTAAATGTGAACATTGCAAGATGCACAGAGAAATGAGACAAAGAATACAAATAATGAGGCGAGTGAAGACAGAAAATGAAAAACTGTTCCTTAGATTATTTAAAGAAATTGTTGCGAGTGAAGTGACACCTTTGATAAAAGAAGAAGTGAATAAACTGTGTTATGGATGTCAAGGAATACCTGGAGCAAAACATGACTTTTGTATAAGAAAGGATGTAAGAATATGGATTGAAATCTATTTGAAAGACTGTATGGAAAAAGTGTGCCCATCAAGTGTACTATATAAACTGTACATACAAGCAAAGAAATTGAATATTGAAGGCTGTTTTACATATATGAATTTGAACTTTAAAATTAACACACAAGAAGACATTCAAAATTGGGCAGATTTAGTAGAGAAAGAGTGGGGATATTACACACCACTTGTTAAAGAAGAAGAAGAAGAAGTTGATTAAAAAAAAAGTACAACAGCCCTTTTCAGGGCTAAGAAGAGATGGACACCACTCAGCTACAATATATTCTTGATAATTCTCAAAGGTTATCATCATTGAATGGAAAAGTGTGTTCAAGAGACTTATTACCAAAACAAAAGCATAAACACAGAAAAGCTTATATTGTGAACACAGATTCATCAAAAGAACCAGGAGAACACTGGGTGGTGATATATTTCAAAGACAATCATTCAGCCATCTACTTTGATTCTTATGGCTTACCACCATTACATAAAGACATATACAATTTCATAGTGAAAAACACAGATTCATGGACTATAAACACAATGAGAGTACAGAGTCTTCATACTGTGGTGTGTGGTATGTACTGTATATTTGTTTTAGATCATCTTGCTAAAGGATATGATTTAGAGACAGTTCTTACTATCAAATTCAACCCAAGAAATTTTCAAGAGAATGACAGAGAAGTCCGTCGATGGTTTGAGCAAAACTATAGACATTACTTAAAATGACTGTAATCAGGTGTCAAAACAACCCACAGAGTTTTTTTTTTTGATAAAAAATTCTATTGTATATTTTTTGTCACTCACTGTTGTGTATCATATGTAATATGTGATAATGCTTTATTGCAAGAAAAACTGGCTGTCGATAATTTCACAAGAAAACAAACATAAAAAAACCTTCCAATAAAGCGGTATCACACAACAATTCTTGATGTAAATAGGGTTTCTATAGATAGTCATTCTCATATCTCGATATATATATGTTCCTCTCGCTCTATGTATTATATCTCAATGTAAAAAGACTTTTTTTATAGTCAATCTCAGATCTCGGTGTACATATGTTCCTCTCGCTTGATGTATTAAATAGTGGTAGCAAAAAAAAACTAACTCTTATTTTCTGTTTCAATGTAGTGGTGACCCATTACCCCACTCTCACCAGTAAAAAAGAGAAGAGATACTTCTCTTTTTTCACCATTCCATCCCATAAGTGAAAAAGAGTTAAGAGATACTTCTCTTTTCCACTGTGGGTAAGAGATTGTATGTTTAGTAACCAATCCTTCCATACAGTAAAGTGTTGTATGGTTTAAAGTATGGAAAGATTGATTAATAAGCAAAATACACATATTTGGCAGTATAAAGTTATTGGGAGGCCTCTACCCCAGTGCTGTCACTATAGGTACAAGCACTTAACACTGATTTCCCCATACCACAATGCTGTCACTATAGGGACAAAATTAACATAGGATTCTCCATAAGGTTTTGTCCCTATAGTGACATATTTTGGCCTATAGTGACAGTCCTGGAGGCGAGAAAAAGAAAGTGCGCCAATTAAACTAAACACATTTTATCCCTTTGCTGTCTTAGCGGTTCTTTGAGTCTCCCGTTTGTTATGTTAACGGGGGTAACAATGCCATGAAATAGGTTTCTGTGTACATATATTCCGTATTTTAAAAAAGTTTAGTTTCCACTGTGGGTAAGATATTGTATGTTTAGTAACCAATCCTTCCATACAGTAAAGTGTTGTATGGTTTAAAGTATGGAAAGATTGATTAATAAGCAAAATACACATATTTGGCAGTATAAAGTTATTGGGAGGCCTCTACCCCATCGCTGTCACTATAGGTACAAGCACTTAACACTGATTTCCCCATACCACAATGCTGTCACTATAGGTACAAAATTAACATAGGAATCTCCATAGGGGTGTTGTACCTATAGTGACATTTTTGTACCTATAGTGACATTTCTGGAGGCGAGAAAAAAGATTTAAAATCTTTTTCTCGCCTCCAGAAATGTCACTATAGGTACAAAAATGTCACTATAAGTACAACACCCCTATGGAGATTCCTATGTTAATTTTGTACCTATAGTGACAGCATTGTGGTATGGGGAAATCAGTGTTAAGTGCTTGTACCTATAGTGACAGCCTTCACTACTTGCGATATAAGTGAAAATTGAGGTTACTACATCCTAGTCTCAATCTACAGTGATATATTTGGGCTGTGCGAGATTTCGATCTACAGTAGAACCTTGGCGGTCGTCGGTTGCCATCGTTTAGAAAAGTCTTGAGGTTTGTCAATGATGAGTTTTTACGCATGGACAAGGGCAAATTATTCCATTGGTCAGTAACGCTGGGTATGAAGGAAGATTTATACAGCTCAGTCTGACAGAACGGAACACGGTGGTTTTGACCTGATCGAAGACTTAGTGAAGGATTGATCAAGGAAGCACGTTGTGGGATTTTACTGGAGATGTGCGGAGGAACCATATGGTGGTACATTTTAAAGAACTGGATTAACTTGTGTTTGTAGCGTCTATCTTGCAACGGTTCCCATCCTGTTTTCGTATAAAGTAAGGACTTACTAGCACTGACGGTTGCCCCAGTAATAATCCTTGCGGCAGCAATCTGGATTTTTTCCATTTCCTCCACTTTAGTTACAGAGCAATTATCCCAAACAGTATCGGCGTATTCAAGGAGAGGCCTGATAAACGCAAAATATATTTTTTCTAAGACACTACGGTCTAAGTTAATTTTGTGCTTCCTAAGTAAGTCTAACCGGGACCAGGCCTTTGCACAAATATGGTCGATATGGTCATTCCATGTACACGTGCTATTTAATATGACTCCCAGATGTTTATGATTAACGACTTCAGATATCTGAGAACCGCCAAAGAATAATGGTGGATGGAAAGTAGGGCTACTTTTTCGAGATATTAGCATACTCTCAGTTTTATTTGGATTGAACTCTGCCAACCATGTTTTAGCCCAATGTTCAATTGTGGCCAGATCTTGATTAATTATTGTCGATGCTTGTTCAGGGTTTTCTATAATTAGATATAAAGAAGTATCGTCTGCAAATAGGCGTATACTGCTCAGAAGATCTTTGGTTATATCGTTGATATATATAAGGAACAGCAGGGGTCCAAGAATAGACCCCTGTGGAACACCTGCATTTATGGTTTTCCAGGACGAAGTCTCAGACGATATCACAACTCGTTGCAACCTATCTGCAAGATACGATTTGAGGAACAACAGAAGTTCAGCCGAAACACCAATACTTTCCAACTTGTGGATCTGCATGCCATACTTTGTCAAAGGCCTTGCTGACATCACAGAAGACAACCATAACTTCTTTGCCATCATCAAGGGCGTGACAAAATTCATCGTATAAGTCAGTGAGCTGGAGGACTGTTGAATCACCGGGTGTAAAACCTGACTGAAATAACTGACAATTTTCACTCTTTGCCCCCAAAACCACAGGCAAACACCTCTCATCCGACGAGTGCCACGTGCTCATTCAGATGAAAGCCACAGCCGCCAATGTTACGGAAGTAGAAGATGAAGATAATAATAATAATAATAATAATAAACAGATTTAATAGCCATTATCGTGTATTACGCTGGACGGGCCCCTCAATTTTGGTAAAGGGTTAACATAAAGATCAATCAGTTGTTATGAATAATCAAGCGAGGTGGCCAGTGTGCGAACAAGAAGAGACCACTGATTGTTTGTTTCCAAAAATAAAAACACATGGTGCTTGGTTGTTATTAAAGGTTAATTGTTAGACACGGTTCGCTAATTTCTATCACTTCCAATGAAGTCAAACGCCACAGTCAGTGACAACAGTGTGCAAGTTGAATTTGAATGACCACACAGTTTTCAGCACGAGGAAACATGATTGTGCTAATAATATATTTTGACCGACTTGACCCACCAAACTGTGTCAGTGACAGAGATGAGAAAAGTGAAAAATAAAATTCCTTACGAATTAATACCTTTTCACACCACAGTCATTCGATAAAAGATTTTACTATGCTTGTACACTATTCTAGTGAGGTAATGTGTCGAGGTGATCAGAAGTGGATACAATCCCCAAGAAAACAGAGATCCATTTGGGAATATATGTCAAACAAAACATTGTCACATAGTTATGATGTCACGCCTTTGTTAAAAGTGTGTGATATATTTCGAAGAGTTGGTTAGAGCATGTGTGATATTCAACATATATCGCCACACTTTTACCAATCAAGGAACAATAGACAGTGATTGTGTAACATGTCAGTCCTAATACAAACACAGCCGAGAGGAAAGATTAAGGGCACCTGTGCTAAAATGTTTTGAACAGAGAAACGAGAATTTACCTGACTTTTGATTTTATTGAAAGAGTTAAAGAAAGAAATCCACACTCGGGTGTAAATGATAAATGGAACGTTTAAGGTGATTCTAAAGTCATGGCTGCCAACATGGAAGCCAGAAACACAGAAAAATGTGAACATTTCATTGAACAATAACTTGGCAACGAAACAGCCTTGCCCTTGGATACCAGGGTTTGGGGGAATGGTCATGTCACATAGAACGTGACGGGACCCGCAAAATATGCATTTAACAAATTTACGAGTCATTTGGAGACATTAGAAAATGTGTACTGTCAAAAAGTCGGAGATGGCGTGGGCAGGATTTAAAAAAATAGCGAGACGCCTAACCTTCCAATGAACAACCAACATGAACTATCAATTATGTACTGCATCAGTTGAGTCTTAATTTTTAATAAAACACATCGAAGATAGGATTAAGCACGTTGTCAACCTGGGTCGTTTCAGTCTCAAAAGTGTCCGCCATGTTTACGGTGGGAAATTCAAAACACTGAGGGTTGTGGGCAACATTGCGACAAAAGATCTAGCCATATGTCCCGTGAATTCTCATGACAATGCCACTGCTGAAATTCTGATTGTCGATATATCTCAAGGGAAGCAGACTAATAGAGGCAAATTGCATTGATTGTCTGTTCTATGTAAATATTCTTCCCTCACCAACTGAAGCAATCAATTTGTTTACATGGATCGACCTTGCCATTAGTTTGTATTCATGCGCCAAAATTACCAATAGAGATCAAAATTTTCAATTTTCTTTAATTAACAAAACGGTGACATATAGTGGAATTAGAAAACCATTGTATTCTTTCGTTGTTGAAATATTCGTAAACAGGTTGCTTTTTCACTTCTTTTAATCGTAAACCGGGGGAACTATTGATCGTCATGTAATATTGATGGTTAACTTTATTAGTCTGTCATTCGGTCCCGTTTCGGTCTGGTTTCGGTGAGTTCCAGAAATAATGCTCCTAATTTTGCGATCTGGTGTGATTTACATTGCGAATCATTGTAAATGATGTATTTCATTAAATTTGTTTGCAATCCACAAAGATCATCGATAATTTCGAATAATCTGTGGGCTATTAGACTCATGCCTGCAAGTATTTGTTGATCGAAGTTGTTGTCACCGGAAAGTCACATGCGTTGGTAAGTCGCTTGTTCGAAGTGCGAAAAATAATATTTTTTCTTTCTATCCACCACACTAGACCTCCTAATCACAAATAAAATATGACAGAAGTGTGAACATGAAATTTTTCTCTAGAAAATTATTTTATCAGTCGTTGCATAGAAATTCTCAACGAAAGTGAAGTATGGCAACACACACAAGGCACAATCGAACATCAAATTTTTGGGAACGGGTCAACCCGCCACTGGGTCAACTCGCCACGGGTCAACTCACCACCAAAAAAAATAATAATACAAGGTAGGTTTCTGACACAACATGCGTTTATTCATGATCCAAAACATAGCATTTAGCACATGAAAAATACTTTTATACATTAAGCACCTTATCGGATTTTTTCTATAATTGGACGAATATTTTAAACTCTGAGCACTGTAAGTAGTGGTCAATCGATACGACTTATTGGTGGAATTCAATTCCATAACTTCCTTTCGAGTCTGCATGTAGTCCTGGTATGTGATTCCAGTGTCACACTTTTTCAACTTTGAAAACTCCTTTTTTTCAGTTTCCAACCAATAACTTGAGCTGTAATTGACAGAATCAAATAAAAATTGTTGTGTAGGTGTATCGACATAAAATGCAGGTCAAGTCAGATGAGGGTTTGATTCGACAATTTTTGCCAGAGTTATGTCCCTTTTTCAATCTTGAAAAATTCATTTTTTTGTGGTGGGGGTGGGGGGGGGGGTGGGGGTAGCCACGCAGTCTTTTATTTTCTATTATTGGGATTTGACGATACACTTTCAACAGGGTCATTTCATGTCAAGACAGTTTTACTTGTGTAAGAGGACAGAACAGACATATCACTTGTATGGCTAATATTTCCAGGGGAGGTCAACTAGATTACTGATTAGTGTGGTGTGCCATACTTTTGAACTGTAAATAGTTCCCTGTGAAAAAATGGCTGGACCAGTGCATGCAGTGGTCCTTCAAAAATTTAAATAAACATACAATTGGATTAATTTTTAAAAAAGTTATCACTCAACTGTTGTTCTCCAGTGCACATAGAAAACATATTTTTCAATGTGAGATTCATATTTTAAGTTTTGGTGGCAGGAAGTTGACCGTGAGTTAGGGATTTTTAAAAGCATTTTTTTGGTGAGTAAATTCTTTTTTTTAATAATTTTTATCACATTTTTGTAATCTATTAGGTAGGAAGCAATCATTCATGTATTAAATAACCATTGCTATTAAAGAGTAATGAAAAAAACATCATGTTTTCGACCTGTCCACTCAAACTACAATCTTCAGTTTAGAATCACCTTAATTTCTCGCTCAACCTTTTGAGCGCAATGACGAAACGGAAAAATGAAGTAATATCACTTGCTTTCCATCAATCTTCATGTGTCTTGCAAGTTTGGCTTAAGAAATTAACTAATTAAACGGGAATGGACACGTGTCAGACAAGGGTTCAGTGGAGTGTTTGATTGTTCGTGTTTTGATTGTTTGTGCAAACATCAATGTGACAAGTCGGTTACAGCACAAAAACTCGTGATATTGAACATACAATCGCTCGAGCTAGTTACTCGGACAAGTCCTCGTTAACTAACTCTCGCGATTGTATATTCAATATCACTCGTTTTCTATGCTGTAACCTATACTTATCACGCTGACCCACCACTCAAATAGATAAGGATCACAGATAAAGGACATTCTGCATGGGCAATATTACATTTAAGTGAATATGAAGTGGACCTTAATTTTGACATTATGTCATACAACAAGTTTTGTATTCTGGGGAGGGGGTCGCGATGGGGGTTGCACTTTGTTGTAACCCGTTGTTTTAAATTTTATTTTCAGACTCACCCCACCTGCTATGTTGAGTGGATTTATCAAAAATGCATTGTTAACACATATATTAGACTTACCAACAAAGCATTGTTAACACATATTAGGCGGAGAGAACACAGCTCGGATATCATAACTCATAAGGCTCTCTTAGCCCATATCTATGCGGGTCATACACTCGTCTTTAGGATCGAAGCCTAGATGCAACAGCAGTCAGCCAATATTGAGACAGACATTCGACATTACTTTACATAAAGGTGGTATCGAGATGTGCCCTCAAGTAGTTACGTGTACTTTGGCCACGAACTGGAGCTTATTGTGGAATGTGACAAGTTCCAACTTAATTTGAAAATACGTCAAAAACAGCAATTATGATATGTGTGTGTGTGGGGGGGGGGGGGGGTGTGTGGTAACACAGTGTTGTTGTGCTCCACTTGTTTCAGTATAATCTCACAAGCCCACAAACTGGAGCTTATTGTAGAATGTGACAAGCTCCAACTTAATTTGTAAATCTGAAAATAAGTCAAAAACAGCAATTATGATTATAAGTTGTGCCTATAATAATAGATGCCATGTCTACTATGACAATAGCGCCTTAGTAAATGATTTAAGTTTCAAGGGCTGCTTGGCTTGTGCCTATATATATGTCAGACCACTGGCTCCCCACAGCCATACTGCACTGGCGGTATGTCTGTGCTGAGACAGGGATTTAGCATTCATTTGCAAGCAACTCTGTGATAATGCCCTCGCAAGGTACTATTAAGCCATTTATTAAAATGTAGTCAAATGCATTAACATATATCAACAATCACAAGCACCATTTACCCTGATGATTGCCATAGTAAAGGAGTTCCACCATGGCAATAGTGCCTTAGTTAGTAAAATGATTTAAATTTCAAGGGCTGCTTGGCTTGTGCCTATATAGATGTCAGACCACTGGCTCACCACAGCCATACTGCACTGGCAGTATGTCTGTACTGAGACAGGGATCTAACATTCATTTGCAAGGCACTATTAAGCTATTTATAGAAAAGTGGCCTAGTATATTAACCTATATTAACATTCGCAAAGCACCATTAACCCCTCGAAGGTGGATGGGACTGTGTTGAAACAACACTTTACACTTTGCTCCTGCTTAACATTGACCTCCATGTACATCATTGTTAAGCCATATTTAGACACACCCATATTTAGACCAAGGAGAACCCTGATAATATTAGTATTCAGAAGGGACTATTAACCCTTTTGGAAGTGGTTGGAAGAGTGTTGAAACACTTTGCACTTACTCCTATTCAACTTGGATCTACAAGTATAACATTGTTAACCCATATTTAGACAAACCTATATTAGACCAAAGACTATCCTGATAATATTAGTATTCACAAGGCACTATTAACCCTTTTGCAAGTGGTTAGAAAAGTATTGAAACACTTTGCACTTACTCCTACTCAACTTGGAACTGCACGTTCAACATTATTAACCCATATTTAGGCAAAAAGAAAAAGAAAAGGAACAACCTTTGTAATATTAGTATTCGCAAAGCACTGTTAACCCTTTTAGAAGTGTTTGGAACAGTGTTGAAGCACTTAGCATGGAGTTGCATGGACAGGAGAAGTGTCACACCACTGACTCACTGGTACCATTAAGCACGGTTAACCCATTTTGATGTGATTGAAACACCTCCTGGACAACTTTTTAAGTTATGCCTACAATAATAGATGCCATGTCGACTATGGCAATAGCAACTTAGTAAACTGATTTAAATTTCAAGGGCTGCTTGGCTTGTGCCTATATGGATGTCAGACCACTGGCTCACCACAGCCAAACTGAACTCGCAGTATGTCTGTGCTGAGACAGGGATTTAACATTCATTTGTAAGCAAATATGTGATGATGCCCTTCGCAAAGTACTATTAAGCCATTTATTAAAAGTAGTCAAATATATTAACATATATTAACAATCACAAAGCACCATTAACCCTGATGGTTGCCATAGTAAAGCAGTACCACTATGGCAATAGTGCCTTAGTAAAATGATTTGAACTCCAATGGCTGCTAGGCTATTTCCAATATAGATGTCAGACCACTGGCTCACCACAGCCATACTGCACTGGCAGTATGTCTGTGCTGAGACAGGGATTTAACATTCATTTGCAAGGCACTATTAAACTATTTATTGAAAAGTGGTCAAATATATTAACCTATATTAACATTCGCAAAGCACCATTAACCCTTTGGAAGTGGATGGGGCTATGAGGTTCCACCCGAAATTAGACAAAACAAGTGCAACGCCGATCGCCAGCGATCAGACAATCGTCCCCCACGGTAGGTGGATTACTGCGAAATATATTGATATTTCCTCAATAAAACACAAACAAAAATGGATACCAAATGAACAACTCAACAAATTAGTCCCAATATTTTAATACCCATATTTCTGTGGTTTTACTGGAAGCATCCAAATACCTGTAAAAAAGTTAAGTAAGGCTAACTTGCATAATTTATGCACAAGAAAAAAACCCTGTATGATATGTTGTTTACCTTATGTCTCTTCCCTTCAAATCTGAAAATTTGAAACAAAAGCATGACAGCATCTCTGAGATACAGGTGATAACAGTACACAACATAACACGCACAAAAATATTACCCGAGAAATAGGTTAAGTAAGGCTAATTTTCATAATTTATGCACGAGAAAAAAAAACCGCTTGATATGTTATTTATCTTATGCTGCTAGACCTCCATACCAAAATTATTGAAATCGGAAATGTCGTTCATTTTCCTAACATGAAAAGCAGACGACACTTGCAAAAAAAATTCTTGAATAACTAATTTTTTTCATTTTTTGTCTCAAAAACATAGGTTATGAGCCCACGTTGGAACGAGCTCGACGAGCTCGTTCCAACGAGGGGTCATAACCTATGTTTTTGAGACAAAAAATGAAAATATTTTGAAAATTAATTGACGATTTTTGAGAATAGCGCTGGCCGTTTTTGGCCGTTACGTTGGGTAAAGGGTTAACACAAAAGCGTCAAATCATCTCTGAGATACAGGTGGTAACAGGACGGACAGTGTGCAATCCAATAGTCACCTTCACGGTAAAACTGTGGGAGACTAATAATTCTCTTCCACAATTCAAAGGTTACCTATACAGAAATATGAACATTGTACCTAACCACTTCTATTTTCATGAATCGTGTTTGGTCCAAATACTTCACTGTCGCCTACGTTTTAACCCTTTACCCAACGCAGACGATATCAAAATTTAATATTTTAAATATCATTTTTTTAAATTTTTCAAAAAATTTCAACAAAACCATATCATGTGACCCCTCGTTGGAACGAGCTCGACGAGCTCGTTCCAACGAGGGGTCACATGATATGGTTTTGTTGACATTATTTGAAAAATAATATTTTTTCAATTGTTGAATTTTTGTATTACGCGGGCGGTTGCGGGCGATTTGTTTGGTAAAGGGTTAACTGTATTAATCTCAACGATGACTTGGACAACAACTTCCTGTCAAACATATTGCCTTTGCCCTTTGCGGCGAACGTGAAACTACTGATCACTTTTTTTACTGTCCCCTTTCTGGGTAATAAAAAGTTGCAACAAGTACCTGGAATCACTGGTGGAATCAAACTAATCAGCGAACTTTTCTTCTTTCCATACCTATTATGATATTTGTCAAAGCAATTGGTAATTTCAATAGGAAAGCGAGGGTGGGTATCAAAATAGCAGTAGAAAAATTGCACAAGGTGGTGGGTGGGTGTAAAAAAGGGCTAAACCGAAAAATGGGACATGATGTCTGCAAATATTCTACTGCCCCCCCCCCCCCCCCTGTATACTCTAATTGCCCGTGTAATCATTCGTTAGCTGATGTTGAACCATAATCAACTTTCTAATGATGACAGAATGAAGTGTTTTCTGACTTTATAAGTTTATATATATAGATAAAGTGTTGTGTTGTGAAAAACTGTTAGAAAGGGCTATCAGAGGCTCTTTCCAATAGTGTATTACATCACAACACCCTGCACCGCCGAGAACGAGGAAGCGCTGGAAGCAATGTGTAGAACGGGCGTTACGTGTTCTGCGAGCGTCGAAGGATAATTTATGAAACTCTATTTCCTGTGTATGATGCATTTTTCCCCAAAGATAATTGTGACCACCACGATGCAGGAAAGACCGGTGGAAAACCAACAGACTGGAACAAGTGGGCAGGGGCGGACTGGGTCAAGAAAAGTTACCGGGAAATGCACAGAGTGGGTGGCGCAAATTCTTTTTTGATTTTTCGAACTGAAAGAACGCTGCTTCCCTGCACCTGAGCGAAAAATTTCAGTTCACACAGAGGAAATGTTTATGGCATATTTATGTCATCTTCGTCACTCATTCGAAAATGAAAGTGTCAATGACACTGTAGCTCAACTTGTTAAGACATGTACATGTATAGTATGTGACACAGAAATTACAAACATCTAGGTAATGACCTGATAACAAATGTACATATAAAGTATTGTAACGGTCTGTACATAAATACTGACTACAGCCTGTAACAAATGTATAGGTAAAGTATTGTAAAGGTGGGTGGCAGTCAGATGCCAAACTAGAAAAGAAATCTTTGAGTCCCAGAGTGGGTCTGACTGAACCCCGAAATATTTGTTCACATAGCACAGTGATAAGAAAGGCACCCCAAAACACTCGTTCATGTCCCAATGTGATAACAAAGGTTCCCAAGAAGTTTCGTGAAGATCGGTTCACAAATACGGCCTCTAGTCTGAGCCATATAGAAGTTGTGTACAAAAACCTTTCATACAGACGTTCTGTACAAAAAACTGATTGCACTAATTGTGGTACAAAATGGCTGCTGGTGGCCATCTTGAATTTCGGACTGCACCCAAAAACACTCGTTCTCGTCCCACGGTGATAACAAAGGTACCCAAGAAGTTTCGTAAAGATCGGTTCATAAATACGGCCTCTAGCCTGAGCCGCATGGAAGTTGTGTACAAAAAAACTGATTGGACCTAATTTCGGTACAAAATGGCCACTGGCAGCCATCTTGAATTTTGGACCGCACCCAGAAACACTCGTTCTCGTCCCAAGGTGATAAAAAGGTACCCAAGAAGTTTCGTGAAGATCGGTTCATAAATACAGCCTCTCGCCCGAGCAATATTGACATGTGCACTTACTGTGTATAAGTAGCACTGAATAAATCAAAGTTCACCAAATTTGCATAATTTCTGCACGAGAAAAACCCTGTATTCTATGTGATGTATTCCATGTTACTAACCATTCATTCAAAAATTTATTCAAATCAGAACCTTCATATAGAAGTTCTGTACCAAAAACTGATTGTACTTAATTTTGGTACAAAATGGCCGCTGGACGCCATCTTGAATTTCAGACCGCACCCAGAAACACTCGTTCTCGTCCCAAGGTGATAGCAAATGTAGGCAAGAAGTTTCATGAAGATCGGTTTATAAATACAGCCTCCAGTCTTAGCCGTATTGACATGTGCACTTACAGTGTATAAGTAGCACTGAATATATCAAAGTTCATCTGATTTCCATAATTTCTGCACGAGAAAAAAACCCGTATTATATGTGATGTATTCCATGTTACTAAACATTCATACAAAAATTTATTCAACTCAGAACTTTCATACAGAAGTTCTGTACAAAAAACTGATTTCACTAACTAAAGTACAAAATGGCTGCTGGTGGCCATCTTGAATTTCGGACCGCACCCAAAACACTCGTTCTCGCCCCACGGTTATAACAAAGGTACTCAAGAAGTTTCGTAAAGATCAGTTCATAAATACGGCCTCTAGCCCGAGCCGTATAGGCATTTGCACTTACAGTGCTGAAAGTAACACCAAAAAAACATCAAAGTTAGTCTAATTGGCATAATTTATACACTAGAAAAAAACCCGTATTATATGTGATGTATCCCATGGTACTAAACATTCATACAAAAAAGTATTCAAATCAGCGCTTTCATATGGAAGTTCTGCACAAAAATCTGATTACACCTAATTTTGTACAAAATGGCTTCCAGCGGCCATCTTGAATTTCAGACCGGACCCAAAAACACTCGTCCTCGTCCCACGGTGATAACAAAGGTACCAAAGAAGTTTCGTAAAGATCGGTTCATAAATGCGGCCTCTAGCCCGAGCCGTATTGGCATTTGCGCTTACAGTGCTGAAAGTAACACTAAATAAATCAAAGTTAGTCTAATTTGCATAATTTACGCACGAGAAAAAAACCCGTATTATATGTGATGTATCGCATGGTACTAAACATTCTTACAAAAAATTATTCAAATCAGAGCTTTCATATGGAAGTTCTGCGCAAAAATCTGATTGCACCTAATTTTGTACAAAATAGCTGCCAGCGGCCATCTTGAATTTCGGACCGGACCCTAAAACACTCGTTCTCGTCCCACGGTGATAACAAAGGTACCCAAGAAGTTTCGTAAAGATCGGTTCATAAATACGGCCTCTAGCCCGAGCCGTGTTGACGGCGCGACGGACTGACAGACAGACGGACGACGGGCCATGACAAGATCTCAAATTTGGCTTTGCCAAAGTTGAGCTAAAAATGGTTGCACCAAGGTGGGGGAGGACCCATCGGACGGACCATAGTTCAACCCAATGGGAGAACATTTTGATTTTTCCAACTGACAAAACACTGTTTCCGTGTATTTTAAATCAAATGCAGACTAGACTGCTCCTATATCGTAATATTTATTTATTTATTTATTGATGTTTAAGGTCACATATTTATGCACAATGGCTAATCATGACCGTGACAGTTTTACGGGTGGAGGAAGCCGGAGTACCCGGAGAGAACCACCGAGCAACGACGAGCAGCTGCCAGCTCCCCAACATCGTAACTCCGCAGTGCAGCACAGGCAGGGTTAGATTGGTTGAAGACATGCGTACCATCGACGTGCAGTACGCCTTAGTATACGGAGTCATCGTGCCCCCACGCGGGCAATGGAGATGAGGTGTCTTGCCCAAGGACACAACGCGGTTGCCGCAGGTGGGATTCGAACCGAGGACCTCTCGGCTTGCAGCCTGCACCTCTACCTACTGAGCCACCGCGCTCCCTCCTATATCGTAATGTCTAAAGGCCTATGTGGACTGCCAATGCAAGTCCACATAGAGAGCATTTCGGTATAGGTTACCGGCAGTCTATTCACTCAGATCCAATTCACCTGTTGATCCGTTTCACAAAATTCCACGCACCAACACGTGTTGGGCTTCATCTATTTTGGGGCCCCAGGGGTACCTCCAATACGGGAGTCACCAGGAACTTTCCTGGTATACCATATGACTAGTCTGACTCTGAAAGTGATAGTTCAACCTACACTTTTTAAAACACCAAAAATCGCAGTTCCGGGGTGGTGCCAGATCCTCCCCCCCCCCCCCCCCCCACACACACACCTACCTCTCGGAGTTAATGGCAGAATTTCACAAAATAAGTTTCAGAATTCTGGGTTGCCCATATCACCATTTGCGCCAACACAAGTGAACATGTTATCACGCGAGATCATATCACTATTACCTTATCCTCCTCTTAATGAAAAACATATTATTACGGTTGCCAGTTTACTTTAATTTCTAGTTTTTTGTATAGGTCTGCTATTTATCCAGCCACTTGGTCACTTTCATCATTTGTAGCGCATGTATTTGCAGTTTAACGGTTCAGTGCAATGGCGGATACAGAGGGGGGGGGGGGGCGGTGGGGCGGTCGCCCCCCCCCCCCCCCCCCCTTTAGCTCGTGTTTGTCTCGTATGTAGGGCGTAGCCAGGATTTTCATTTGGGGACAATACATGAATTGAAGTAAAAACATACAACGACATTTATTTCCTCCATCACCATTCGCTATGGAAAACAAATATACCGTTGAAATTATGCAAAATATATCTACTGGTCGTCTCCATTTATAGCGTCATCGACACAGCATGATTTTGTGGTGTTACATGCCCCTAGCCTCAGGTACTCCATGGCTATGCCAGTTATGGGTCAGGATCTTAATTGGCATAGTCATGGCGTACCTAAGCCTAGAGGGCTGACTGCTGAAAACTTTCAAACGCTGGCAGATCGCAATGTTCTCCTGAGGTTAAGTCGGTTATGACTGTAAACAGTGTGTCCAAAATACAGTATTATGGTAAACGGATCTGAAGAGCATATTTCAAATTTTCTAATTCTGTCTTGAACGTATGACGGAATTTAAAATTCTGAAACATGCTGTTTAAAAAGTGTTAATTAGCCGTTCAAAAATTCAAGAGGATTTCCACCCCAGAAACCACCAGAATGCCCCATTTGGTCGCTCATTTCCAAAAAAATTCTGGGGGGAGAACCCACCCAGACCCCCTACAAAAGCTCGTGCCTTCGGCACTCGCGGCAGATATCCTTCGGCATCTGCACGATCCGCCCCCCCCCCCCCCCCCCCCTTTGAGAATTCCTGTATCCGCCACTGGTTCAGCGTTCCAGTGTTTTTTCCAACTGCATTTTCATAGGTAACCATTGTATCTCCCCGGGCCACCCTAAATGCAGTTTATTGGTCTCTGTTTTTTCTCGACGGACCCATCCAATTATCGTTTCACATGTCAGTGTTGCAACTCTTCTGGTTCAATAATATAGCAGTTTAACTTTAACTGGCCAATGTTACAACTCATCAGTTAAACCAGTTATCATTTCTACTTACCAGTGGCGACATAAAACATAGATTTTGGACCCCCCCCCCCACCCCCATTGCCCCAGCACCATCCACCAAAAGCACCCATCCTACCCTCACATTGTCTCCCAAAAGGACTATGAAAAAATAAGCAAAAACTGGGCCGAGTGCGACCGGCGCATAGCAAGTAAGGGAAGCTCTTCTCTATAACAACATCACTGCTTCCGTAACCAGGGCGCAGGCATATAACCAACGTGTCATTCTATTTGAAGTCGCCAATTTTGGAGTTATGTGACAAGCGGGGAGGATTGATTCTTACCCGAAAAAGAAGACGGGAGAGCCTCCGGTAAACATCTGTCGCAAGTATAATACCAATCGAATTCTGCGAAAAAGGATAGGAAAGAAAAAGACCGAAATTCAACATTGAAAAGTTGACAGAAAGGTTTATGGGCGAGGATGGATGACAGTCTCCGGGGAGGAGAAAAAAGATCCCAGAGCAAAAAGGTCCTCAGACTGCTCCTGCAAATGACGCTGAGAATAGGTGGCAAAAGTAGAAGCATTTCTCCAGTAAAGCTGCCTGCATAACGTCCGACAATTAGACGGAATCAAGTTAGCATAACCCCAGGAGGCAGTCAAGGCACAAACCTCATGGGCAATACAATCATCCCTCGCCTAACGAGCGGAGGGCGCTCTAATAGCAAGACAAATCCATCGAGAGATAGATTGAGGAGAGATTTTCTGTCAACCAGGAAGCAGGGACAGAAAGAAGCGCTTCCTGCCTTTTCTAATACATTGTGTCCGGTTATGGTAAATGCAGATGGCCCGATTGTGTCCGGTTATGGTAAATGCAGATGGCACGAACCGGACACAGCAAATGGCGACTACCAGCAACCGAAGAAAAAACCTGATACAAATAGGAGGCGGAGATGTTTAAGTATTTGATTCTTGTCTAAAAAGGAGCAATCATTGGTAAAGGTAATATTTTGGGCGGAACTCCTGAAAAAAGCCGGGTCAACCGAGAGGATGTGAAACTCTCCTGGCTGAAGCAAAAGCCATCAGAAAAGCCAGCATGCATGTGGGAAAACGTATATCCACCTGGGATAAAGGTTCGACCCCCGCCCCAAGCAAAGCAGGATCCAAGAAAGGTTCCACCTTGGGGTCAACCGCAAAACTCTAGTCCTTTTCAAAGAAAAGTGCCAAGTGAGCTTGGTGAGATACTGATTAGTGTCGAGACGACACTTTCCCACATCCGAAAATTTAAATTTTATAGTAAATTTTCTTTCTTATTATACTTATCACAATTGTTTACAACATGCCTGCACTACAGTGGAAGTCCCTAACTGGGAAGTATGCTCTATTTTGTTCTTTCCCAAGCGATTTGGGAATGAAAAAGTGGAGCAAAAGCACCAAGAACAAATAAGCCACAACTGGGCAGAGTGCGGCCGGCGCACTCCCAGTAGGGGACACTCTTCTCTGTTCCATTTCACTGCTTCCCCGCCCCAAGCAAAGCAACGGGAAATGTTAGACAAGTACCAAACATACAGTATAATACTCTGTGGAGACTTTAATGCTTCCTTCTCCAGAACAAACCCAACAAAACAAGACCATCTTTTCATGAACTTCTGCAAAGAGAACAACCTAGAGAAACATGATAGCATGCCAGATATCCCAACTTTCTCTCACTGGAATAAAAAGGATCAATCACAAATAGATTACATCCTGACAACAAAGCAGACAGGAACTTACATAAAGATGGTGGAGATCTCTATAACCGTGAAGCTGAAGCAACCAACACATCCACACACAACCCGTTGATAGCATCATTCAATACCACTTTGCAGTACACCAAGTCAAAAGCAAAATGCACCTCAACCAAAAAAATCAACTGGAAAAAAATAAATACAGATGAGTATTGTAACGTGGTCAGTCTGGAGATGACAAAGGAGAAATATTCTTGGCATCCTGGAACTCCAGCTGCCCATATGATCAATCAAGTGAATGAGGTTTTGGCAAAGGCCTCCTCTAAATTCATAAAAAACAAGTAATCAACCCATACATAACCGACGAACAATTGGTGCCCAAATACAATCTGCCGCCAGACATAGCAAGAGAGCATTTGCACAATGGAAGTCAGAGGGGCGTCCGGGCAAACAGACTCATAGCTACCAATATATGCTTAAAGCAAAGAGAGGTCTCCGTAGAGTCCAAAGACAGACTGAGGCAAGAAATAGAAATTCCATCTTTAAAGAAATCATGGAAACAGACCTTGCTCATGACCATCTATTCTACAAAATAATCTCAAAACAGAGACAAGAATGCTGTTCGACAACAGAAGTAATAATGGTTGACGACGTCCAATATAAAGAAAACAACGTTGTGGATGGGTGGGTCATCTACTTTGAAGATCTTGCAACACCAAAAGATAATGAACTCTTTAATGAGACACGCAAGAGGAATATAGAACGAAATATCCCAGTCTTATATGCACTAAATGACATCATGGGACCATCACAGCAACGCTTCACAGACCAAGATGTCCTGAATGCAATTGAATCTCTAAATAGAGGAAAAGCAGCAGATGGGACAGGACTGACAGCAGAACATCTGATATTTGCCAGGCAGTATGTCGTCCCGATACTCACTTTACTTTTCAACCAAATACTCGAGGAAAAATCTATTCCAGAAGCCATGAAAACCGGAGTCATAACACCTGTCTACAAGAAGAAAGATAAGCCAAAAAACAGACCAGACAGTTATAGGCGAATAACAATAACGTCAGTAGTTGGGAAGGTGCTAGAGAAGCTTCTTCTCCCTCATCTAGAAAAGGCCTTCAATATTCAACACAATAGACTCCAACGAGGATTCACCAAAAATGTAATCTGTACGCAGGCGGCCTTAATACTATCAGAGGTCATTAATGAAGCACTTGATAACAACCAGACCTTCTACATGGCTATGTTTGATGCCTGCAAAGCATTCGACGTTGTGTGGCACAGTTCACTATTCCAGAAAATGCAGAGATATGGAACTGAAGGAGACCTCTGGATTCTACTGCATAACTGGTACGAAGGACCATCCTCGCAAGTCAAATGGGAAGGGAAGCTGTCTGACAATTCCAACGAACTACAGGGAGTGAAACAGGGTGGTATACGTTCTCCTCTGCAGTATAAAATATACCTAAATCCACTCTTAGATATAATGGAGAATAACAACCTGGGCAGTCATATAGGATCCACATACATTGGTATTTCATCATGTGCTGACGATGTAACCATCCTGTCCAACTCCATTCAAGACCTACAAACTATGACAAAATGTGCAGAAGACTATGCCTCAAGAGAACGTTATGAATTCAGCATCCCCAAAACTAAAGTCTTGGTCACAAACAACCCATTGACGACAGAAACCTGGAACAAGAGAAATATTCTCACTAAACAACAAAAATCTGGAGGTTATGTGCAATAATGCCCATCTTGGTATTGAAAGAGAAAATACGTCATCAAACGAAAGGGTAATTACAGACAGGATAAAGTTAGCCAGAAGAACCGTATATGCATTAATGGGGGCAGGCCTACACAGACTTAATGGTCTTAAACATGCTATCAGTATACGTCTTTGGAATTTGTATGCACTGTCCAGATTAACACATGGCTTGGAGGTATTAAACCTGAAACGAACTGATGTTGCAAAACTTGAAGACATGCAGACAAAACTGGTAAAGCAAATACAGCATCTTCCTACCAGAACAAGCAATGCAGCAGCACTAATGGTATTCGTACAACTCCCAGTGGAAACTACATTAGATAAACAACGCCTAAATCTCTTTGGAAATATTATACGAGACGAGAACTCAACAGAACGAAAGATATGTCATAGACAGTTAGCCGTGAAAGACTTGAGCTCCAACAGCTGGGTAATTATGATCATCAGACTATTACATACATACAATCTACCATCAGCTCACCTTCTTTTGGAATCTCCACCAACAAAAATGACATTGAAAAAAATGGTGAAAGATGCAGTAGATAAGCTCGCATGGCAGACATTAAAAGATGAAGCTTCCAAGAAATCAACCGTAAGGTATTTGAACCTGGACACCCTCGCACCTGGGAAAATACATCCACTTTGGTCGACTGTTAACACAAACCCAAGAGACGTCACCAGGGCTACTTTAAAAGCTAAGATAACACTAGGTCATATATCTTACAAGCAAACAGAGCAGCATTTAATCAAAACAAAGTCGATCCAACCTGCTCTCTCTGTAAGAAAGATCCAGAGACTCTTGAACACTTTGTACTAAACTGTGAAAGTTTGGAGACAGTTCGCAGCAGTTACATGGGAATAGTCAAAAAACATATCGAGCTCAGTGCCCCAATAACTGCCAACTGGAAAGACATCGATAAACTCCAATTAATTATAGACCACAGCTTTTTGGTCAAACGTGACAATATACAATACATAGAAGAGACCTCACGTAGCATGTGCTTTGCACTGCATGGAGAGAGAGAGAGCCGCAGTGCTGATGGAAATTAAATAGATAGCTCTGATCCCACCACGGACGAGAAATACTAAACACTGAAACAGATCCAAATCGCACTCTTCCAGTATGCAAATGTGCCACACAATTATTTTAGCAATGTAAATATACAAGTGACTGTTTTAAGCTCCTCTAGGCTGCCTGATATAAATAAGCATTATAATATAAGTTTTTAGCTGTTTGCATCTGGGTTTTAACTGCTTTTAATAATGACGACGATTTTAAACCCTGTAAATAATGGATCATTTTACTACGCTTCTGGGCGGTGCTCCTATTGAGGAGGAACATGCAAATAAAGAAGAAGATGCTTCCGGTACCAGTGCGCAGACGTATAACCAACGTGCCATTCTATTTGAATCCACCAACGTTGGAGTTATGTGAACAATAGGGAGGGGGGATTCTTGCCCGAATAAGAAGACGGGAGGGCCTCCAGGTAAACAATTGTGGTAGGCATTAGGAAACTTACTATAAAATTTAAATTTCGTATGAGCCTACCTCACAATTGATTACAACAGACTGAATAGACAATAGGAGGATGGAATCACATAACTAACCCCCACGTAACCCGACTGCGCTGGAACCGTGGACAGAAGAGTACTCAAGGCCTATGAAACCATGGCATCACAAACATTGAAAAAGCCAATGAGAGATGAGGCGCATGGCCATGTGACACACAAACAGAAAGGACAGTACCAGGCACAGGGTTGGAACTGACCCCGAAAAAAATCCTAACGGCTAAGGTTGGTAACAGCCTGAGTAGAAGAGGTCCTACAGAAAAAAAGATCTCCAGACTGCTCCAGCAACTGACACAGGTAGAATGTGGAGAAAGTAGAAGCGTTTCTCCAGTAGGCTACCTGCATAATGTCCGACATCTTGACGGAGTTAGCATAAGCACAGGAGGTAGACAATGCACGCACCTCCTGGGCAGAAATGAAATGCGATTGGTAATACGGGAGCGGGTCTTTTCGGCCTCGGGAAACATTCGGCCTCCGTTTTCACCTAGGGAGACGAAGAGAGGCGCGGTTAATACGAGTTTAAACACCTTTATTACAACCAAAAACAAAAATAAATACCGCGTAATATGAAATATAACAATATAAAATACATTTACACTTTATATATACTGCCACACAACCTCAAAAATCTAGATGTAGTTATATCATTCTCTTTATATTTCTCCCATGCGTCCTCTAACTTCTTCGATATCTTTGGACAAGCAAGTAAGCGAGCAAGATTGATCTTGGACTCGAATGAATGAAAAGTTTAAGCACGCCGATGGCACACAGGGGCGATGTGGGATTTAAATCCCTTGCGACCCGAATAACTTTATTTGCTTTATAACTTTATCTCCTTATGAATACTGGAATCGCAGTTTGTTGGTTTCAGAAAAAAGAAAAGGAAACCAAGGCAGTCGCTGGTTTAGGAGTAGCCCCCGAATGTTATCCATGACGGTCATAAAAAGGGAAAAAAATCCACCGATATGTGTATTTGAAAGCTGAAAGAATGAATGAAATGAAAAGTTTTGAACAGCGTGCTTAAGGTGCACAGGGAAGATGTGGGATTTAAATCCCTTGCGACCCGAGTAACTTTATTTGCTTACGAATCCATGAGAGGTTTTGAAAGCTATGAGTCATCTGTCAACCTATAAGGGAGAGGGCCATAGTTATAGTCCATATAAAAGGTTTAAGCGTTTAAAAAAAACACTATATTTGATCGCCTAATCAAGTGCGATCAAATAAATCAAGCTTCAGTCACACTGTAAAAACGCTGTATGAGTATCTCATCAGAGGCCAGAACTTTGATCACCACTTCATAACTTATAAAAACAATATTTTAAAGCTGAGCTGTGCCAAACAACACCCCCAAAGAAGTATATCATTTCGGTTTTACATGTCAGTAGTAGATGTGGAGATCGTCCCAATTCAGGGGGACCTAGTAGGGTACCTAGAAAGTGACGTCATAGTCAGGTGACCAAGTTACTTCATGTTGTGTTGTCATGGGAACCCGCGTGAGTGGCCATCTT
Source organism: Pictodentalium vernedei (assembly GCA_031216915.1). NCBI lineage: Eukaryota > Metazoa > Mollusca > Scaphopoda > Dentaliida > Dentaliidae > Pictodentalium > Pictodentalium vernedei. The sequence goes on from CM062291.1 coordinate 376,518,416, forward strand.
GTGACGTCATCCCCATAGTGATACTTGGTGTTAGTGCACATGCGCAGCGGGAGTTAGGGTGATACGTGTCTCCGTCGTCTAATTTGTATACTGGAGGCCGTCAACTTGGTTTCTATGGTAGCACATGGTTGCTGTGTTACCCAACGGCTTACAACAAGACAGGGGTATTTTCCTTTGTACAAGAGTAATTTCCAGATTCGCAGAATTACCCAAATAAACATGGCAATCCCTCCAAATCACCAAAATCCACCTCAAAATACTACTGAAATTGACTTTATTTAGTACGGATTTCCTCCAGAATATTTGTAGTGGAGCAGCACGTAGTGCTATAGTATCGATTGGAATAGAGTATATCTAATTACCACAAACAACCCGATAATTATTTACTAGGCTGATTCCCCATGAATCCTACTTGTTTTCAATAATTAGTGCATCCCTTTGCATTATTATTACTCAAAATCCCCTGGTTTTCAGTGGTGCTAAAGGGAACATTCGATTGAATTCGAACAGTTTTGTTACCATATTTACATTTTCTGGTCTATTCAGGCTAATTCTAAACCCACCAGAGTGCTCTTGTTCTTGTTTTCCAGGTAATCCAATCAGTTCAATTTACTGGAGGTAACTAACCAATCCGATTGCTTGATTTCCCAGAATCTGTATGCAAGGATCACTCATGCCGAATTTCATCCGAATTCATGCAATGGTTTTTGCATCCGTAACAAACAAACAAACATACAGACTCAGCTCAACGAGCCCACTCCAGTGGTGGGCCTCGAGTCATGTTTCCGAGTTCAACATCAGAAAGATGATAAATCTCCACCAGCTTGCAAGTGATAAAAACTGCTCTAGGTTTAGGATCTGGACTGAAAAAAAGTACTAACCTTTTTAAAGCACCAGATATACAGTGTGCCCCTTTTTCAAATGCACAATTCTTGCATAAGAATGACAAGTCAAAGTCTGATGACCACGTCAATAGCAAAGCAGCAGATAGTGGTACCCATCTCCGGTGTATCCATGTCTCACACCTGAAACATTCTATGCTGTTCAATCCGTTTCATGGATTCGGATGAAATTCGGCATGAGTGATCCTTGGGTCACTGGGGCAGACATAGGCTCTGCATAGTTGGCAGAACTGTTCAACCTACCCTCCCCCATAGGGAACAGTTCGAAAAAAAATAATATATTTTAGTTATAAAAAATATTTTAGAAGGACCTGCTGTGGCGACCTCCAGCACCCTGCGGTATTAAGGGTAACCCCATAAAATGCCTCTGACGGGCCACTGGAAACATCAGACTTTAACGTCACAAGAGAACAGAGATTAGTGAGTCCAGAAATACAGGGCATCGACGCCGTAGCTGCGACGGGTTGTACAATCTCACAAAATTCTAAGTTCATCAAGGACCATAACTCCAAGAAAAATATTTGGAACAACAAATGCATTGAACAGTGGCTAGACATCAATAAGATACACTTACATGCCAAATATAAAGTCATTCCATCAGGTATTTCAAAAGTTATTGAGTTTTGAAACTCGTTGGTCACAGACAGACCGACCGACAGACCGACATTGCCACTTATAGAGCTGCTAGTCGCAGCTAAAAATTACTTGTACTATGTAGAACCAGCGCTTACTGCTGGGAGGAAGGGAAGGGATGGTGTTTGTGTTTGGGGAGGAGAAAGGCGGGGGGGGGGGGGGGTTCTAATTGTAATTTGTATCTTGTACAATAAAAACACATGAATTAATTTAATTTTTATTAATGTAACTTGTGTCTTGTAATTTCAGATCTATAACTGATGAGACCATCCATCATAATGATGTAAGTCTGGTTGAATCTGTAACAGCATTTGAAGTAGTGGAAAATCGTTCTACATGAGGGAAAAGAAAACTTGTGTCAAGTGATGGTTTCATGTTTGTCCATAAAACGGTTTTGAAGAATGGAACTGATGTTTGGAGGTGTAGTGCATGGGGAAATATCCGGGGACGGTTTGGGTCAGATATCAAATTTAACTTTTTTGAGTGGGGATGGTTTGTAGAAAATAGCGGGGGACAGTTTGGGCAAAAACTCCAGGGGACAGTTCGGCTGGGGTACGGTTTGGGTGGTTTCGCACCCATGTATGGTTAAGGAAGGGAAATAACATCTTTTTTTCAAATTGATGGTGATATTTTGTAACAATTATCAAGTTTGGGAAGGCTTGCTGTGCTAGAAACTTTTCACATCAGAAAGTTAACATCATTGTGAAAACATGAAACTTCTTTATGAACACCTTATAAGTCGTTTAAATGAAAGTGTCAATGAAACTACAGCTGAATTTCACGCTGACGTCCTCACCAAGAAGGGACTCAACTAAACAAGAGGCCCCAGGGGGCCTGATGGCACTCACCTGACATATTAGCCTAAATATAAAACCCAGGGAATTGATTTCAACAAGTTGCATCTGCCGCTCCTTAGAAAAGCTTATACCAAATATCCAAAGATTCTGACCAGTGGATCTAAAAAAAAAAAATATTTTTAAAAAATATTCCTCATATTGAACTAAGTTATAATTTGGGCTCCCATAGGATGCCCAAATATGAACCGAGGGACTTGGCTTGGACAAACTTGAATCTCATCTCCAGTGGGAAGCCGTTTTCCAAATATCAAAAGATTCTGACTGGTGGGTGTGAAGAAGGGAGCACAAATATCAACCCAGGGACTTGGCTTGAACAAACTTGAATCTCACCCCCCAAGGATGCTGCATGCCAAATATCAAAACATTCCAATCACTGAATCTGAAGAAGATTTTTAAAGAAAAAATCCTCATATTGAACTGAGTTATAATTCGGGCTCCCACAGGGAGCCCAAAATGAACCCAGAGACTTGGCTTCAACAAACTTGAATCTCACCCCCTTAAGGATGCTGCACACCAAATATCAAAACATTCCAACTGCTGGATCTGAAGAAAAAGATTTTTTAAGAAAATTCCTGATTTTGAACTATGTTACAATTCGAGCTTCCACAGTGAGCCCAAATATGAACCAAGCGACATGGCTTGAACAAACTTGAATCTCACCCCCATAAGGATGCTGCACACAAAATACCAAAACATTCTGACTGCTGGATCTGAAGAAGAAGATTTTTTAAGAAAATTGAGGATAATGTTAGAGTTATGCCCCTTGCAGAGCCCCTGGTGGGCGTGGCAACATCTTATGAACAAACTTGGGTGGACACATGTTGGGGAAGATTCACATCAAATTTCATCTAAATTGGCCCAGCGGTTCTTGAGAAGAATTCGAAAACGTGAATTTAATGGCTGGACAGGGGGGACGGCAAGTGATCAGTAAAGCTCACCTCGAGCTTCGCTCAGCTGAGCTAGTAACTACCTGTAGAATGTGCTATAGGAATTGTACACAATTTAATTTCAACATCTGAGATGTTTTTTTCTGAATGAAACTAAAAACAACATGATTGCTCCCATGTAGACCTCACCCTAAAACCACATATTAGAGTTGAAAAAAGTTAAGTGAGAGATACACCCCATAGGGTGTGTGCAAAAGGAATTGTTGACAATTTATATGAAAAATCAAAGTTCATTGGTGGCCGTGTTTTTCAATGTAAATTCAGAAACATTTGATAGCTCCCATCTAGACATCACACCAAAGATACATATGAAATCTGAAAAAGATCAGGTGAGGGATGTGGCATGTAGGGTATGCTAAAGAAATTGTTGACAATTTATGGCGGCCATGTTTTTCAATGAAATTTGGACAAATTTAATAGCTCCCATCCAGACATCATACCAAAGCAACATAGAAAATTTGAACTAGAGTGATGTCAAGCATGCAGCCTGACTGTCCCAGGAATGGCAATGCTTAGATGCAAAATAGTCGGAGCCATTTTTTGTCAACAGTTTACCTAACGAATCTGCCATATCTGCACTCGTGATATACAAAATTTGCTATTCAAATTTTATTTTTTCATTTCTCTACTTCAAAACATACCTCATGACCTATTAATGGAACAAACTTAATGAGCTTGTTCCAATAAGGAGTAATAAGACATGGTTAGAAGTAAATAAAAAATGAAAAAATCTGATGTTTCAGAAAAATAATTTGTATTGTTGGCTTCAACTTGTGTTAGGTAAAGGATTAAAAATGCAGTACATAAAGCAATGTTGGGCTATATGAGTCAATTTTCTTTTTTGCATGTAATAACTCCCAATCCTTCGAAATGCATTTTGGGAATAATTGCCGAAGTGACACGTTTATGTGTGTATGTGGGGGGGGGGGGGGGGGGGTGGGGGGGGGGGGTGGGGGGGGGCTGGGTGAGGGTGGGTAAGTGGTGGTGTTTGTCTGGGTTTTTAACCACAAACTTTAACCAAAACTGTAACATTTTTGATGAAAAAAAAGTGCATAATTGGCCCCCACCCCCCTGGTGGGGGGGGGGGGGGGGGATTTTGTGAGTTTAAAAAAAGGTTCCGCATGTATTGACTGTAAGTAATTCAAAATGCATATTCGAGGAAAGAAAAAAAAATGCCTAATTGGGGGAGAGGCAGGGCAGGGTGGGGAGGTGATAAGTTCTGTCTGGATTTTTAATTTTTAACCATAAACTTTAACCAAAACTGTAAAAAAGCATTTCTGACAAAAAGAAAAAAAAATATTCAGCATGTAGTGACTGTAATAGTTCAAAATGCATATTGGAGGAAATAATAAAAAAAAAAAAGCCTAAGGGGGGGGGGGGGAGGGGGGGGAGGGGGCAGTGGTGTTTGTCTGGGTTTTTAACCAAAACTGTAAACAAGCATTTTTGACGAAAGAGAAAAAAAAAGTGCCTAATTGGACCCGGTGGGGAGGAGGGGGCTTAGGTACGTAAGTTTAAAAAAAAAGGTTTCGCATATAGTGACTGTAAATAGTTCAAAATGCATATTGAAGAAAAAAAGAAAAAAAAAGCCTAATTGGGGGGGGGGGGGGGGGGGGGGGGGTAGGGGGGTGGTGTTGTTTGTCTGAGTTTTTAACTACAAACTTGGAGTCATCCTACCAAGCGACAATGAAATCCTTTCATAACTATGGCCTGTGGAATATTTTAAAGGTTTTTGGTCTTCGGGCCTCTGTTGCCGTCACGTTCTCATCTAGACATTATATGAAGTCAACCTATCAAGTTACAATGAAATCCCTCCATAAATGTGACCTGTAGACTGTGAAGAAGATTTTCGGGCTTCGGGCCCCTGTTGCCGTCACAGTTGCTCAAAAGGGGACGTTCTCATCTAGACATTCTATGAAGTCAACCTATCAAGTTACAATGAAATCCCTCCATAAATATGACATGTAGACTGTGCTAAAGGTTTTTGGGCTTTGGGCTATGGCAGCCATCATGGTTGAATGATCGCAACCAAAAAGGGACATTCTCATGTGGGCATCATGTGGATTGATCCTACGCAGTTACAATGAAATCCCTTCATAAATATGACCTGTAGACTGTGCTGAAGGTTTTCAGGCACCTGTAGCCATCACAGTTGCCCAGTCATGGCCAAAAGGGGACTTTCTCATGTAGACATTATATGAAGTCAACCTATCAAGTTACAATGAAATCCCTCCATAAATATGACATGTAGACTGTGCTAAAGGTTTTCGGGCTTTGGGCTCGAACAGCCATCATGGTTGAATGATCGCAACCAAAAGGGGACATTCTCATGTGGGCACCATGTGGACTGATCCTACGAAGTTACAATGAAATCCCTTCATAAATATGACCTGTAGACTGTGCTGAAAGTTTTCGGGCTTCTGGCACCTATAGCCGTCACAGTTGCCTAATCACATCCAAAAGGGGACTTTCTCATGTAGACATTATATGAAGTCAACCTATCAAGTTACAATGAAATCCCTCCATAAATATGACCTGTAGACTGTGCTAAAGGTTTTCGGGCTTTGGGCTCGAGCAGCCATCATGGTTGAATGATCGCAACCAAACGGGAACATTCTCATGTGGGCATCATGTGGATTGATCCTACGAAGTTACAATGAAATCCCTTCATAAATATGACCTGTAGACTGTGCTGAAGGTTTTCGGGCTTCGGGCACCTGTAGCCATCACAGTTGCCCAATCACGTCCAAAAGGGGACTTTCTCATGTAGACATTATATGAAGTCAACCTATCAAGTTACAATGAAATCCCTCAATAATATGACCTGTAGACTGTGCTAAAGGCTTTCAGGTTTTGGGCTCGGGCAGTCGTGACGGTTGATAGATCACACCCAAATGGGGAAATTCTCATGTAGACATCATATGGAGTCATTGTATCAAGTTACAATGAAATCCGTCCATATTAAACATGACCTGCAGACTGTGCTAAAAGTTTTTGGGTTTCGGGCTTGGGCAGCCATCACGGTTGACAGATCATGCCCAAATGGTGATGTTCTCATCTAGGCATTATACAGAGACATTCTATGAAGTTGCAATGAAATCCCTTCATAAATATGACCTGTAGACTGTGCTAATGGTTTTCGGGTTTTGGGCTCGGGTAGCCATACCAGTTGACAGATCACGACCAAAAGGGGACATTTTCATGTAGACATGACTTAAAACCTGCATATGAAATTTCGTGACGATCAGACAAGAACTACCGGGTATAGACTGTACTTGAAGGTTGAATAAACAACTTTAACCACAAACTTTAACCAAAACTCCAAATGGCAACTAAACAGGAAAAGAAAAAAAAAAAAAACCCACTTGAACCTTCAGTAACAAACTTTAACCACAAACTTTAACCAAAACTCTAAATGTTAACAGACGGACAGACGGATGGATGGATGGATGGATGGGCAAAAGTCATTACTACAGCCCTTACTGCAAACAGTCGGGCTAAAAAAGATTGGCTGAGAGGGGGTACAGTCTGCAGAGTGCGCTAATGGAATTGTGGATAATTTATATGCCAAATCCAAGATGGCCACTGGCAGTCGTGTCTTTCAATGAAATTCAGAAAAATTTGAAGCACATGGAGCTCTATCAAACAACATATAATAGAATAAATGTTTATCTCCAAAATCAGGAAAGTGACATAATCCCTGCTATTTGAATACTCCTGTTAATTGAATAATTTTCATTGGCAAAGTGGCTATTCAATTAACAGAGTTCCACTGTAAATAACAATAAAACCATTAATAACTTAATTTTATTAAAAAAAACCCAAAATGTTGTGATAAGCAAATATACAATAACACTGAGCACTATTAAATCTTTTACCAATGAATAGGCAACATCCACCTGCATAATATGCTAATTCAGCAGCTGAAAAAATAGTATTTTAAAAAAAATTTCAACAAAACTATATCATGCGACCCCTCTTTGGAATGAGCTTGTCGAGCCCATTCCAATGAGGAGTCACATGATATGGTTTTGTTGAAATTTTCAGAAAAATTTTAAAAACTGATATTTAAAATAATAAATGTTGATATCGTTTGCATTAGGTAAAGGGTTATTACTTGTGATACTTAGTGTATTATTGATCCATTGTTTGGCTTTTAGTTTGTTACAAATTACAAACTAAAAGCCGAACAATGGATGAATAATACACTAAGTATCACGAAGAATACACTAAGAATCTCAAAGGGATAAAAAACAATAACATGATTTTCAAGGGCATTACGGTTCATTGGTGGACCAACAGAGATAATAAACAGCCCGAGGTCTAGCACAGGTCTTATAAGCAGCCAAGATGAAGTTGAGGGCTGCTAATAAGACAGAGGGCTGTTAATCATTTCTGATAGGTCATTAATAGAACTAATGCCCGAGAAAGTCATGTTATCACTATTATTACCACTAACAGGGAAGGACATTTAAGTAACCTCAACATAACTGCAAGTCAATAGTTTAATCAAATCTGGGGATTATTCAACAAGTTCAAAACTATACTGACATTTTAATGTGAACAGAAAATGAACAATTAATTAAGAGTTTGAACTTTGAATATTCATGAGTTGTCAGCTCTTACTTTTTAAAGTTTTCTAAAAACTAAGAAGGAAATAATCGAAGGCAGTGAAGCAAAAAATCCATCATCAGAGTTTGGCAGCTTAAAAAAACAGAATGATACATATACTGACTGACCTTATGTCATTATTTGGCTCCCAGTAGAGAGGTATAAACTGTTTTAATTGGCGTAATCACCAAGGTAACTGCTGATTTTGGGGGGTTTTTTTGTGTTTTTTTTGTGCGGCATCCAGACTTACAAAATGGAAACAGGAGATTCAGAAATGAGATTTACTTCAGTCATGTGATGTGATGGATCACCAGGAGCTAATGGAAAGGAGATACTATTAGTGACCCAGCACATCACATGATGGCTTTGCATTTATCGTGTACTGATCCCCAAGAAATTAGCGATAATGGCCTCAGGACCACCTGCTAAAGTGGTAATACTACTTAATAATATGTTTTTCCCATGGTGTTAGAGGACCACCTGCTAAAGTGGTAATACTACTTAATAATATGTTTTTCCCATGGTGTTAGCTGCACTGTGTTCTTGCAAACCTCCAGAAGTCTGAAATTTAATTTCAAAGATTATGTGGAGGATAAAATTCAAATAAATCAGTATTCAGGATACAGTACATAATTAGGAATATCGGTTCCTACAAAGTCTCTGTTGGTTTTGGAAATACAATGGAACCCTGTTAATTGAATAGACACTCTGCCAATGAAAATTATTCAACTAACAGGACCATTCAATTAACAGGGATTGTCACTTTCCAGTATTCTGGAGATAAACTTATCATTTATTCTGTTATATCTTGTTTGACAGAGCTCGATGAGCTCTGTCAAACAAGATATAGTAGATTAAATGTCTGTATTGGATTTACTGAGGCCAAATAGGTCTATAAACAAAGGAAAACTGGGGAGAGTCAGGGTAATTTCTTTCTTGACAGGTTACTAGAGTTTTTATTCAAGTAACAGGAGTTTACTCTATAACCTATATTCAATTAAGAGGTCAAATTTGTACTGGAGGTATGGCAAATGGTTTTGTGTTGGAAAATTATATTCAATTAACAGGGATATACAATTAGGAGATATCCAATAAAGTGGGCTCCACTGTATTAAGAAATGGGAAATAATTTGGAATATACTTGTACAATAAAGGTAAGCCAGTAAATTATATTTTTTTTTCTTCAAACATTTTGTCAAATGACCATTAGACATTTTGTCCCAAAATATCAGACATTCTATCCTATTGTCAGACATTTTGGCAATCAAGACATTTTGTCTAGTAACAGGGTTCCCATTGATATCTGATAATCAAATTCAAGCACTTTGCACGGATTCAGACCAGGATTTTCAAGGACTATTGTAATTTTGATATGAACTTACAATACCACAGATAACACAAAAAAATTTCTGCCTCGAGGTTTTCTGGAAACCCCAACTAGCTAGATATATACATATTATCATAACAGTGTGTTGATCCGTGTCGTAGTATCACGTCGAGTTGAGGTGACCAGATTGTCGGATCACACGAGCTGCTGCAGGCAGCGATTGTGATCTGACAATCTGGTCACCTCAACGAGACGTGATACTACGACACGGATCAACACACAGGTAGGCTGATGATAGGCTTATTATATGACTGACTCCCAATTTGCCACTTGATTTGTGCATCGAAAACACAAAGCTGAATATAAAAATAGCAGATGACACTTTGTAAAAAATGGCAAAGGCTTCCCTAGTTATGAAGTCTAGTTTTTGACGGATAAATAGTCCAATGTTATTCATATGTAAATTCTCGGCAATTTCCACAGGAGTGTGATATGGATTTTTGATCTAGGAAAATCTCACCTGCTGTGATCCGACAGTCTGGATAAAATCGTCAAACAGTAGTGGTATTTAGGGTAAAAATATCATAGTCATATAATAAATAATGTATCTAAAGTGCAACAAGGTGCCATCTGCAATGTTAAAGCATTGCAAATGGCACCTTGTTGCATTCCAGTGGTAGAGAGATGTGGTTTCTGACCATTTTTGTGACAGCACATGCATGTGTTGTGTGATTTTAAGAAACTTATCATCTCCGGAGTTATAAGTAAACTGAATTTAAGAACATTTCAAGAGAGGTGATAGAAAATTAAGTACTTTTCAATAGGGCTGCACGGTATTCGGATTTTGGTACCGGTGACGGTATTGAAAACAAGAGGCCCCACGGGGCCTGAAGCGCTCATCTTGTACAGAACACAATTTAAACAGAGTCCAAGAATGAGTCTACATTAAGCAAGCCATCCCCATAGGCTACACTGTCAATCCTTGAGTCCCTCAGGAGTGACAAAAATAATCTGGGCATCATGCCTTTTCTTCAGTTGATCATAAGTAAAATGTAGAGCTCCCCTATGAAGCCCCTTGATACAAACTATGTGGATTAATCTTAGTACCTCCAGTGGGTAATGAATACAAATTTTTTAATTCTTCAGCAAAATGGCCAATTCTGGCTCCCATAGAGAGCCCAAATATTAACCCAGGCTCTTGATTTGAACACAGTTAAATCTGACTTCCCTAGAGATGTTGTGTACCGAATATGAAAGCATTCTGACTGTTGGATCTGAAGAAGAGAGATTGTAAAGAAATTTCTTCGAATTGCACTAAGTTCAAATTTGGGCTACCATAGCGAGCCCAAATATTAACCTATGGATCCGATTTGAACAAAAGTGAATCTGACCCCCCTAGAGATGTTGTATACCAAATGTGAAAGCATTCTGACAAGTGACTCTGAAGAAGAAGATTTTTGAAGAAATTCCCTCATATTGTACTAAATTAAATTTCATGTTCCCATATGGAGCCCAAATATTAACCTAGGCACTCGAATTGAACAACCTGGAATCTGCCCCCCCTAGAGATGTTGTATACCAAATATAAAAGCATTCCGACTGGTGGATCTGAAGAAGAAGATTTTTAAAGAAATTTCCTCATATTGCACTAAGTAAAAATTTGGGCTACCATAGTGAGCCCAAATATATACCTAGGGATCTGATTTGAACAATTTGAATCTCACCCCCATAGAGATGTTGCATACCAAATATCAAAGCATTCTGACTGATGGATCTGAAGAAGGTTTTTTTAAATTACCCTCCATATTGAACAAAGATAAAATTTGGGCTTCCATAGGAAGCCCAAATATTAACCTAGGGGCTTGGTTTGAACAATCTAGAATCTGACCCTCATAACAATGATGTATACCAAATATTAAAAGATTCTGACTGGTGGTTCTGAAGAAGAAGATTTTTAAAGAATATTCCCCATATTACCCTATGTTAAAACTTCGGGCTCCTGTGGAGAGCCCAAATATGAACCAATGAGCTTTATTTCAACAAACCTTTATCTGACCCCCCTATGAACGCTGTACACCAAATATCAAAAGATTCTGATGATTAGTTCTGGAGAAAAGATTTTTTTTAATTTTTGCAAATATGCTGACTCAGCATTTTTTCGATGCCCATTACAGAACACCCTAACATAACCGATGGCAATTTTTTTTCACCATTCAATTCTACTGGTCATAAGGATACTTCATACCAAATAAAAGCTCTTTGTTCCGTGGGGTTTGGGAAATGTGCGTTTGAAAATATTTCTGTTTTTAGCTCCCAGGGTTCCCATGGGGATGCGGGAATTTTTGTTTTTTGCATGGGTCAAGTACTTATGACCCAATACTACCACAAACCAAATTTGGTTCATACCAGACCATCGGTTCAGAAAATAGAAATTTTGGGCGGGGCAAACCAAAAATCTTATCCCTCCTATTACAAAGCCAAATATTACATCACGAACTTCGTTTGAACAAACTTGATTCTACACCTCATGTGGAAGCTCCATAGCAAATATCAAGTCATTGTACACACTGGTTCTTGAGAAGAAGATTTTAAAAATATTTTGGAGCATTTTCCCCCACTCCCTCCCTATGGGGCTGGGCTTTCTTAGTTGGAACAAAAATGAAATGCCCCTTTGGGACCATCACTCACACAAACTTTCACTTGAATTGGCCCAGTGGCTTTGGAGAAGACCAAAACATGGTGTTGACGGACGGCAGACGACGGATGACGGACGGAGAGCGATGAGATTAGCTCAGCTTGACTTTGTCAAGATGAGCTAACAATACCACGGTATACCGGTATACCGTGAAACAGTTCAGATTGAAACAAAATAAAACTGAAATACATGCACCTTACTTTTATGAAAGTGCTTGATAAATGTGATGTACAATTATAAGGTCCTAGGTGAAAAACAACTCATGTAATTCGGTACGTTCTTAGTGCTGAGTTTACTCTGAATGTACCAGAATTTTGGAGTTCATTCATTAATTCGTTGTTTGTAGGCAATCTGACAAAAAAATGTTTCAGATCACACATATTCACAATTGCGAAATGTGCAACAATTTTTGTCAAATATGACAGTCGTGTGATGCCATCACTGGGAGAAAACATTGTCGGCTGTGATTGACACCTGCAGACTGTCATGAAACTGAAGAGTGATCACATCTTGGAGGCGTGCTTAATATCAACAGACCGTCTGGCCTGACATATGCCAGCTGACATTTGACATTGTCATCTGAGGAAGTTTACTGCAGGAAGATAGAAGGGGAGGAGCTACTACTGGTTGTTTGTGTAACCAGGCCCTTGGAATTCCATCAACTGGACACACGTTTTGGTAAAAAAGTTTTGTTTCCCACTGTTTTTCATGAAGCCACATATACGCAATTAGCACAATGACTGGCTCAGTAATTGAACGCTTATCAGTCAAGAGAGGTTGACCATGTTTTTACAGGAATTAAATTCACAAAGACAAATTTATTTGTATCCGAGATTCAGATGAAAGCCAGTAAACCCAATGATAATTTTATGGCTTATTTTCGTATTAAACAATAGGTTCAATAACTTTTTAGACATGGATTATTGCCGTTCTTCCATTCAAATCACTCATTTTCCCAGAGCAGTAAGTAATACTTCTGTCTATTGCTCAAAAAGTATCTTTTTTATTCATGATATCCCATGCATTTAATATGTGTTTGCCCTATTTTCACACATTATTTATATTTTTATTTCAAGAATACGCGAATTTCAAATCATAATACCAGACCCAAAAATTGTATACTGTTACTCACGGTATACCGGTATTCATTTTGGATGGACGTTTTTTAACCGTGACGATTTCAATACCGGTACCAACCGGTATACCATAATACCGTGCAGCCCTACTTTTCAATGATAAAAACAAATTCAAGCACTTTTCAAGGAAGTAACCAAAATTGAGTGGGAACCTCGAGTAATCATGTACAGACGGGCGAAATGCCGGACGATGGATCACAACTCTTCCTAATAGCTCATCCTGGACACTGTCAAGTTGAGCTAAAAACAGTCAACCTCCCCAAAACTTTATTTCCATCAGTCTGTCCCTTTGTAACGTTACTTCAGGCTGATGATGTAAAACACTTCATGATTCATCAGAGATGCATCTGTTTGCCAGTGATCAAATGTGACCTGGAAGGAGTTGAAATTCATCCAAAAATAGCATCACTCTTTCTTCGGAGACGATTGTGGCATAACAGTGTCTGTAATCCATTTCAGGTAAGGTGGATTCCCGTTATTAATCTGAAATATAATTACTATTATTGTTTGTTTCTTTGTTTTTACCAGGCCTGAAAATAAGCAGTCTGACATTTGCAGAAAATGAGGTCCCCAGAAGGAGAATTTGATTGTGCTATCCAATACAGTGGGCCAATTTATCCTCTGGGTACCTCTTTCTGCTTAGTTTTGAGACCCTGATTCAGATTGAGGTTCACAGAGGGTAAATTTAGTGATGCTACCCTGCTGTGCAGGGTAGCATCACTAAATTCACCCTCTGGGAACCTCATTTTGCAGATGACAGTCTGCTTATTTTCTGACTTTGTTTTTACCCTTTACCCAATTTACAGGACATCAAAATTTATTATTTTAATTATTGTTTTTTCAAATTTTTCAAAAAATTTCAACATAACAATATCATGTGACCCCTCATTGGAACAAGCTCAATGAGATCCTTCGAATGAGGGGGGGTCACAAGATATGATTTTGTTGAAACTGTATGGAGCTCTGTCAAATAAGATATACCAGTAATAGATGGAATGTCTGTATTGGATGTACGGAGGTCAGATAGGTCTATGAGCATCAGAAAATTAGTGTTGTCAAGAGTAATTCCTACAATAGATTATAAGATTTCTTTATTCAATTAACCTTTTAACTATACAGAAGATATCGCATCTATTATTTTAATTATAGTTTGTAAAAAAAAATTTCAAAAAAATTTCAACAAAACCATACCAAACAGTTAAAACTAGAAGCCCCGTCATGAACTGTCAGCTCCTCAACATTCTAACTCTGTTCAAACTCCGCTCAAGCAGGGTTACAGCGGTTGAAGACACATGCACCATCGACATGCAGCGCACCTTAGTACATTGTGTCATCGTGCCACCATGTAGGCAAACGTAGGAACCTCTCTAGCATAAGGCGTACCAAATCAAAAACATATTACGAACTTTCAGCCCATGTTTGGACTAGCGGGTTTCATGCATCAGTTCAAGGTGAATACGTGTTGAATTGTAGCTGAAAATGATCGGTATCCACTCAAAAAAAAAACTAGATTTTCTTTTTAATACACGTTTTTCAAACAAATTTATCATTTCCAGTGATAATTTGACTCATATTCAGCTTGAAGTGATGCTTTGAAAGTTGCCATTTTGACTGATACCATGAAAGTGCAAATTTCTATATCCTCAGAGTGGGGGATACAATTTCTATCTTTCCGCAATTTCTTCGATAATCTATCCTTAAGCATATAATAAATTTTATTATAAACAAGATAGAAAAACTCAATAAAATAACAATAGAGTAACAAAACATAAGGGTGTTTATATCTTGTACCATTTAATATATAGACAATAGTTCACTGCTTGGAGTAATGTACGATGTTTATTCTCAACTGGGATGCAGAAGGTTATTTTCACGAGGCGCATCCCACAAGAGAATAAAGATCGTACGTTACTCCAAGTAGTGAACTATTGTGTTTATTATATTTTCCTGATAATATCTGCAACACAAATACCCCTCTTGCGTCATCCAAGAGCAGTTTCCCAAGGTTGCTCAATTTGTTTGGACAGTAAGAAAAATCGGTGCATGAACACAAAAACATGAATGAATGAACTGATAACACGACATCATCAGAAAGGAGTGCAAATGGAATTCAAGTGACTGGAGATATGAACTTATGAAGGAAATCAACACATTTTAAAGAAATAATTCAATCAATCACCATGCGTGAGTAGTCATGTTCAACTTCTTATAACTTTGTGTGAATGTGTACATAGTTATTGTTCGCTGTCAGTTGGAATATCAAGAAGAATATTTGTCGAAGTGGATTGGGTGTTATCGCTGGATTTCAAGGCGGAACAACTGCAATGGTAAAAGTAGTCTGTCATGGCTGGGAGAAGGATATCGTTGTGGGAGTTGAATAACACTTTCGACGTCGTGGGAGTAGGATATGGGGTTTTTATTTACAAAGGAAAAAGCTGTAGAAATATAATAAAATAATTTAACCTTTTTTCCATTTGCACGTTAGGCCTAAAAAAAATAAAAAATCTGTTTCTCAGGCTCTCCCGCATGGTCCTTTTGGCTGCCGCATGCTCTCTTTTTATAACCAATTTAAACTTAATAAAATTTTGAGGATAAATTTCCATTCATCAACGATAGGTTGTGGGAAGGTGCAGTTTTGAACTGCGAATCATCCTCTCAATTTTATAAAGCATAAATTACGTGGGCATACCAGAAAATAAGTGGTCAGACAAGGACAATGTCAGGTACAAAAAAGGCCAATGTCTGACTGAGGTTTAAAATCATCAGACAAAAGGTCTGATGTCAAAATTATCAATGAAGTTCAGTGATCAGAACATCATGCATGCTTGAAATCAAGTACATAACTAGCAAGCCTAAAATTAATGAAAATGCGTGTGAAGGAACACAATTTGATATAGCTATACATGTATCTAAATTATGTATGAAGGGTAATTCAGTTCCAATTCAGAATGAAACCAATCATACCTTATTTGGCAGGGCTCATTGAGCCCTGCCAAACAAGGTATGGTTGGATGAATTCTGAGCAGTTTTAAGATGAAGGTACATGTACACCTAAAACACAGTATTTCGAATATTCCTCAAACTCCATTTTGTAATATGTCAGATATCATTCTTAAATGACAGACATGATTGATTTGGTGTCTGACATTTTGTCTGGAAGCGCAATGAAAATTATTTTCAGGCCTGTACATGGAGATGGAAATTATGACAAGAAATATACAAGAAGTCTATTATACAAGAAGTCTATTAAAATATTTTACCGGAAATGTTTTAACTTTTGGGGTCTGTATCAGAATTTATATAAAATCTCTTCTTTCGGGCATATTTTTTCAACTTTTTCATCATTTTTGTAAAATGCACCTTTAGTGTCACAAGTGAGTTTTCATTAAGATTGTTGACTGTGTTTAGTGATTACAAAGTAATGTTACCATGGCAAGAGATAGAGAGAAAAGTGTTGTATCTTCTTTGTTAGTTAAACACAGCTTACTGTCGGACAAAGAGATTTCAATTACCAAAGGTGATATGCATCATAATGAGTTGCTGCTTGCAAAAGTTTTTGTATCTTTTTATCAATCAAACTTTGAAAAAATATACAAAAAAGAAAAGACTTAAAGATATAACTATTGAAATAAACTCTTGCTGAAGTTAGAAGTCAATGTGGGCGATCAAGAGATGAAAAATAAAAAAAATAAGTGCTCAGCAACCAATAAACCATGAAAAACAACCACCCCAAAATAACTCAAATCGTATAAATATACACATTCTAAATCTTTTTTTTAATATATTTATTTATTGGGATTTAATGACACTTTCAACAACCAGGATCCCCTCGTGTCGGGCACCCCAAAACACTCGTTCCTGTCCCAAGTTGATAACAAAGGTACCCGAGAAGTTTCGTGAAGATTGGTTCATAAATACAGCCTCTAGCCCAAGCCGGATTGACATTTTCACTTAGTGTGTGTAAGTAGCACTGAATAAATCAAAGTTCATCTAATTTGCATAATTTCTGCACAAGAAAAAAACACGTATTATATGTGATGTATTCCATGTTACTAAACATTCATTCAAAAATTTATTCAAATCATAACCATCATATAAAAGTTCTGTACCAAAAACTGATAGTACCTAATTTTTGTACAAAATGGCTGCCGGCAGCCATCTTGAATTTTGGACCGCACCCAAAAACACTCATTCTCGTCCCAAGGTGATAACAAAGGTATCCAAGAAGTTTCATGAAGATCAGTTTAGAAATACAGCCTCCAGCTCTAGCCGTATTGACATGTGCACTTACAGTGTATAAGTAGCACTGAATAAATCCAAGTTCATCTAATTTGCATAATTTCTGCACGAGAAAAAACCTGTATTATATGTGATGTATTCCATGTTACTAAACATTCACACAAAAATTTATTCAAATCAGAACTTTCATACAGAAGTTCTGGACAAAAAACTGATTGCACTAATTTTGGTACAAATACGACCTCTAGCCCGAGCCGTGATGTATCCCATGGTACTAAACATTCATACAAAAAATTATTCAAATCAGAGCTTTCATATGGAAGTTCTGCGCAAAAATCTTATTGCACCTAATTTTGTACAAAATGGCTGCCAGCAGCCATCTTGAATTTCGGACCGGACCCCAAAACACTCGTTCTCATCCCACAGTGATAACAAAGGTACCAAAAAAGTTTTGTAAAGATCGGTTCATAAATATGGCTTCTAGCCCAAGCTGTGTTGACGGTGTGATGAACGGACAGATGGACGATGGGCCATGACAATACCTCAAATATGGCTTCGCCAAAGTTGGCTAAAAATGAAAAAACATTTGATTTTCAATTAATAGCTTCTAATACGAAATCAAACAGAGACCAAACAAATCCCACCTCATGTAGACATATATTTTTCAACATGTTATTCTACTTACAAGACTGGATATCACCTCAGCTACATCATATGGATGGTTTTCTCTGTAACAAAATAAAAGATTAATCATTCTCCCTTGATATTACCCTGCATGCACCTCAGGGACATTAATTGTAAAGTCATCCATGAAAATTGAAAATCATATTTGACAAAAAGTTTCACATTAGTCAGACTGCTGACAGACAAGTTTTTTTTTAATAACAGGAGGCCCCATGGGGCCTTCAGGCACTCATCTGCCAAAGCTGTTTAAGGAAGGATGTAATTATGTCTATGGCTAGGAAGGGAGCCATGTAACTATTCCTAACTCTGTTGTCCAGCAAGATGTTTTTTTATGGTATTGAGATGCAACCACAAAAATAATTCCTATAATGGAAAATATGGAGCCCAAATATCAGCCTCGCGACTTAACTCGAACAAACAGGAACTGACTAAGCCCCTACCCCCCCCCCCCCCAAAAAAAAAGAGCCCAAATATTAACTAAGGACTTGATTTTTAAAACTTTTATCTGACTCCCCTCAGGATACCGATGGTATATGTCAAAATATTCTGATTGGGGGTTCATGGGAAGATTTAGAAAGAATATTCATGATATTGCACCAAGTCTATAGGGATCCCAAATATTAATTGAGGGGCTTGATTTGAACAAACTTTAATCTGCCCCCAACCTCCCCTGAACGAACTTTAATCTGGACCACCCCACAACTATGTTGTATTAAGTTGAAATCTGGGTTCTCACAGAAAGCCCAATTATTAACCGATGGGTTTGATTTGAGTAAACTTGAATCTGACCACTGTACGGATTCTGTGTACCATATATCAAAAGAATCTTACTAGTGGTTCTGGAGTAAAGGAGTTTTAAAGACTATTCTTCATATTGGACTAAGATAAAATTTGAGTGTCAATTGGGAGGTTCATATTGCCCAAGATATCAGCTCGAGGTTACTTCATCTCAGCCAAAGACCCAAAGTCGAAGGCTGATGCAGGCCTTTAAAAATTGCATGAACTAGTGTTTAGTTTGTGCACAGTTCGAGCAAATGTCCTGTGGCTTAACATTTATTCCGTTCATGCAAGTTCTTTTGTGTAATGTGAAACATCAAGTGAAAAAGTGAAATCGGTTCAGCAAAAAAAAATGGGTTAAGGCCATAAAAAAAGAACCTCTGTTTCTCAGGCCCGTGTGCATGGTCCTTTTTGGTGTGCATGCAACCTTTTTATGACACCAAAAAATCTTTAAAAAAAATTTGAGATATTGTCCTCATTTCGGTAAATCGATATCGATGCATTCGCAAATTTTAAATTAACACACTTCAAGCTTTTTCTATATCATACTTTAATAAAGTGGGTGGGTTTTACCAATATTCATGACAGAAAGTGTTTTATTCTGTAAAAGGTAAGTCATAATGGCAGCAAGAAGGAAGGTGTCTTTCAGTCTGACAACAAACAGTCACAAAGGGGGATGGATGGTCGATTCGCACCACGTTTGATTCACACCAACCCTCAGAAAGTCTGCAAATTCAGGTGCTATGTTGAATGGAACACAGTCTCCTGGCATTTATTTTTAGTAACATTTGTATTGTAAATGGCCATCATTGGGAATTTGTGTACTATTATTTGAAACCGTTACGAGTTTCCCAGTTAATTTAAATAAATGCATTTGACATGCAGGATAATTGGATAACTAATAGTAACCGTTGCTTGATATAAAAGTAACAGTCATAGTTGAAAATAAATCGCATATAGGCAGGTATGTGCGGTCGAATTGGTTAATAAAAACATGCAAACATTCGTTTTGTATTTCATTTTCTGATTTCCGAAAAATATGATTTATGGATGAACTGCCTGTTCAAATGGGTTGAGATAATTCTGAATATAATGGGGAAAAATTGCGAATCACGATTTTATTAGGCAGGTTGTGAAAGGATTTTTTTTGGGGGGGGGGGGGGGGGGTAAAATAAATATGTGAAAGCTGACACTTCGACATTTGATTTGTCCCAGAGACTTTTCATCCCAAGACGTTTCACCCACGAGGCGTTTCATCCTGTGTTATAATTTTCACGTTTCACTGAAAAAACAAACATTCAAACCCCACTTCATTTACGACCCAACACCCCTGCGATGAATAACCAATATATTTGCAAAATTTTGCGTGGTCCACCAGGCATTTGGGTGGGGGTGAAATTACCACAAACAACCTCTTGGGAAGAAAATAAAAAGAAAAAAACAAACGCCCACCAGCATGTTTTTTTGACAAAATGGCCTGAGAAACAGACAATCAACTTTGTGTGGCCTAAAATATTGTTTTTGCTTACCCGAATTTCGGGTTGAGCAAATTTTTAATTCTTAAAGGCCTGCTGCTGTGAAGTTACCGAGGGTTATTGACATGTTGGCTGATATGAAACTAACCAAGTGATAGATAACCTCTTTATTTATTAAACCAAAACAAATAATTCCACAATGTTCTCAGATCTGTTATCGTTTTCTGACAGTGTTATTGTTTCTCAATCTTTTCACAAAGTTCTTCCTCACAACATGTGAGGATGATGTCAGAATTTAATTTTGTAAAGTTGTGAGTTGGTTTCTGAAGGTAAAATTGAATTAATCTTCTCTTATTTTGCATAACCGTCTACTTAGTGCAAATAGCAGATTACATTTGCAGAAAACTTTTCCTGAATAACTTAATATTTTCATTTTTAGTCACCAAAAACATAGCTTATGACCCTTCGTTGGAATATGCTCAATGAGCTCATTCCGGTGTCATAAGCTTTGTTTTTGCAGCAAAAATTGAAAGTAAAATATTAAAATTTGGATGGCGATTTTTGTGAACAGCACTGACAAGCTTTAGTAGTTACATCAGCTAATAGTTTCAACAGTTCAACTGCAAATTAGAGATAAAAAGAATCTACAATTCGTCACAATTTGACTTGAATTTTCAGAACCTCATTCACTAAAAGCTATCTGAGCCTTGGTAAACCTTAGCTCAGATCGATTTTAATGAACTTGGTACAGAAATTTCATATGAAATTGCGACTCCTCTATATATAGATTATTTACTTATTTAATGGTGTTTAAGGTCACATATTTATGCACAATGGCTAATCATGACCGTGACAGTTTTACAAGTGGAGGAAGCCAGAGTACCCAGAGAGAACCACTGAGCAACAGTGAGCAACTGTCAGCTCCCCAACATAGTAACTCCACACAAGCAGGGTCTGCATTGGTTGAAGACAAGTGGACCATCGACGTGCAGTACGCCTTAGTACACAACACCACCGTGCCCCCACGGGGGCAATGGAGATGAAGTGTCTTGCCCAAGGACACAACGTGGTTGCCGCAGGGGGGATTCGAACTGAGGACCTCTCGGCTTGCAGCCTGGACCTCTCGGCTTGCAGCCTGCACCTCTATCTACTGAGCCACCGCGCCCCCTCTATATATAGATGACAGCATTACTGTCTTAAGACTACAATCTGTATTGAATTATTATGGATTGCTGTTAGAGAAATTTGTGAGAATCCAAATAAGATTCCCTCAAAAGGTGATGACAAAGGAGACCTGTCTAGAACTATGAAAACTGTAAGAACTGCAGAAAGATTGTGCACAGTCCTGGTAATTCATCTTTGTTTTCCTCAGCAAAAAAATTGCTGTGGAAAACTGGTGCTTCTACGGCAATTGCTGTGAAGCCTGTTCGATTGTATAAAAATCATCAGGTGGAAGGGCAAAGTCTCAATTGCCATGTATATGTAGTATGCATTGAAGTGAAAACTTTCAGGTAACTTTAACATGTGAAAGTAGTTTGAGATACATGTGTATATAATCACAATCAATATGCAGAATCTTTCACTCAATTTGATCATGCCAGTATCATGAACCGTGTGAATGCTGACAAAAAATTTTGGAAGTAAGTATGCGACTTGTTCAATATGTATAGTATGAGTGAAAATAAGGTGCAGCACAACCACAAGCTGAGTATCTCACTGCTTCTATGTTGATAACATCAGAATCTGACATCAGTTTTTGGAAAGCTTGGTAAGAGCTTTCCAGAAACTGATGTCAGATTCTGGTGTTAACAACATAGAAGAAGCAGAACACATAGTTTCTAGTGGCAACTTGTACTGTAAATTGTAAGATTAGCAATACAGCAAAGTGCAACACACATGGTTTGATTCCTTGTGTAACCTGGAAGCTGTGCAATTTCTGCCACCACAAGACTTTCTGAAGAAGCCATCCTCGGCAGTATTTTTGCTGTGGATATTTTTCATTTCCTCTGCATTTTCCTGGCACTGCTGATTGCAGAGGGTAAATTAGCAGGGCTGTTGTGCATATAAGTTATGCAAATTCTCATTGGCATTACCTTCATTTGTTACCTGCATGTGTTCATGCAAATGTTGTTGCCTTAACTGGTTGAGTGCTGGAAGCCGATATTTGGGCCTTTTTTTGAAGTGTATGTACCACAACTTGAAGGCTCATATTCAGTGGATATGCTTTGTATTATCTTTGAAGTGATGTTATTTAGTCTGTAAGGGTTTGCCTTGCTACAATTTATGGGAGAATGCCCACAGCCACTCTCACATAAATTGTAACAAGACAAAGACATGTGTAGAAGATTTGACGGTTGAAAATAATTTAGCCCTCTACCAGTCAACAAGGCACATAAAACTGAGTATGATTTGGTTTGGCAACTCAGTGGGTGAGAAACATCATATCTAAAAGGCCATTGTGTGTGTGTGTGTGTGTGTGGGAGGGGGGTGCGAACTTGAACCCTCTGGTTCTTACCCCCTCCCCACTTCCCTTTGGAATCGTAGGTGGAGGGGTAGTAGTAATGACTACCCCCTCCAAACTTTTTTGTAAATTTCAGTGCTGGAAGAGTGAAACTGAGACATTTGTAGTCTGTGTAGTTCTATATTGAATACCATTTTAGGGCTCTATGTTATGCGAAGTTGAGTGAGCCGGGGGGTGAGGGGGAGCAAAAAATTGGGGTGGTGAGGGGGGCAAGGACCTCTTCGTCCCATTGGATACATAATTTCTAGTAAAATCTTGAGGACCCAACAAATAAACTATTAACTGCTTCTACTGCACAAACTGATACTGTAACACTATGCATTCAGAGGGTCACTGATAACCGTGAAAATACTCTCTCACAGTATTATCAGTCACAAACCTTCCTGCATGAATATCTAGGACTCTCAATTTTTCATACTTCTGCATATGTTTTGTCATGAGCCACTGTCATGAACAAGCTGACAGTGAATAAAATTAGCAGGTCAGAGTGAACAACTGTAACAAGATTTGATCATGCATTTTCATGAAAAATTACTGCAAAATCCAATAAGAGTTTAAGCTTATGAGAAAACAAAAAACAAGTCTTTCAACTTAGTCATCATTCACCCTTTACCTAACATGAAAGGCAGACGACACTTGCAATCAAAATTCTTGAATAACTAATTTTTTTTCAATTTGCATCAAAAACATAGCTTATGACCTCTAATTGGAACGAGCTCAATGCGCTAGTTCCAATGAGGGGTCCTAAGCTGTGTTTCTGAGACAAAAAATGAAACAATAATGAAAACTGAATGGCGATTTGTGTGAAAAACACTGGTCGGTTTTGGCAGCTGGATGTACGTTGGGTAATGTGTTAAACATCTTTATGGTGGAAGCAAACTGCATGCATCCAGGAGTAGTACCACCACGATAAGAGTGCTTGTGCTTGCTGATAGAGGAGTAGTATTCCCGAAAAGACCACACTAAAGGAGGCTGTTTCTCTGATAGTGAAGGAGGTGGCAGCCTGGGAGGGGGACTGCGCTAGACTTCCCCAACATGGGACTGAAGAACCCACTCATACTACCCCCTCTTACATCAGTTTCCTTCCATACCATCTCCCAAAGTGACTGGAGATTACAAGAGGTGAACATTTTTATGATTCAAACTACACTTTATTAAAAGCTCTGAAAGCTGAGTTAAAAAGACATCCACTGGTAGATCATATATATGGAGGGAGACCACACCAGTGTCCGAACTGAATAAAAATGGCTAAACTGAACAAACAGCTGTCACTGTACATGACATCCTCCTAACTTAACTCTTTCCCTCAGACGACTATCAGACAACATTTTCATTTTTTTTTTTTGCCTCCAAAACATTAGCTACACTTGGGATGCTAAACTGACAAACATCAACAAAATTTGAATTTCAAGTTCCATCAAGCCTGGATATAATTTTTGGGGGGGAGGGGCGGGGGAAGTGCCGGACATAATGACAGGTACAAACTGACTCCTGTCGGACATTTAGAGACCCTGCCAGACAGGGTTAAAATCCTACGGCAAAGAATAGGTGCCATCTACTGAAATTAGCTCCGGGTTTGACATTCTAATTATAATTAAGACAAGAGGCCCCACGTGGCCTTAAATCACTCACCTGACAAAGTGGTTCAAAGAAGTATTTTGGATCACATTCAGCTCGTTATGGTTCATCAACACCACAGAGGAATGACATCATGAAATTAAATTCAGGTGTCCATGTCAGATAATCATTATAATAGCATAGGTCTTGCCAACTAGATCCAATTCTCCCAGCTATAGATAAGCATTTCCAAATTTCCAAGCGTTGTTACGCCACTGCAGTTTGAAAGCCATAACTGATGAAACAAGGGACTCGATTTGAACAAACTTGAATCTGACCCCTGACCCCCCCCCCCCCCCCCCCCCCCCCCCCCCCCCCCCCCCCAGAGATGTTGTATACCAAACCTGAATCATTCTGACTGGTGAATCTGAAGGAGAAGATTTTTAAAGAACAGTCCTCATATTGCACGAAGTTAAAATTCGGGCTCCCATAGGAAGCCCAAATATGAACCCAGGAATTCAATTTGAACAAACTTGAATCTGGTGCCCCTAGATAAGTTGTATACCAAATATGGAAGAATTCAGACTGGTGGATCTGAAGAATAAGATTTTTATGGAATAGACCTGATATTGCACTAAGTTGAAATTCAGGCTCCCACAGGGAGCTCAATTATGAACCCAGGGACTTGATTTGAACAAACTTGAATCTGACCTCCCTAGAGATGTGGTAAACCAAATATGAAATGATTCTGACTGGCAGATCTGAAGAAGAAGATTTTTAAAGCATATTCCACATATTGCACTAAGTTAAAATTCGGGCTCCCATAGGGAGCCCAAATATTGACCCAGGGATTCGATTTGAACAAATTTGAATCTGACCCCCCAGAGAGATGTTATATACAAAATATGAAAAGATTCTGACTGGTGGATCTGAAGAAGATTTTTAAAGAAAATTCCACATATTGCACTAAGTTAAAATTCGGGCTCCCATAGGGAGGCCAAATATTAACCTAGGGACTCGATTTGAACAAACTTGAATCTGATCCCCCTAGAGATATTATATACCAAATACGAAAAGATTCTGACTGGTGGATCTGGAAAAGAAGATTTTTAAAGAAAATTCTACATATTGCACTAAGTTAAAATTCGGGCTCAGATAGGGAGCCCAAATATCAACCCAGGGACTGGATGTGAACAAACGAGAATCTGATCCCCCTAGAGATCTTGTATACCAAATATGAAAGGATTCTGACTGGTGGATCTGAAGAAGAAGATTTTTAAAGAAAATTCCACATATTGCACTAAGTTAAAATTAAAACAAGGACTTGATTTGAACAAACTTGAATCTGACCTCCCTAGAGATGTTGTATACCAAATATGAAAGAATTCTGCCCGGTGGATCTGAAGAAGAAAATTTTTAAAGAATAATCCTCATATTGCACTATGTTAAAATTCGGGCTCACATAGGAAGCCCAAATATGAACCCAGGGGCTCGATTGGAACAAACTTGAATCTGACCTCCCTACTGATGTTGCATACCAAATATGGAAGAATTCTGCCTGGTGGATCTGAAGAAGAAGATTTTTAAATAATAGACCTCATATTGCACTAAGTTAAAATTTGGGCTCCCATAGGGAGCCCAAATATGAACCCAAGGACTCAATTTGAACAAACTTGAATCTGTCCCCCCTAGAGATGTTGTATACCAAATATGAAAGAATTCTGCCTGTTGAATTTGAAGAAGAAGATTTTTAAAGAATAATCCTCATATTGCACTATGTTAATATTCAGGCTCCCATAGCGAGACCAAATATAAACCCAAGGCCTTGATTTGAACAAACTTGAATCTGACCCCCCTATTGATGTTGTATACCAAATATGAAGGAATTCTGCCTGGCGGATCTGAAGAAGAAGATTTTTAAATAATAGACCTCATATTGCACTAAGTTGAAATTCGGGCTCCCGTAGGGAGCCCAAATATTAACCCAGGGGCTCGATTTCAACAAACTTAAATCTGACCACCCTATTGATGTTGTATACCAAATATGAAAGGATTCTGACAGGTGAATCTAAAAAAGAAGATACTTAAATGTTTTTCCCATTGCCGAGTGTTAAAAGTGCTGACTCAGCACTTTTTCAAAGTCCCGAAACTGTAACCTATGATAAAACCGATGGCAATTTTTTTTCACCAATCCTTTCTGTTGGTCCTAAGGAAGCTTCACACCAAATAAAAATTCTCAGTGCCGTGCAGTTTTGCAGACGTAGGCGTTTTAAATTTTTTCTATTTTCAGCTCCTAAGGTTCCCACGGGGCGGCGGGAAAATTTTTTTTGGCATAAATCAAGTACTTATGACCCAATAAGTCCTCACATTAAATTTGGTTCAAATCGGCCTCTCGGTTCAGAAAATAGAAATTTAGGGCGGGGCCAGAATTTTTGCCCCTCCCATAACAACGCCAAATATTATCCCTCGAACTTCTCTTGAACAAATCTGAGTCTACACCTCAAAAGGAAGCTGCATACCATATATCAAGTGTCTGCTACTGCTGGTTCTTGAGTAGAAGATTTTCAAAGATTTTGGTGCCCCTTGGGGGCGTGGCCCCACCCAGGAGGAGGGGCAACTTCATTTGAACAAATCTGAATTGGCATTAGGTAATAAATATTTAGCCAACATTTGAATAAAATTGGGCTAGTGATTTAGGAGGAGAAGTCGATAATGTAAAGTTAACGCCAGATGGACAACGGACGGATCACGATCAGTAAAGCTCCCGCTGAGCTTCGCTCAGGTGAGCTAAAAAATATAACACATACCTTGAAGGGTTTATACCATATCATTGATAAGTCAGTGTGATGTCAGTACTTCATCTGAAAACACTGCACTCGGGTTGCTTTTGACAATTGTGAATATGGAAATTCAAATCAAGGGGAAGCACTGCATGTTCGATACGTTGCAAGAGTAATCCCTGGGAAAGTGTCCATCTACAAAATCCTTGTTTATGTTTTTGTTTTGCATTGAATTTTTATAACTTGGTATTATATTTATTTATTGATGTTTAAGGTCACATATTTATGCACAATGGCTAATCATGACCGTGACAGTTTTATGGGTGGAGGAAGCCGGAGTACCTGGAGAGAACCACCGAGCAACGACGAGCAGCTGCCAGCTCCCCAACATCGTAACTCCGCACTGCAGCACAGGCAGGGTTAGATTGGTTGAAGACATGCGTACCATCGACGTGCAGTACGCCTTAATACACGGCGCCATCGTGCCCCCATGCGGGCAATGGAGATGAAGTGTCTTGCCCAAGGACACAACGCGGTTGCCGCAGGTGGGATTCGAACCGAGGACCTCTCGGCTTGCAGCCTGCACCTCTACCTACTGAGCCACCGCGCTCCCAAATATAACTTGGTATACGGAATTCGTAAATGATTGTCGTGTATTATGATGATGGGAAATAAACTGTTATGGATTTGTACTTTCATTGAACAAAAATAGAGGTGAGCGATAATTCACCCACCATTCCCACACGTCACTGCCGACTTAACTATGAAAATTGGCCTCGGACAGAGTGATGGATGTAAGCAATTGGCCGTCTTGACAAACGCATAACTGAGTCAGACTTTGTCCATGTCCAACCTCTTATATCCAGGCTTGAGTTGCGCATATATAGAATACAGTGATCCCCAAAGCATAGAGAATTTCAACAGGATCATGACTGGCATAACGATTCGGTTGAAATGTTCTATCCACTTTTCTCCCTACAACACAATTAATTATCTGGTAGAGTGCCAAATTATTTTTGGTTATCAATATTTGTTCACATGTCTTTGCCTTATTGCAATTTATGGAAGAGTGCCAACAAGACTCTCCCATAAATTTTAACAAGGCAAATCCTCACAGACTAAATAGTATGGCATTAACCCTTTACCCAACGAATCGGCCACATCCGCCTGCATAATATGCAAATTCAGCAACTGAAACAAAAAAAAATTTCAAAGAATTTCAACAAAACTATATCATCTGACCCCTCTTTGGAATGAGCTTGTCGAGCTCATTCCAATGAGGATTCACATGATATGGGTTTGTTGAAATTTTTAAAAAAATTATATTTAACACTTTCGCGACTCAGCCAAACCGACCCCCCCCCCCCCCCCCCCCAGACTTGGGATATTGGGGTTAATTTCGGGATCATCTCGTCCATTAGATAAAGGTATAAAACGTGTTCCATTCATTTGGATTGTCAGGTAAGTCAAGATTTATCTTCCCAGCTTCAGAACATGGGATATCTGGTGGAACAAAATCTGTGAATTTTTCCCATTGAAAAATTGGACCAATTCCACGACCACGCCAACTCCCTCGCATTCTGCCATGTCCCTGACCAGCACTTCTTTTTCTGCCGCGTCCCCTCCTACTAGCCAGTCCTATTTCACTCCGTCATCTGGATTATTACTTGCAACATCATCTGAACGTCCAGCACTCATAGTAGTGTCATATGTGTCAGCTTGATTTGAGCTAGACTTGCCGCAGAATGCTTTTTCCAGGTTGCTATCAATTGTCATCTTCATCCATGGAATTACTGTGAGGTGCAATATGCGCTAAAACTGTAGCCAATCAACTAAAGGGAAACAA
The DNA here is from genome assembly GCA_031216915.1 of Pictodentalium vernedei. Taxonomy (NCBI): domain Eukaryota; kingdom Metazoa; phylum Mollusca; class Scaphopoda; order Dentaliida; family Dentaliidae; genus Pictodentalium; species Pictodentalium vernedei. The sequence goes on from CM062291.1 coordinate 376,547,400, forward strand.
CTCTAAATTCATTCGGGCATGAAATTACTTCTGTAGACTGATAAAGATTGCACACAGAGACTGAGGTGAGAGTAGATGCATTACTATGCCATCGGCGCGCAGCACGCCGACGGGTTTGTAGTGTCAGTTTACCACTTGCACGGCGTGCACCGACGAGTCACGAAAGGGTTAAAATAATAAATTTTTATATCGTCTGCGTTGGGTAAAGGGTTAAGGATAATATAAAGCACCTCTACAGAGTATGATGCCTTCATATTGCAGTACCTGTACATCTGTATAAAGCAAAAATATGGGTTTCCACAAATTTTTAATTACTAGAAATCTGGTTTTACAGGCTGCGGCAACTAACTCACTTTGGCTCTAAGTTATGCAAGTAATAAGTATACATACCTGACATATTTACTCAAATCATCTACCTTTGATGTATGAGTTTTGATCATCTGAAAAATATCGAAGTTGTAAGATAAATCTCAATCCTTGAAAGCCAGCTGACAGGCTAAATGATGTTGGGGGGGGCAAAATATTTGTATATTACCATAGCCAGCAGAGAAATAATTTTCCCCTCCACTTCATTCAGTCTTTCAATTTTGAGGTAAGCTGTTGCAGTCCTGAAATTTTTTTTTGCATGCAGACAACAGTGTGCCTCAGTTCTGGTCCAAAACTGGTTCAATGGCACCCAGTTTGGACTGGACCGGTGTCCAGGGGTGGTCCATGGACTAGACCAGCCCAGGGCGGTACAGTCTGCATCACTAACTCAGATATGTCCAATGTCTTCCCAAGAATGAATTGCGGATTGAAGGTCGAATTGTAACATTAGCAAAACTAATCTAAGACTAAGATCTCTGATTGGTGATTGGAAAGTTAATTCAATCAACAGATTGACTCTGTTCAAAGAAAACTAAGAACAACAGGTGGGGAAAGTTTTGGTACAAGGCACTGCACATGGCTCGCCACTAGTAACAGCTCATCATCAACATTGGAAACTTGAAATTTGCTCTCACCAGAAACAGTGACTAGTGAAAAAAGATTTAGCAGGCCTGTCATTTTCAGGAGAGAGATTTATTCGCTCCCTACAGCACGTATTAAAAAAATTAAGGAGGGAGAAAACTATCCCTCCTGGCCTTAGAAAATAATGATTACCATAACAGCCTATTCCTAAAACACACATCTTTTCAGATCTCTGCTATGCAAGTGGCCTCTGTAAGACGGTCACACCACCCCTCCCCCAAATCCAGGCCTTCCCAAGGTCCAGAGGTATGGGAGGGGCAGTGTAGCCATCTCACAGGGACTACCTTGTTAGCAGCACCAAATAAAATGTATAAAGCCCAGGGACCAGCCTAGGGGGGAATTTTAGGGAGACTTCAAGTCTCCCTCCAGAAAAAATAGGGAGACTGCAGAGTCATGTAGGGAGACTTCATAGGCAAGTGGGGAAAATTAAGAATATTCATGTACCACCCCACCGCCCCTTCATACTTTAAATTTGTGGTCCTCCATTAACATCCAAATAATCCAGGTCCAGTTGTCTATGATGCATCCATGCCAGGTTAAAAAATCACAAAGTAATTATTGACTGAAAATCCCCCACTGCTACCCTCTCCTTCATGACCCCTCCCCTCTTCTTCGTGCCAATCCCCTATCACCCTCCTGTGGTTGCCTTTCACCAAAGTCGACTAAGCTAATAATTTCCTAAGTCTGAAAGTGTGAACAGGACCAGATGTAAGAAGGTTGCTTGGGAGGAACTTTGTTAGTTAATAAACGAAATACATTCTGGGGTCGAGTATTTTGTAAAAGAAATGTCATTCCGCATCATTTTTATGGAATTCCGGAGTCATTCCGCGTCATTTCGTGTCATTCTGGTGTTTAGGATGACCCTTTTTCAAGATCGTCCACATGCACACTTGTGTCCTGTACAAAGCTTTTCTTGTCATCACTAAAGCTTTTTTTCATGTGTTTCAATTCCATTCGTGTTTTTCTGGGAATAGACAGCCCAACAGTAAACAGTTGTCGGCAAAACGAAATGAAAATACTGTGTTATAAAATACGCCCGTTGTGTATACATTTTCGGCATCCTAAGCGACGTGACCTACTTTCAAACTGGGTTATTTTGTTGGTCGCGTAAGTCACCTATTTTCATTTCGACACTTGAAGCTCCGACTGAAAAGCAACAACATAGAAATAAAACAATCCGCCAAAAGTGACAATGGACAACTGATTATCGTGTGATTTCAAATAAATGGACGTTTATTTGACGAATTAAAATGCCCATTTATCACACTCGAGCACATTCGATTTTTGAAAATAATTGTTTTCATGTAAACCTCGCATCACTCAGTTCAGCCTTTCCTCATTTTGGCCAATTTTTAGAGGGCGACTTGTAATCGCCCCGACTATTTTTCTAGCCGACTTTGGGCTTAGAAGGGCGACATAATCGCCCTAGTCGCCCTCACGGCTGGTCCCTGATAAAGCCCACTAGGAAGAATTCATTAATAGCAAAACTTCAATTTGAGAACTTTTAGCTTTTGTAAGATTGAGGAGAGATAATCGCTCCCCTAGGTCATGCGAGGGGAGCGATTTTAGCCCTCCTGCATTTTTAAGAATGTCGGGCTTGAATTAGCAAGGGAGGTGGCATGCTTTGCAGAAGTTATTTATTTTACTGGTAAAGTGGTAAATTATTTTTCAAAGGTGATTTGTAATACAAGAATTTTTTTTCAAAGGTACCATGCTACACGCAAAAGGAGTCCCAGTTTAGTCAGATTTTGATCATAAACAATTATTTTGTAACAATATATTGGAGAGTGCCTCTTGGCACTCTCCAATAAATTGTTATAAACAAATGTGTTTAAACATTTTTTTGTGTTTCAACTGCCAAGCAAATGAGGTAATGAATACAGTGTAAGCCACATGACTTTCAGCACTTTTCAGAAGAGCCATGATAGTGGCTTCTAGCACTCAACCAGTTAATATAGATGAAAATAATATGGGGACTTTGTTTTCAGCATTATCAGCCCTCATAATTCAAATTTTTTGGCTACGGCAATGCGCTACGGCATCCTTTGATGTTGGGCCAATTTGCTTCAGCAAATTGCCTCGGCAATGCTGATTGCTGTAGCCAATTGAGAGGGCTGCATTATTCATGTACAATTTCCATCTCAACTATACAATTTGTGAGACAATGTAGATAACTGAGACCTAGCTATATTCCCGTGAAAAGATTCAAATGGAAACAAATCGGGCAGTCTGTTTCAAATCAAACCGAATAGAAACTGAAGATTTGTAAATTAATCAAATCTTGAAGGTATTATTCATTTACCATCATTGTTTGTACACGGATGAGGCCAATTTGTCAGGTAAAAGGTTAAATCTTTACCTGTAACAAATACAGATCACTCTTGCAAAAACAAAAACATAGTAAATTTTTCCACCAAAACATAGGTTATTAAATACACAGAATGACACTTGCGTGTGAATGGGTTAATTGATATGGCATGAGTGCCAGCTCATCAGGATAAAATGAGAGGCCACAGACAGTTCTGTGTTTATTACAAGCCTTCCCGTTTATAAAAACAATTATTAGAAGGATACTTAGCAATTTATTTGACAACTATTAACAAAAAGAACACATTTAATCAGCAACTAAATCTCTGAGGGGAACCCACATTACTATTTCTTCCCCTGAGAACCAATGTGTTCTATGTGCCTACTGGCAGCCTATTGGCACATAGAACACATTGGAACTCGGGGGACAATTTCAGCTATCGTTTGCTATTCAAATTGTAATTGCAGTGCACGATTTGTAGAAAATTCCAGTGAAATATCAGTTCCATTCAAAAATAGTCTGTCAACGATTTCCATTCCACACATGCGTGCAGAATGGATTTTCATTTTCTGCATAGTTTAGTGTTGCTGTAGAGGGAGATTTCAAAGAACAGGCGTGTAATAAAATATTTTTTCTGATAACCAATAGTATAACTCCCGTTGTATATATTTGAAGTACAGCAGTATCCTGTTAATTGAATATCCATTTTGCCAGTGAAAATTATTCAATTAACAGGAGTATACAATTAACAGGGATTTGGTCAGTTTCCTGTGTTCTGGGGGTAAACTGAGTATTTATTCTATTATATCTTGTTTGACAGAGCTCATAGAGCTCTGTCAAACAAGATATAATAGAATAAAGGCCTGTATTGGATGTGGTGAGGCCAAAAAGGTTAATAAATAAGGGGAATTTGGTGCCTGTCACAGTAATTTTTTCGACATATTACAAAAAATCATATACAATTAACAGGAGTTTGCTCTACAACCCATTTGCAATTAACAGATCAAATTTGTACTGAAGGTATGGTAAATGGTTTTGTGTTTTAAAATTATATTCAATTAACAGGGATATACAATTAAGAGATATCCATTTAAATGGGCTCCACTGTATATACAACGGGTGTTGTATATAATTATAGTTTATGCGAACAACCTTTGATCTCGTTCGATTCTATTTTATTCAGTTTTGAATTCTTCATTGAAGGAGCAAGTAATATTTTATCGAAGTAATATGAAATACATTGGCATGGCGGGGGTTCTAACCCACGCCGAGAGAGTTTCCTTCGGCACCAACCGCCTAGCGAAACTATACTGGACCACGCACACCACTCGGCCACCGACAGACCCCATAAAGGGAATGCTAGTTAACCAAGTATATACGAGGCCAGTACAGAACAATTCTATTCCGTGTGTTCTGTACTGGCCTCGTATATACTTGGTTAACTAGCATTCCCTTTATGGGGTCTGTCGGTGGCCGAGTGGTGTGCGTGGTCCAGTATAGTTTCGCTAGGCGGTTGGTGCCGAAGGAAACTCTCTCGGGGTGGGTTCGAACCCCCGCCATGCCAATGTAAACAAAACCAGCGTCCTTTCTTAATTCTATGGCATCCGAGAAATTTGAAAAAGACAAGTACTGTCGCTGATTTCTTCTGAGGTGCAGTTCGTAGAATTAAGTGCTTAGATGCAACTATCTGATGAATAATATGAAATATTTGCTATAAGTATTAACATGTAAACTTTATGTTTATTCAGCAGAAATAAAGAAATAATTACAAACTACTTCATTTAAAACCTCATGTATTCTACATAAAGTTTTGAACGAAGTACTTTATAATTAATTACACTGTATTGTAGAAATTCCCAGAAAAGAGTGTCAATAATGTGTAGGGCACTATTTATAATTACGGCTATGTCCACGATAAAAGTACTGTCCTAATTGGAATACATACATACAAACAAACATAATTACAAGTTTGTCTGCTACCTGAAAAAAAACGTTTCGAACAAATGGTAAACAAAAACAAAAGTGGACCATAATTAATGGAAATTGGAAGCTTCTCGACTGAATACACATTATTCCAACATACTGTCTGAACACGGTAGAAAATCAACATGTCCTTCAGCTTCAAGTTCGATTGCTTAGGCAATAACATCACCAATTCAGCAGACAAAGTGTCATATTTACACCACACCAGCAGCAGCAGTACCCTTAAACATTCTAAATCACAAAGAAGTTAAAAAATTTATAGTAATTTATATATTTTTTATACTTACCAATGACCCAGACTTAGCTGGTGCTAACTCTTAAATTCTAGGGCCAAACACAAATTTTGCCCCCAATCCCCAAAATTTGCATCAAAATCCAAAAAAATAGATGTCCTATGTGGTCCTCCATACTTTTGTCCACTGCGCATGCGCAGTGTCAAGGAAGTACCGAAATTGGAGCCAAATACTCAATCTTACAACCAGTGCCTGGTAAGCATTATGTAATCAGCGGGGAGGTATGAGTTCCCAACTCATGGGAGGGCCATCCCCGACTGGGTCAGTGGTAAGTATAAGAAAATATATAAATTACTATAAATTTTTTAACATTTTTATACTGTATCAATGACCCAGACTTAGCTGAATAGAAAAAAAGGCTGGAGGGCCTAGGACATAAAGGAAAATCCAATAGACTCAATTTCATGTAAACAGAATTATCTCCTCCAGGAGAAGAGGAGAACAGGCTTTACATGTATCTTTCTTGTTTATACCAAAAAAGAAAGACAAAATACCATTTCGTAATTGAGCACAATAACATCAATGATCTCTATTAACATCCAGTATAACCCATTATACTGATCTTTTTAAAGGAAAGCCAATAAATGAAGATAGTCCAGAGAATGAGACTCTTTATACTCTTTTAAAAGTGTCCGAGGATTGTATATTAGCACTCGTATGACACGTGACATATACAAATGCTTCACACCGAACTACACTTTAAAAATATTACATAAATCAGATAGACATTAGGTTTACACTTTAAAACCATCCCGGCACCGACTCGGAATTACTGACTCCAGAGAAGGTATTTCCTTGCTTTTCACTATAAAGCAGGTGATATAAGGGAACACCATTCTCCCCCCCCCCCCCCACCCCCCCCCCCCCAGCTCTGGGCCAAATACCCCAGAACGAAGAGGGTAGGAGGATGGAGTCACTACCGGAACAGAAAGCCTGCATAACTATAGTTGAAACTGTTTAGTGGACGACATTCTGAGCAACAGATAATGGACCTAAACAATGCAGGTCACCAGAAATGGACTCAATATTTCTAAGATAAAAATTTGTGAACGTGGAAGGCTGAGAACAATATGCAGCCTTCATCAAATCGGTAATAGCAACACTATTAGCATAAGCCCAAGATGTAGACAGTGCTATTACTTCATGCGCCTAAATCTTAAGCACAGACTGCCGAGATGAAGATAATTTATCATAAGCAGTACGAATAGTTAATTGAATCCATCATGCAATAGAATGGACCATAATGTCCTTTCTATTAGGCAGCAAAGACAGAAAGAAACGCTTACGTTCCTTTCTGATAAACTCAGATCTACGCTGTAAATATGCATAGCTCTGACTGGACAAAGCAAAGGCCTATGACCGTCTGGAGACGGAAGAGCCTAAACAATAGGTTCAGGGTACTTATTAGGAGCCTGATTGTTAGCCAAAATCCAACATTAGTAGTCAATGTAATAGTATTACCAGAACTACAATAGTAAGAATCATCAACAGATAGTGCATGAAGCTCACTAACTCTTCTAGCAGAAGAGAAGGCTAAGAGAAAAACTGTCTTATAAGATAAGTATTTGAAATCCACTGTATCAAGAGGTTCAAATGGCGCTTCTTTTAGCTTCAGAAGAACCCAAGCTAAATTCCACTTAGGAATTAACCTAAGGGTTCTAGGTCTATTTATCGAAAAGTTTTACGCTAACTTAGGTAAAGAGACATTAGATCCAATCTGTAAGCTATCAAGATGAGGATAGGTATCCGATAGCATAGCCTTATAACCCTTAATAGTATTTGGCTGCAGTTTGATCTCGTCAAACAAGTAGATAAAAAAATTAGCAATGTCTGGAATGGAGGGATCATGAAATCAACAGAATGATCCCTACACCATCGAAAGAAAACCTTCCACTTAGCAGCATAATTAGCTAAGAAGAGGTCCTCCTACAGTCAGAAATTGCGTCCACTGCTCGTGCTGTAAAATGCTTGCCGTGCAAGAAGGACCGCACAACGGAAATACATGAAGATTGAGACCTAGCGGGTTGTGATGCAGTGTGCGCGATTTCCCCTGCGAAAGAAGGTCCTCCTATGGAGGAAAACTTCCACAGGATGTACCACAACCGACACCTGAGTAGATTTATCCATGATCTCTGGGGTGACAGAGATGCTACCAATAGGATCTTGCAGTGAGATTGCTTGATTTTAGCAATATCAGCTGAATCAACAGAGCTGGAGGATATGCATATCCTAGCATTCCGTCCCAAGAGATCGAGAGGGCATCTACTGCAAACGCTTGAAGATCTGGGCATGACGACACATACGTCGGCAACTGATTGTTGAGATGCGTCGCAAATAAGTCTATCACAGGACGATCCCATAGGTAGCAAATCTGATTGAATACTGACGGCAACATACGACCTTTCCGAGAAAGGGGGTCTGCTAGAACGTTCAGATGACCTGGAATATGACGGACCGATAGAATAACTTGATGCTCTAGGACAAACAGAAGGATTCTTTCCGTTAGATTGAACAATGGAATGGAATGAGTGCTTCCCTGGTTCCGAATATACGCTACGACTGTCGAATTATCGGACAGAAATTGAACATGAGAATTCTGAATGATTAGTTCCACTGACGTAGCGCAAGCCAATTGACATCATCTTTTGATGTTTATGTGCTTGTTTAGGAACTGCGGATCCCAAAGACCCTGGCACCTCGAATCAGATGGGCTCAAAGTTGCGCCCCAACCTGTTTGTCTCACATCCATCAATAAAAATCAGATCCGGCAGTTGCAGTGGTACTCCCTGAGTTAACCACTGAATATCTGCCCAAGTCTGAATCTCATGTTTCACATGATTCGACAAGACGATGTTCGTTTAGAGCGAATGAGTCTTCACACTTCAATTCTGAGTAAAAATATTTGGAGTGTACGGGTGCGTAGCCGCCCCATCAAAATAAGATCCGCAGTGGCTCCGCACAAACCTGTCAGTCTCATGAATTCTCTCGCTGTTACTACATCTGAGTGAAGACAAAAGCGAGCATAACAACTGACTAATATCGCTCTGGTTAGCGGCAGATGAACGAGATTGTTGTGCGTCTCTAAGCTCATTCCCACGTGGGTGAATGACTTGGACGGCACTAGATCCGACTTCTTTTCATTTACTATGATACCGAGACGTCAGAGCAATTGAAGCAGACTTTGAACATCGTTCTGATGCGTTAACTTGCTGCCGTAACTCTGAAGAATGTCGTCCAAGTAGGCCGACGTTACCACAGATGAATGAGCTCGGAAATGAGTCATTACCGAGATCATTATTCGAGTGAAGCCCCAGGGTGCTAAATTCAGACCAGAGCATCATTGCTCGGAACTGAAAACAACTACTGGGACAGCGAAGCGAAGGTACTTTCTAAACGCCGGATGTACCATGACATGAAAGTACACATCCTTGAGATCTATGCACGCAGCATAATCGTTCACTCCAATGCTCACTCTGACTGATCGGATGGTCTCCATATAAAATTTTGGAGCCACGGTCAGCTTGTTTATCCAGCTCAGATCTATAACTGGACGAAACGAGCCATCTGGTCTTGGAACCACGAACAGGTGACTGTAGAAAAGTGGAGATTCCTGGTTTTCTACGACGTCTATAGTGTTCTTGTCCAGAAGAGATCGGACTTCCGATAGAAGCAAATCTCTCTTCTGAACATTTAACGGAAGCTGAGACTAGCGTGTACTTCGAGTTAACGGAGGTTTTTCCTTGAAGGACAGTTTTAGACCTTCGGAAATAACCCTTTGCACCCATGGGTCGTCCGTAATTGACAACCAATTGGTTAAGAATCTCGATAGCCTTCCGCCCACTGGAATGCAATAGAGGTTTAGACCATCACCTCCTGGCCCTGCGAGGGTTGCGGGAGGAGAAACCACGTCCTCCATGACCCGCACCTCGCCCATCGACCTAGGGGTGTCTGACCGGATATCTCGCCCAGCATTATGACCCCTATCTGAGTCGCTACTCTGATGGTCTCCAGAGTAAGACCTAGAGGCTTTCTTAGATCCTCTATAGGAACTTCCTTTGGATGTATTCGCCCCCGAAGTACCTGCCTTACTCCTCCCTGCTGAGTCTGAGTTTTTCAAAGCGGAATTAAAAGCAGAGAATCAGAAGCTTTCTTAGTAATCTGTTTATAGATTGTAGGAAGCTTATCGTCGAAGAGAAGCTCTCCTGAGACCGGAGCGACTGGAAGAGAGTTTTTCACCTTACTATCCACTCTTGTGGATGCAGCCAGGGCAGCATCACGTCTGACTAACTCCATATTGCCACTGAAAGGGCGGAGTTATACGTAGAAAATGCTATGGCCCTCGAAAGAACTCTCAAGGAAGTTTTGAACAACCTGTAATTCTTTCCTTCGAGACGTAATGATAACGCTCTGGTAAGGTGATCTGCATAAGATAATGTGTCTAAACTGATTTTTCTGTTAGACAAGATAGTCGTCACTGGGGTACTGGATAAATTGACATAGACGCTGGCAATGACAATTCCAAGACGTCTGCCTGGTCGTCTAAACGCCGAGGAACTCTCGGCACGCCCTGTCCTGCCATTTCAAATCTATTTCTATGATTGATGAAAGGCAGGTGTAGAGTATGAGACGATAAGAAACCTTATTTGACAGTCTTAAAGGCTAGCTTGAATATAGCTTCATTAAGAAGTACAAATGTCTGTGACATTTCTGGATTGGGTCGAAAGTCAGGCTCAATGTCCCTATTCCGGCCGAATAAATCTGTGTCCAGTGACGCTTTCAGTTTCTTATCAGGTAACGCAGCAATTGGGTCCAGAGAAACAACTTCTAAAAGGTGTTGCCGGATGAAATCTACGGCCACCTTAAGTTGTTCAGAAAGGGAAAATTTCAGCTGCACTGATTCCCTTTTACCATCCGACTAGACCACATCGAATCTCGGTCGTCCCTTACTGACTCTGCAGGGGAGCGAACCGACCCAGCTTCCTCCGACAGTTTCTTTACTGAAAAAGTTTCTGGTGGCTGCTGGGATGCTGTGATGAATTGAGCTATCTGTGATAGCAACTCCATCACAGAGGCCTGTGGAGCCGCGGTCTTACGCAATTTAGCCGCTGGAAACTCCTGGGACGTTAATTCCTGCATACTTCTCATATGCGAACATCCCGACTGGAAAGGCCCCGTGTCCTTGGCTAGTGGATGGCGTGACCTGGTCGACGTGGACTCCCTGGTCGGCGAAGCAGGCTGGATATCTGCGGTCACAAAGCCAAGGTGTGGTCGTGTGTGCTGACGTGAGGATGAGGAAGTCAATAGACAAGCCACGTTGGACTGTCTATGCGACGGAGCATCCCGAGCAGGAGGAGTGGACGTATGCTCCCACTTACGAACGTTACATACAACAACATTTGGGCCCAGATGTTGTTGTAAGAGAGAGGGGGCCTCTCTCGCTCGTGGTCCAGGTAGACCTGGACGAGCTAGCTACCGGACTGACTGGCTTCCTCCACTCCATCCTCCGATCCGTCATCGTCGGGTGTGCGTGATCCCGAGATTATAGTGCTCGCAACACCCCTTCTCCTCTCCTGGACCACAACTGACGAACTCGGCATCACAACCACTGGGGGAGCTAGCGGGTGACAAGTGATCGATCCTACGTGGGACCTCTTAGGCACTTGCCGCATTCCTTTGAGCACTTTGCCACCAGCTCATTATTGCGACGACGGAAGCTAACTTTTGAAGACATCATGGAAACATCACCCTGTTCTTGTTCTTCTGAAAAAGAGACTGAAAAAACTAGAGTGACCCTGTGGAGAGAGGACCGGCATGGACCTCTCACCACTGACAATATACAGTGACACAAGTCTCCAACGTTTGTCATCTGAATTGGCACACACTGAGCAAGAATTAGTGCGAGTACACAGACTACAACAAATACAAGGAACATGAGAATCAGAGGAAGACTTCTTCGATTTACAATTGAACAACATTCTTTCATTATGAAAAAATATTAAACAGTCATCGTACTCGCACCAACCCTTGAAAACAAAGATACATAATAATAATAATCCATTACAAACATTTAAAAAATTAATTCAAAAGAAAAAAACTTTTTCGAAAAAATTTCAAGATGAGCCCAAGTTCCAAATGGATCCCAAAAAAGCCTAAGTGTGGACAAAAATTTTTAAAACATGTTTAAAAATTAATGTTACACTTACAGACAATATTAATGTATCTGGCTATGAGTAGAACTAATAGAAGACAAGGAATCACTGTCAGAAGTAACCGTTGTCAACAGAAACAAAAGTGAATAAAAACTGGAAACAACACTCCAGACACTGAAAACATGGCCCGAAATCAGTAACCAATTTTAACACTATCCGACATACAACAGAGACTTCCGGAGAAGAAACTGCAGTACATCGGATGGTAGATGCATGACCGAAACGCTTAACCACCCTAGGGTGAGGACGTAACCATGGGAAAAAACAGAAAAACATTCTGTTACCAAGCCAAAACTCCCAAGAAATTTCAGTAAAAAAATTACAAAACTTATGCCAAAAGCATGGGAGAATAGTAAGGGGGGTATAAAGGAAAGGGAGAGAGGAAACTCTGAACAAACTGTGGAAATTTCATAACAAAAATGTAAACATCAGGCCTATGCCCCGAAATTAGGGAACATGAAATAATTTTGCATAAAAATTATAAGTTACAGCCCTGAACACATCCTTCCACTGTTTCTTCCTCTCATCCTCTTATTTCATCCTTAGATCCACCATTTCTTTCATGATTTTGTGTCTGGCATCATTTTAACTAAGATTATAAGCACAGATATCAGTGAGATGTTACTAATTGAAGAGCCAAACAAAGAATGAGGATTTTGCTCCAATTTCGGTACTTCCTGGACACTGCGCATGCGCAGTGGACAAAAGTATGGAGGACCACATAGGACATTTATTTTTTGGATTTTGATGCAAATTTTGGGGATGGGGGGGTGGGGGGGGGGGGGGGTAAAATTTGTGTTTGGCCCTAGAATTTAAGAGTTAACACCAGCTAAGTCTGGGTCATTGGTACAGTATGAAAATATGATAATGTCAATGAACAATGTTCCACAATTATTCTACAGAGCAACATTAAATGTACAGTACAATTTATGCACTTACTGGGCCCATTCACAGAAAATCCTGTTAAAACTTTTCCAATATTGTCTGAATGAAAAAGTTACTAAATAATCCACTTTTCACTGATTTCAGACAAATATAACATATCAACTTTTTTGTTTCAGTGTACTGACAAATCTTTGAAAGTGTGAATCAATCACCGACAGCAATTTTGTGGTATAAGGGGTACAACTCTGTTTGTCTCGTCCCATTTGCATTTGTTTTGTTTTCTACGGATGCACATAGAAATCAGGATAAAGGTGAATATAAGCCGCACCGAGTGAAAACTGCTGTTTATTATCAGATAAAAACAATATACACATAGTGTTTTTTTATATCTGGTTTATACAACTCGTTGAAATATAGTTAACATTTTCTCGGCAGAGCCTCAAAAATATTAACTATATTTCAACTCGTTGTATAAACCAGATATAAAAAAACACTATATGTATATTGTCTATATATAGACTGTTATATATGCATTCTAAGAAAACCATCCTGAGTCATGATCCTTCTTTCAGTTTTTCTTTAATTGAGCACAGCCATAAGATGTCTATAACGCCCATTCTAAGAATCACATTTTCGATTCTCATTTAATCGCCCAGTTCAATGCTAACACAACTAGTGCTCAAACGACTAGTGAATTCCAAAGTCGACTAATCAATACCCAAAAGTCAAGTTGACTTCGACTAGTCATTGGTGATAACTTGTCTCCTTATAACAGTGTTGGTGTTCTGGTAGAGTGCTGAAGGTCAAAATCTGGCTTCACTTGGGCATTCATATACAGCAACTTACTGAAACATTATTCTGTTAATGTGCTTCTAATTATGCTAAGAGTGAAATTATATAGTCTTATTTAATTTGCCTTGTTGCAATTTATGGGAGAGTGCCTATAGGCACTCTCCCATAAATTGCAACAAGGCAAATTAATAACATATCATGTTAGCCCAAAATAATTCAGCACTCTACTTGTATCAGTTAAAACAAACTACTGTCGACTAGTCGACTGCACAATTGAGAGTCGACTACTGGTTTGCCCAGAGTCGACATCAACTAGTCGACTAATCGTTTGAGTACTAAACACAACTACAAGGATACTGCATTTAGCTGTATCTGAAGTTTGTTACTTTACAGTAATGATGGTGGTTAGGTTCTTTATGACTTTAGTTAATTATTAACCCTTTACCCAATGCAGACAATATAAAAATTTATGTTTTTAAATATTAGTTTTTCAAACCTTTTAAAATATTTCACCAAAACCATGTCAGGTGACCCCTCATTGGAACGAGCTCGACGAGCTCATTCCAATGAGAGGTCACATGATATAGTTTTGTTGTAATTTTCTGAAAATTAATATTTTTCTACTGCTGAATTTGCATATTACACAGGCAGATGCTCCAGCTTTGTTAGGTAAAGGGTTAACGAAAATATTAAGGGTCTGGGGGAAAGCTGCCCATTTTAAATTGCAATGGATAATATTAAAATTATTTACCAACAAAAGTTCCGGATCTTCTTCAATTTTCCCTTCCCATTCATATCTGTAAACAAGTGAAAATTTGGGAAACACCATCAATGTTTTGAGAAGATTGTGAAATCCACTGTGAGTTACAAAACAGAAAATACTTTTCTTACCAGTTCTTACATTCAAATTCTTCCACTAGCCATCACTCAATTCTGTGCATATATTTACCAAATGTAAACTTTGAAAAGCAAAAGTTTAAAGAAGAACTGCATGGAGGGGTATCCCTAAGAGGGGAGTATGATGGTATAAGACAGCCCAATATTTTTCCAGTTGGGAAATCTCCGTCTGGATTGGAGTTTTAACCCTTTACCCAATGCTGATGATATCAACATTTTTTATTTTAAAATTTTTCAAAAAATTTTAACAAAACCATATCATGTAATCCCTCATTGGAAAGAGCTCAATTAGCACGTTCCAATGAAGGGTCACATGATATTGTTTTGCTGGCTTTTTTTTTTAAATTTGTTTTTTTCAATAGCTAAATTTTTTAATTATGTGGGCAGGTGTGTCTGATTTGTTATGTTACACTTGTTACATAATGTGCTTCTTACTGCATAAGCAAACAAATTTATATTTATTTATTTATTGGTGTTTAAGGTCACATATTTATGCACAATGGCTAATTATGACCGTGACAGTTTTACGGGTGGAGGAAGCCAGAGTACCCAGAGAGAACCACCGAGCAACGACGAGCAGCTGCCAGCTCCCCAACATTGTAACTCCACACAGGCAGGGTTAGATTGCTTGAAGACATGTGCACCATAAGGAAACAAATAATGTACTGAAATACACATGAACAATGCAGAATAAAGTATAGAGCACCAGTAAGCTTACATCTCATGGATCACCAGGTTGCACCCTGCTGTCCATTTTATGCAAGATTGCTAATATTTGTGGTACAGTAAAACCCGGTTAATTGAATAACCACTTTCCCAATGAAAATTATTCAATTAACAGGAGTATTCAATTAACAGGGAAGGTGTCACTTTCTTGTATTTTAGAGATAAACTTAGCATTTATTCAATTATATCTTGTTTGACAGAGCTCCATGAGCTCTGTCAAACAAGATATAATAGATTAAATGCCTGTATTGGATGAGGCCAAATAGGTCTATAAACAAAGAAAAACTGGGGAGAGTCAGGGTAATTTCTTGACAGGTTACAAGATTTTTTATTCAATTAACAGGAGATTACTCTATAACCTATATTCAATTAACAGGTCAAATTTGTACTGAAGGTATGGCAAACAGTTTTGTGTTGGAAGATTATATTCAATTAAAAGTGATATACAATTATGAGATATCCAATTCAGTGGGCTCCACTGTATCAACAGGGAATAAATGGTGTGCACTTGTCCAATGTGCTATTTCTTTAGAATAGTGCACAATACAGTGACAGGACTTCTAGTTTCAACTGTAGTAATCATGTACTTTCTTACAAGCCTGGATTTAATACATGTACATCATGGACTTATGTCTCACACAAAATTCATCATAAAATGGAGGTCTGTAGAACCCAATTCTAATCAACGGAGAGTCCCGAACATGGCATGTTAATGTAACAATAGCATCAGTTTGGAGGGTGTTATGGTTAATTAATGGCCTGAGAGGAATGAATAATAGCCGGAGGGTTTATTACCGGCCCAAGATGAAGTTGCAGGGTGTTAATAAGCCAGCGGACCGTTACTCAGTCTTCAAGGTCTGTTAATAAACCAGAATGCCCAACAAAATCATGTTATTACTATTATTACCATGACCAGAAGTGGGAGGTGGGCCATTAATGAATTTTATTTTCATTAATGGCCTGCTGCCCACATCCGGTTGAAATACACCATAATTTACTGAGTTTCACCACCCCGCTAATCTCCATTAATATACTAGGAAACGCCTGCTAAAGTTGTAATAATATAACAATAACATGAGTTTGGAGGGCGGTATGGTTTATTAACGGCCCTTGAAGACTGAGTAACAGCCCTTTGGTAACAGCCCACTTTGGTAGCATGATGTTTTAAATTACTGAGTTTTACAGCCCCTGCTAAACTTAGTTAATATACCAGAGAGATAAATAAGAAGTTACGTCATTACTACTTCATGTGTATTTTATTTAACCACAAATAAATTTCCAAGTCTTTTTTTACCAATCTAGACTGGCTAATATTCCAACCACATCATCAAGCTTGAGGCGAGCTAATCGCTCCCCTAAGCCATGTGAGGGGAGCAATTTTTAGCCCTCCCACATTTTTAAGAATGCCAGGCCTAGAAACCGTTAATCGTCAAACAATCAAGAAAACTGGTGTTATATAATGGAGTGGTTTGAAGTAGAGTTTTTGAATGATGGGGGAATTAATGACAGCAATGAGTGAGGATTGTGTGGAGGAAGAGGAGAAAGAAGAGTTGTACAGAAAATTCAATGCAAACACAAAATTCAGAGTCTCACCTGATTCAGAATAACTACCAGAATTTAGTTATTTTCTCCTCAAAAAGTATTTTTTGACAAGGCATCCATCTGTAGCAAAAGTCTGACTTTGTGTAACACAAGTTAACCTTTACCTAACATGAAAAGCAGACGACACTTGCAAAAACAATTCTTAAATAACTATTATTTTCATTTTTTGTCTCAAAAACATAGGTTATGACCCCCTCATTGGAACGAGCTCGATAAGCTCGTTCCAATAAGGGGTCATAACCTATGTTTTAGAGACAACAAATGAAAAATAAATCAAGCTCGTTGCAATGAGGGGTCATAACCTATGTTTTTTGAGACAAAAAATGAAAAAATAATGAAAATTAATTGGCGATTTTTGAGAATAGCGCTGGCCGGTTTTGGCCGTTACGTTTGGTAAAGGGTTAATCATTTTTCAGAAGTTAACTGTTGTTTAGGAAATTAAACAATGGTACATGTATTTCTATGAAAAAATAATTCACATGTATTTCTATGAAAAAATAATTCACAATTCAGAATAAATATAACTTATGACTTACACTGACTGGGGCTGCGACAAAATGCTTCCCTAACGATATGATATGTATCACGATTCAATCTGCATGATATGATATGTATCATGATACACCTGATCTCTCATGCCATGCAAGTACTACTGTCAAATACTTTGAACAACATGTATTCATTTCCAGTAGCTTCCTTTTATTACAAATTTTTGAATGCACTCTTTAACCCTTAACCTAACATGAAAAGCAGACGACACTTGCAAAAATAATTCTTGAATAACTATTTTTTTTCATTTTTTGTTTCAAAAACATAGGTTATGACCCCTCATTGGAACGAGCTCGACGAGCTCGTTCCAATGAGTGTCATAACCTAGGATTTTGAGACAAAAAATGAAAAAATAATGAAAATTAATTGGCGATTTTTAAGAATAGCGCTGGCCGGTTTTGGCCGTAACGTTGGGTAAAGGGTTAACAATATGTAACTTGTCAAAGTGATGCCCATTGGCATTCATTTATTTGAGGTTTTGATTTTATGACCAGTTTTCCAGTGTTTTTTTCCTCTCAGACAATATGTTCAAACAATTTAATCCCTTATATTTTGTTTGAATATTTAGCAAATTAGAGAGAAGTCACCAACCGTTAGTCAACTGAATTGAATAATCCTATGTTAATGGCATATTTAGCACTGTCAATGCTGTTATGCAAAAAAAATGGTTTCACTGCACCAGATTTCAAAATCTGCGAAATTGATTTGCCTGATTTTATTTATATTTATCATAGCACAATACACAGTGAACAATGATACGTATTGAATCGCGGACAATGTATCGTGGTTCGGGGGTATCACGATTAATCGTTGCAGCCCAAACATTGCCTGTGAAGGGCTTGAAATTCATATGAGAATCACCAATGATTCTTGTGAGTCAACTATGATTCTAAAAAATGTTCACTTGATTCTTCTCATAGATTCTGAAAGTGTCATTACAGATCGGAGGAATTCTACTTATTTCTTTGGCTAACTCACTGAAAACAACTGCCAAGGTACTTTTAACATCCAACAGCAAGACAACCAAATACTTGTATGCTAGAACATGGAAGACACAATCAAACCTAGGCACTTATGTAACCCTCTGCACTCTGATGTCAAAATGACAAGGTTTAAAGCAGCAAATATTTCCCATTATGCAGTTTGATATTTAAACAAATATACTAGAGCTGAAACGGTTAATGGGTTTTCTTGATCAATTAATCACATGGATTAACCTTGATTAGCCGATTAATCACTTGTCCAAATAGATGTCTGCATAATTTCCATACCGTTGATGATTTGCAGCATGAACCCTTTACCCAACATAACAAACAAAACCGACTAGGCCTATATACAATGAAAGTGTCAATGACACTGTAGCCAACTTGTCAAGACATGTACATGTATAGTACGTGACACAGCAATGACAAACATCAAAGTAATGACCTGATAACAAAGGTACATATAAAGTATTGTAACGGTCTGTACATAAATACTGGCCGTAGCCTTAACAAATGTATAGGTAAAGTATTGTAAAGGTGGGTGACAGTCAGATGCTAAACTAGAAAAGAAATCTTTGAGTCCCAGAGTGGGTCTGATTAAACCCCAAAATATTTGTTCTCATAGCACAGTGATAACAAAGGCACCCCAAAACACACTCATTCCTGTCCCAATATGAAAACAAAGGTACCCAAGAAGTTTCGCGAAGATCATTTCATAACTACGAGCTGTATAGAAGTTGTGACAAAAAACTGATTGGACCTAATTTCGGCATAAAATGGCCACTGGCAGCCATCTTGAATTTTGGACTGCATTCAGAAACACTTGTTCTCATCCCAAGGTGATAACAAAGGTACCCAAGAAGTTTCGTGAAGATCGGTTGATAAATACAGCCTCTACCCTGAGCCGTATTGACATGTGCACTTACAGTGTATAAGTAGCACTAAATAAATCAAAATTCATCTAATTTGCATAATTTCTGCACGAGAAAAAAACCCGTACTATATGTGATGTATTCTATGTTACTAAACATTCATACAAAAATTTATTCAAATCAGAACTTTCATACAGAAGTTCTGTACAAAAGACTGATTGCACTAATTTTGGTACAAAATGGCTGCTGGTGGCCATCTTGAATTTCGGACCATACCCATAAACACTCGTTCTCATCCCATGGTGATAACAAAGGTACCCAAGAAGTTTCAGAAAGATCGGTTCATAAATACGGCCTCTAGCCTGAGCCGTATAGAAGGTGTGTACAAAAAACTGATTAGACCTAATTTTGGTACAAAATGGCCTCTGGCAGCCATCTTGAATTTTAGACCGCACTCAGAAACACGTGTTCTCGTCCCAAGGTGATAACAGAGGTACCCAAAAAGTTTCGTGAAGATCGGTTGATAAATACAGCCTCTAGCCCGAGCCGTATTGACATGTGTACTTACTGTGTGAAAGTAGCACTGAAAAAATCAAAGTTCATCTAATTTGCATAATTTCTGCACGAGAAAAAAACCCGTATTATATGTGATGTATCCCATGGTACTAAACATTCACACAAAAAATTATTCAAATCAGTGCTTTCATATGGAATTTCTGTGCAAAAATCTGATTGCACCTAATTTTGTACAAAATGGCTGCCATCGGCCATCTTGAATTTCGAACCACACCCAAAAACACTCGTTCTCATCCCACGGTGATACCAAAGGTACCCAAGAAGTTTCGTAAAGATCGGTTTATAAATACGGCCTCTAGCCCGAGCCGTATTGGCATTTGCACTGACAGTGCTGAAAGTAACACTAAATACATCAAAGTTAGTCTAATTTGCATAATTTACGTAGAGAAAAAAACCCGTATTATATGTAATGTATCCCATGGTACTAAATATTCAAACAAAAAATTATTCAAATCAGTGCTTTCATATGAAAGTTCTGCACAAAAATCTGATTGCACCTAAGTTTGTACAAAATGGCCGCCAGCGGCCAACGTGAATTTCAGATCGGACCCAAAAGCACTCGTTCTCATCCCACGGTCATAACAAAGGTACCCAAGAAGTTTCGTAAAGATCGGTTCATAAATATGGCCTCTAGACCAAGCCATATTGAATTGTTGACGGACAGATGAACAGACGGAAGACGGACGACTGGCCATGGCATAAGCTCACATTTGGCTTCACCAAAGTTGAGCTAAAAATCTCCATTCAAATTTATTATATTTTGCAGCCCTTAGTAATTGACCTGTGAAGGGCTGAGCTCATTCCAATGCGGGGTCATAAGCTATGTTTTTGAGACAAAAATTGATATTTTTTAGTAATTCGTGAATTTATTTTGCAAGTATCATCTGCTACCCACAGTGGGTAAAGGGTTAAGAATGACCATTTCCAACTACTGATACAGTATGATAATCATGCAAGTAAACAATTATGTCAGCAAGTAACTTGCATGCTTTACTCTGTCTCATATAACTGATGTGAGTCAGTGTGACAATGGTTGCCTGTTTTGGAGCAAGTTCGTTAACCTATATAATACAGTTGTTCAAAAGTAATGGTTAATCGATCTATTACTTTTTTGATCAATCAAGATGTTGATCCTATATAATACAGTTGTTCAAAAGTAATGGTTAATCGATCTATTACTTTTTTTGATCAATCAAGATGTTGATCACTGATTAATCGATTAATCGGTTAACTGTTTCAACTCTAAAATATACCTAGTCTGACAGAGCTCAGTGAGCACTGTCAAACAATTATAATTGATCAATTTCATAGTTAAACAAGAGAAAAACAGAGTGGTTGCAGGGCATTTGGAGAAAATTCTGTTGCACTACCAGATTGGCAGGGGTTAAACTCAAGTAAAAATATGTTTGTCTGTGACTATGGAATATGTATTGGTTCCTCTCACAAAAAGTGAGAGGAACCAAATTCTAAATTATTCAACTGAAAATTGATTTTCCAGCAGGAGTTTGCGAGAATCAACACACTTTGCGAGTAAAATAAATTATCCATTATGGGGTGCACAGTGGCTCAGTGGTTATTGGATTGGACTTCAAACTGATAGGTCCATGGTTCAATCCCTGGTTAGTCGATTAATAGTCATTTTCCATAAATTCAACAATCTTTAATATGCTTACACATTTAAAATGATGTACAAATGTGTACAGTAGTCCTGTTCACTCTAGTCACTGTGTTGAGATAAAATGGAAACAGCAAAATATCCCCAAATAATTTGTAGAATTTAAGTAGGAGAACCTTTGTGTGAATGTTTCATTTCCATAATTAACTTCCAGAAATTTCAAACATAAACATCCATTCCTGCACAAGTTGGTACTAAAAGTGAACTGACAGTTGACAACTTTCTCACTTTCGCAGTTCAAATTGTTCCAATGAGGTTGTTCGAATGTACAAAACTGAAGATTCTTCTGTTTACTCTGCAGGTTGCAATACTTCCCAAATGGTGAATCATTTTAAACTGTTCTGAACAAATGAAAATGAAAAGAATGAAGACACTCACCAAACTTAATGATGTGACGTCATTCAGCATGTTGATTATGGAGTGAAAACAATATGCCATCATCAAACGATTGAAACGAAACGCCATCTTTAGATCTCCCCTTGAAACAGACAATGCAGTGAACTTTCTTTAGCCACGGTATGGAACAGGGATTGATCAAATGGCAAGGCTCAGTGTTTTTAAAATTACCTTGTTGCACAAACGTGAAGGGCACAATCATGAGAGAAAACAAAAGCTATTGAATATCACAAGTAACTATGGTTAGTCACTTCAAAGTTTAATAATAAACTAACTGTTCAGTCATCTCATTATACAGTGCAATTTAAACCCGATGTGTCACTTGAAATATGAATGACGATCGATTAAAAACAAGAGTGCACGTATCGCTGAAGCAATACAATGTCCCCTACCGGACTAATGAGCATTAATAATTATACAAATGTTATAACCTAGATGTGATCAGCATGAAATCCGTTGAAGCGTTTCCAAAAAAAGTCCAGAAAACTGATATTTTGGCGCTTTTCCATATTTCCAAGGGCCATAACTCACACAAGAATAATGCAATCAGCATGAAACTCAAACTTGATCTTAAGTCATCATTCTATAGTAGTTTACCAAAAAGGAAACCATTCCGTTGAAGTGTTTCCAAAAAAAATGCCGGAAAACAGATAGTTTGCTGCTTTTCCATATTTCCAAGAGCCGTAACTCACACAAGAATAAGGCAATCAGTGTGAAACTCAAACTTGATCTGTAAGTCATCGTTCTATAGTAGTTTACCAAAAATGAAATCATTCCGTTGAAGCTTTTCTAAAAAAAAACTCCGAAAAACTAAAGTGTGACTGACAGATGGACAGACTGACAGATGGACAGGCTGACGGATGGACAGAGTTCACACCGATGCCGGAGGGGACTAATAAAAACTGTCGACAACCACTGTAGTCAAAGATTAGTCGACTAATCGAATAATCGCAACAGCCCTAGTACTAAGGCATACTGCACGTCGATGGTGTACTTGTCTTCAACCAATGCTAACCCTGCTTGTGTGGAGTTTGTACATTGGGGGTCTGACAGTTGCTAGCTGTTGCTCGGTGGTTCCCGCTGGGTATTCCGTCTTCCTCCATCCATAAAACTGTCCAACACGAGGTGACCCTGGCTGTTACTGTCGTTAAACTCCAATAAATACCAGGGATTTTCCTAGCGTGGAATAAAAGGCCAGCACACCCTGCCCCATTTAGTTGCTGCCCTGCTCTTTTAACTTGCCGCCCTGCCTTTCTAAATAAACTCCATGCCTTTGCTTCTTGCAAGTTGCATGAATAGACGTGCGACGAGCATCAGTCCTGTTTCATTCTGACACAGTGGAATCACTCCTAGAATAACAATGTTGCACTGTCTTTTGGAATATTGCTATTTTTAGAACTGTATTCAATCAACATTGTACTGTAGAGTTAGCACAATGGAGCGTGAGCATTGGAATCGGAGAGAATTTGTTCCACGTGTGTGTTTTTGTGAGCACCAAACATGCCTTCTGAAAAACGCCGCTTGTTGGAAAAAAACAAACAGAACAAAAAAGCGGCGACAGGATATAAATGTATAACAACATTCTTTACGACAAAAGCCGTGAATACAGCAGGTTCCACCATTTCAACAGACCAAGACACCGAGAAAGGCGAATCGACAACTCTCGCAGACAATAATAAAACTGAAAGGTAAGTGTGTCACCTTAATATCCCATCATGGGAATGCGTAAACAGCAAGCAAAATGGGTTTTCGCCGTAATTTTAATTGTTACCTTCATGAAGGAAAGATGCATTTACACGCGGTACACGTTTGCTGCCACCCCCAAAACTTTTTGCTGCCCCCCCCCCCCCCCAAAAATGGCTCATTTCACATTAACTTAGAGTCCAAAATGCTCTCCAATATAGGGCTACACACGAAACATTTACCTCAGATTTGATCTTACAACACTGAATTTTGCAAAAGTTTTTCGGAGCGGGAGGCCTAGTTCTTACTTATACTAGGACCCAACAGTCGTTACCTCATCCCCTCACTCCCCTGAAGTGAAGTCAAGTGTGAGGATGGGGTAACGACCGCAGGTCCTAGTTAGGACTAAGGGAGACCCCCCCCCCCCCCAAAAAAAACCTACGACGACCTTCCAAATATCATGATTGTTGCCCCCCCCACAAAAAAAATCAACCTATGACCTTCCAAATATCATGATTTTTGCCCCCCCCCTTACAAAATCGTGACTATACCCCTGAGCAGATGGGAAGACAGACTCATCAAAATAACATGTTTGTACGATATACAGCTGTCAAATTCTTAGGTATGTTTTGTAATGGTTCATTTCAGTTTGATACAATTGCCAGAAATCACTGCTGCAAAAGGTGATGGTCCAAGCGGGAAAAAGAAATGTAAAACTATTGCTAAGCATAGGATTGGATTCCAAGAAGCATGGATGGACAAAAGACCTTGGCTCTACAGTCCAAGTGAATCAATTGATGACCCTCGAGGATCCTGAATATGTGACAAAAATGTTCTGTCAGTTGTGTCAAAAGCAAAACACACTTGCTTTAAATGGTAGTAACACATGGAACTCAGTTGGATGCAAGACCCTGCGCTTAGACAAAGTTACAGACCACAAGCTGTCCAACCAACATAAATCAAGCGCTGAGATTCGTGAACAGCTAAATATAAAGGATTCTTTTCAAGGAAAAGAACTCAAAAATGATGCCAAGTTCAATGCCATTGTCAGTGCAATGAAATGTCTACAGTACTTAGTAAAGTATAACATTCCACATACAACGACTTTGTGAATTTTGATACAGATGAACTGAAAAGACTGCTTCTCGCTCAACTGTCAGTTGGTAAAAACGCACAGTACACAAGCCACAGAATCACAGATGAATTTTTAGATGTTATGGTGCAAGACATAGAACAGGTGCTGACTGCTCGAATAAAGGCCAGTCCAGCATACTGGGTCATGGTAGACGAATCCTGCGATGTGGCCAACAAAATAGATTCAAAGTTTATTGTACATGTTAAATGAAAGTATCAACGACACTGTAGCTCAACTTGTCAAGACAAAGACATGTACATGTATAGTATGTGACACAGCAATGACAAACATCTAGGTAATGACCTGATAACAAAGGTACATATAAAGTATTGTAACGGTCTGTACATAAATACTGACTGTTGCCTGTAACAAATGTATAGGTAAAGTATTGTAAAGGTAGGTGACAGTCAGATGCTAAACTAGAAAAAAATCTTTGAGTCCCAGAGTGGGTCTGACTGAACCCCAAAATATTTGTTCTCATAGCAGTGATAACTAAGGCACCCTAAAACACACTTGTTCCTGTCCCAAGGTGAAAACAAAGGTACCCAAGAAGTTTTGTGAAGATCAGTTCATAAATATGAGCTGTGTAGAACTTGTGACAAAAAACTGATTGGACCTAATTTCGGTACAAAATGGCAGCCACTGACAGCCATCTTGAATTTGGACCGCACCCAGAAACACTCATTCTCGTCCCAAGGTGATAACAAAGGTACCCAAGAAGTTTTGTGAAGATCGGTTCATAAATACAGCCTCTACCCTGAGCCGTATTGACATGTGTGCTTACATTGTTCAAGTAGCACTGAATAAATCAAAGTTCATCTAATTTGCATAATTTCTGCATGAAAAAAAAACCCTTATAATATGTGATGTATTCCATGTTACTAAACATTCATACAAAAATTTATTCAAATCAGAACTTTCATACAGAAGTTCTGTACAAAAGACTGATTGCACTAATTTTGGTACAAAATGGCTGCTGTTGGCCATCTTGAATTTCGGACCACACCCAAAAACACTCGCTCTCATCCCACGTTGATAACAAAGGTACCCAAGAAGTTTCATAACGATTGGTTCATAAATATGGCCTCTAGTCTGAGCCGTATAGAAGTTGTGTACAAAAAACTGATTAGACCTAATTTCAGTACAAAATGGCCACTGGCAGCCATCTTGAATTTTAGACCGCACCCAGAAACACTCGTTCTCGTCCCAAGGTGATAACAAAGGTACCCAAGACATTTCGTGAAGATCAGTTCATAAATACAGACTCTAGCCCGAGCCGTATTGACATGTGTACTTACTGTGTGTAAGTTGCACTCGAAAAATCAAAGTTCATCTAATTTGCATAATTTCTGCATGAGAAAAAAACCCGTATTATATGCGATGTATCCCATGGTACTAAACATTCACACAAAAAATTATTCAAATCAGCGCTTTCATATGGAAGTTCTGTGCAAAAATTTGATTGTACCTAATTCTGTACAAAATGGCTGCCATCAGCCATCTTGAATTTCGGACCGGACCCCAAAACACTAGTTCTCGTCCCACGGTGATACCAAAGGTACCCAAAAAGTTTCGTAAAGATCGGTTCATAAATACGGCCTCTAGCCCGAGCTGTATTGGCATTTGCACTTACAGTGCTGAAAGTAACACCAAAAAATATCAAAATTAGTCTAATTTGCACAATTTACGCACGAGAAAAAATCCTGTATTATATGTGATGTATCCCATGGTACTAAACATTCATACAAAAAATTATTCAAATCATAGCTTTCATATGGAAGTTCTGTACAAAAAACAGATTTCTGCATCGTCAGTACAAAATGGCGCTGGCAGCTATCTTGAATTTCGGACCGCACCCAAAAACACTCGTTCTCGTCCCACGGTCATAACAAAGGTACCCAAGAAGTTTCGTAAAGATCGGTTCATAAATACGGCCTCTAGCCCGAGCCGTATTCCATTGTTGACGTACGGACAGACGGACAGACGGGCCATGACAAAAGCTCAAATTTGGCTTCGCCAAAATTGAGCTAAAAAAATATAGAAACATTCTGATTCCTCTTTTTTATCATTTTCTACTTATTTCCACTGGAGGGCGGTTTGGGTGTATTAGTGGCCGGTTAGGGTCAAAATGTAGGGGGGCGGTTTGGGTCAACTGTTTGGAAACTCAAGCCCACATTGTGGGCTTGTGTTCCCAAACAGTTGACCCAAATGCGCATACATGTTGTTGTGGCATTGTTGTGTCTATTTTCGGTGTTCATATGATATACCCTAAGGCTAAGAACAGAATGAGCTCAGCCTGTTCGCGAACACGAGTTCAAATACACCCGAAAATGCAAGAATCCAGATGTGGTTATTGAGGTGATTATTCCAAATAGCGTCAACGCCACAAGACGAGTTAATATTTTTAATACATTGGAATGAAATACAAATCTAACGAAGCCTAACATGATGATGAATTATGATAAATCTGATACCAAAAGCCAGGCAAACTGAATAATTATGGCAGCGTAAAACATATGCAAATTCACCTTGCTCCGATATTAACATGGCAACGTGGTGTGTATCCAGGTGAAGGCAGACAATTCGAAAACTCGCGACAAGTCCTTGGTGCTTGATTGATCGTTGAATAACCACCGGAACCCAGTGACCGATCACACAGGCCTCGCAATTTCACACCCAATAACGTGCCCCCAATTAGACAAATGTCCAACTTAATAACCTAAAGCTTTACCCAACGCAACTGTAATGAGCCAGCGTAAAATACAAAAATTGCCGAAAATGTGTCTTTAAAATTTTTTATGTTTTTCTTCTAAAATATTGATGGCTTGTGAACCCTCAGTATCTGACGATACGCAGTTAATAATAATTATACACCCCCAGGGTATATTAATTGTTCTGGTGGGTTTTAGGGTGTCCATCTATCTACTTTTAATTTGGGTGGGAAAAAAGAGATTTCTTCTACCTGCATGTTGAAATTTTCAACTAGGGGTCACATAATATGGTTTTGTTGAAATGTTTCGAAAAATAATATTTTTTCAGCTGCTGAATTTGCATATTACGTGGGCGGATGCGGGCGATTCGTTGGGTAAAGGGTTATTAACAGGGATAGAATTTCGCGAGAATCTGACTCTCGCAATGATTCTTGCAAATTCATTTCTGAACTGTACATTCCCGCAAAACTTTTTCGAAATTTTTCCCATTTAATTAACGAGGATGTACCTTTTAGACTTTATGCAACTAACAGTTTAAATTTGTACTGAAGGTACTGTAAATGGTTTGATGTATACGAGTTATCTGCAATTAACATTTATTCATTTAATGGGGTTTAACAACACATTCGACAGCCAGGGTCACCCCATGTCGGACTGTGTGCTAAGGCACACTGTATGTCGATGGTGCACTTGCCTTCAACTGCTACTAACTCTGCATCTAAAGAATTAGTAAGTGGGATTGTTTGACCATTACTTGCCACTGCTTAATGGTTACTCTGGCTTCCTCCACCCATAAAACTGTTCAGCATGATGTGACTCTGGCTGTTGAAGAAAATGTCATTAAAACCCAAAACAAACAAATAAATCTATTATTTATTTATTTATTGGTGTTTACGGTCACATACTTATGCACAATGGCTTATCGTGACCATGACAGATTTACGGGTGGAGAAAGCCGGAGTACCCGGAGAGAACCACCGAGCAACGGCGAGCAGCTGTCAGCTCTCCAACATCGTAACTCTGAACTCTGCACCGCAGCACAGGCAGGGTGAGATTGGTTGAAGACATGCACACCATCGACGTGCAGTACGCCTCAGTACACAGCGTCATCGTGCCCCCATGTAGGCAATCGGGGTGAAGTGTCTTGCCCAAGGACACAACGTGGTTGCCGCAGGTGGGATTCGAACCGAGGACCTCTCGGCTTGCAGCCTGCACCTCTACCAACTGAGCCACCGCGCCCCCAATAAATCTATTAACTGGTTGAGTGCTGGAAGCCCATATTTGGGCTTTATTCTGACGTGCAGGTGCTTCAACTTAAAGGCATCATTTTTGGTGGCTGAGCTTCATATTACCTTTGAAGTTAAATAATTTTGTCTGTCAGAATTTGCCTTTTTACAATTTATGAGAGAGTGCCTATTGGCACTCTCCCATAAATTGTAACAAGGCAAAGATACATAAACAAATTTTGATGACCAAAAATAATTCAGCACTCTACCAGTTAAGGAATAAACAATGAAATGGTTTGGTTCCGGTTAAGTGCGATAGGAAAAGAGGGTTATTCAGTAGGAAATTTTTTTTTAATCTTTTATTTTCTTATATAATTATTTAACTTTTTACCAAAAATAACAGCCAAAATTGGACAGCACTATTGACAAGAAACACCATACACACAAATCAAATATTTACAACATATTTTAGTTATTATGGACAAAACACAAGTGCCAAAATTATAAAATTGATTCAGTGTTGTTACTGGTTTTTGTATTTCGTTTTACTTTGATGTTTGATGATGTGAATTAGGCCTGGCATTTTCAGAAGAGCAATTTATTCGCGCGCCTACTGCTCGGCTTAAAAAAATTAAGGAGGGCAAAAACTTGCCCTCCTGGCCTTAGAAAATAATAATTACCATAACAGCTTGTTCCAAAATCACACATCTTTTCAGATCTCTGCTTTGTTAGTGGTCTCTGTAAGATGGCCACACAGCCGGAGGCCTGGAGGTGTGGGAGGGGCAGTGTAGCCATCTCAGAGAGACAACCTTGTAAGCAGCACCAAATAAAATGTACAAAGCCCACTCGGCAGAATTCATTTATAGTAAAACTTCGTTTTGCCACTTTAACTTTTGTAAGCTTGAGGAGAGATAATCAATCCTGTAGGCCATGCGAGGGAAGCGATTTTTAGCCCTCCTGCACTTTTAAAAATTCCAGGCCTGGTGAATGCTGTTACACTGTGACCATGGTCACAGCATAAACCCTTTCACGCCATCAAACGTCACTGATGGGAGGAGCTAATGCAATAATTAACTTGATGCCATCTTGGGGGAGGGGGGTGTGGGGGACTGAGTTGCAACAATTTTTCGGTGCAATCCAATTATATAGAGATCGGTGGTCAAGTCAGAAAGTAAGCAGACTTACATCTGCAAAATGAGGTCCCCAGAGGGTGAATTTAGTGATGCTACCCTGCAGGGTAGCATCACTAAATTTACCCTCTGTGAACCTCAATCTGAATCAGGGTCTCAAAACTAAACAGAAAGAGGTACCCAGAGGATAAATTGACCCACTGTATGGGCTAGCATCATCAAATTCACCCACTGGGGGCCTCATTCTGCAAAAGTCAGATGGCTTATTTTCAGGTCTGTCGATAGTATTATCCCATTTACGTTAGCGCAAGTCTGGTACTTACAGGATGCATGTCAGTACCGGTAGTGGCACAGGCATCACAGTACTGCTGTCAGTACCAAACCAGTACTGATAGCTGCAGTACCAACAGTACTTTGATAACCCTGGTTAAACTGTATGGTCTATGTTTGCATGTATCTGAGGTCAGGCCCATAAGTATATTCAGATATTGCTTTAAATGGATACACCATTTTTTGTCAAGCACACATAAAACAAGAGCTGGACTGTCGTCCGGTGCATACCCCCACGTGGTGTACCACCTAGTGTGGGCATACCTATGACCAAATATTATAGAAAACAAGTTCCATAATAATTTACTTAAGTTATGAAAGTTATGAATATTCGCGGACGGACTCATACACAAATGGATGGATGGACGCACAGATGCATGTAATCCAGTATATCCCCATTTTCTTCGAAAGTGGGGGTATAATGATGTCGGGCAGGTATGAAAATTGGGACTGGACAGAATGCCTGAACTATTCCATTTTTTCTCCTCTGACAACCAGGTGGTTCCACTTTACATGTGTGGCTTTGTGTTAAGAACATAAATATGATCTGTAACTCACACTGAGGTTATCTGTGGTATTATATTAACACACGCTGCTAATTTCTCTTTCACCAAACCACTGAAAACAAAAAAAATAAAAAACAGAAAAATTAATTTCACAGCATTTCATCAGAAGGTATTTTATGAATTTTTTTACCTTAGATTTCTGCACTCGTAGAATTCCTAAATACGCAGGAGCATAACTAAGGGGCATTAAAATGGTGTGTAACACCACACCCAACAATTTTTCCAGTCAGGACATTTTCAGCAGGATTGGAGTCTTTGGATATTGATTCTCTCTTGTGGGCTACAGTACAGCCGCTGTGGACATGTCACTTTCCACAGGTGGGCAATATTTCCCCGTACGCAATATTAGATTCCAAACACTAATTATAGGAATAATCATCAAAAATTTAATTAATGAAACACTAGGTACAAACCGGTGCTCATTAATTAAAATTTTTCTGATGATTTTTATTATGTGGTAAACACATGTGTGGACATCACTGTCCACATGTGGATTACGACAAAGTCCACTGTGGCTGTACTGTATCCTGCACTTTCTCAGAAACCTCGATTTGAGACTTACATGTAGGCTGGTGTCACACACAGTCCTAGTAATTCATCCTTGTTTCTGTGGAAAACTGGTGCTTCTACGGCAATTGTTGTGAAGCCTGTTCCATTGTAAAAATCATCA
The DNA here is from genome assembly GCA_031216915.1 of Pictodentalium vernedei. Classification (NCBI taxonomy): domain Eukaryota; kingdom Metazoa; phylum Mollusca; class Scaphopoda; order Dentaliida; family Dentaliidae; genus Pictodentalium; species Pictodentalium vernedei. The sequence goes on from CM062291.1 coordinate 376,578,605, forward strand.
GGGGGCAGGGATAGTCTCAATTGTATATGCAGTATGCAGTGAAATGAAAACTTTCAAGTGACTTCAGCATGTGAAAGTAGTTCAAGATACATGTACATGTGCATATAATCACAATCAATGTGAAGAATCTTTCACCCAATTTGGTCATGCTAATGTCAAGAACCATGTGAATGCTGAGAAAAAATCCTGAAAGTAAGCTGGTGACTTGCTCAATATGTATAATATGAGTGAAAATAAGATGCAGCATAACCACAAATTAAGTATCTCGCTGCCTCTATGTTGATAACACCAGAATCTGACATCAGTTTCAGGAAAGCTCTGTGACAGCTTTCCAGAAACTGATGTCAGATTCTGGTATTATCAACACAGAAGAAGCAGAACACAGTTGCTAGTGATTAAGCTACAACTTGTACTTTAAATTAAAAGATTAGCGCAACCCACATGGTTTGATTCCTTTTATATATATATACCACTTAATTAAAAGTCCTTTCTGTTCAGGCCAAATGGTTGTAGTGTTTTAAGTGTGAACATCCCAATGGACTTCACTCAATCGGCGCTGGTCCGTATTTGTAGAAGATTCCGGGTCGGAGTGTAGTACTTGTATAATACAGTAGCGAATGTCGGAAAAAGAATGATTGGAGCCATTGAAGTGAATGGCAATGGGTGTGTCCCGTGTATGTCTAATGTCCGCCATATGTTCTCGGATGCGGATACTGGAGTTTCTTTGTTTCACCAACATATTGTTTACCACATTGATTGCAGTGTATTAAGTATATGCAATTCCTGGTTCGGGCGGCTACTATTTGGCTGGTAACCGTGTTAAGGTCATTGTGGACCTGTTTCAATGTGATTTGTAATATTTGGCCGCTGGCCTGGATGAGGGTATCTTTTAGTCTCGTTTTGGTAATGTCATTGCGGGTGGTTCGAGAACTAGGTATTGTGGGTCAAAGTCCAGTGGGTGAGAGGTTGGAGGACGCACATTTATCTAGAAAAAGGCTTGATGTTCGAGTTTCAATTGTTTAATGCATAAGTTTCTAATAGTTTTGTATGTTGCCTTATTTTTCTCACTAATGAAGGTGACCGGAGCCGTGATGGTTCCCGGACCCGTTCGTGGTCTCTTGGCATTCGGCTCGTCTGTGTCCGACATCCTAACGGTAGTGTTACTAATGCTAGAGCTTAAACTCAAGGTGCTAATCGAACCAGATACTGTGGCCGTAGATAGACTAGCCATGACTATTACAACAAGTCTAAAAATATACAGCAAATAAAACAACTCAATAGAGTTCAAGGGGACCTGTGCATAGAAATCCCGTGAATGAGTCTGATAGGTACGCCTAACCGGTTTCGTTCTGATTGGAGAACTCGTCAGAGGCAAAGGTAACTACTTGCGGCTCAGCCTTATATACTATCTCGGCTCAGTGTGGCAGATGCAGAGTGATGACGTGTTTGACAAATGCTAGGGGTGTTTGTATTGGCACTTACTGATTTTGGTGAGAGGTACATCCAAAGCGATGTATCGAATGACGTCATCCCATTGTTTCAATTGTTGAGTGGAAAAACCCAAATGTAGGGTAAAGGGAGGTAATAATAGTGGGAATAACACTCTGGAATAGATCTAAACAACCGATGATTTGCATCCTCGGTAGTATTTTTGCTAAGGATATTTTTTGTTTTCTCGGCACTTTCCTCGACACAGCTGATTGCTGAGGGTGAATTGCCAGGGCTGCACACACACACACAGCACCCAATTCGGGCCATTGGGAGCCCAGCCTGACCAACTTGAAGTACCAGTACAGTATGTATTAATTAAACAGAAGACTGTTATATGTAGATTTTATTTATTCAATGATAAATTTTGAAGTAGTCTTGAATATTTTAACTGCAATCCTGACAGACTAATATTCCAACTACTTTGATGAAGGCACGCCTTCATGATGTAAATGGAATATTAGTTAAAAAAAAATGACATAACAATCGGGCCAAATGGGGTTCACATTTCCTTCCCCCTCCCCCATCTTCATGACTTCCCTGTATACACAGTAGGGAGAAATGTCATGAAGGGTAAAAAAAAGTATGAAAACATTTGCCGAACAAGCAAATATTGTATTAAGGCATGTCAAAGTACGATAATCATGCTTTATGATTACTTTGATGTCATCACAGAATAATTTCTTTGAAGTAGCCGATGACTGACAGCGCCTTTGTTGTCATTAAATGTGAGGTTTGAAAAAGTCAAAATTGTCGGCCTTATCATGGCCGTGGTGCAGACAGAACATGCACCTGTGGAGTGTTTTGATATGTTAATTCACAAATAAGTTAAAAGTATGTCATGCAAGTGTGCCATACACGATTATTAGCCTGTTTACCCCCATTCAATTAGGAATATCCGGATAAAATAATTTTGGACCGGTGTCACACGTCATCTTCCCCCCCTGGATATCTTCCCCCATCTTCCCCCCCTGGATATCTTCCCCCCTCCAGGGGGGAAAATACAGGCCTCGATTTATTCGGTTTCGCATCGCAAAATGCGAAGCAAAAATTGTGAGCTGCGATGCAATAGCTCGAATTGGATAGCACTTTTTGTTTTTTCCTTCAGGACAAAATGTTAAAAGATAAAATATTCTTACAATCGCTGAATTGGATGGTATGGTGTATAATGTCGCAAAGTGTGTAATATTTTTTTTATCAACGACCGTATGTAGCTTGTTGAGCGCATATAGCTTCTGATAGGTGGCTGGGGAAATCCCAATTGTGTTGAACCGGAATGTCTTGGACACACATTTACATATTTCTGGGACATATAAACACGTGTCTCGTGAAACTGAAAGTACAATATGTCACTTTTCGTGTGTTCTAGAGGACACACAACGATAATGTAGGCTATAATTAGACAAATTTGTAGATATATTAAAGATGGGATCAACCTAAATCATAGAGATAGATGTTTTACCGGGTCTCCTTAAAATAATTTCTCTTCATTCACTTGGAAAATTGAGTTTCAAAGTAAGACTAAGTTACAATCCCAGTAGTCCAAACTTGAACTTGAAGGCCGTAATTTAATTTTCTATGTTGGTACGTCCTGGAAGGACGTACCAACGTAAAGAAATAACTTTCGACCTTCAAGACTAAGTTTGGACTACAATCCCAGTTGCCAGTGAATTATGTATTTCAGGTCAGGTTTTTTTAAATTTTCTCACTCCGGATCGAAACAAGGTTGGACCCTCAATCTGGGCTACAAAAAAAGTTGCTAATCAATTTTCAAAAAACAAATCGAGGCCTGAGATATCCTAGTATATCTTCCCCCCACCCTGAATATCCCCCCCCCCCCCCCCACCACGCAATTTTTTTTTGAATTAATTTAACATTATTTGATGATGAAATGGCGAGAAAAATTTTTTTTTTTGCAGAATGTTGTTTTTTTCAGGTTCAACCTAGATATCTTTCTTTCATCCAGTTGAAAACCTGTGACAAAAAATCATTTCAGTATTTTCTCAACTATTCTGGTTCATGTTGTCATGTGACATGAAGTGTAACTGTTTTGGGTAGAGAAATTGGTTTCAGATATAAGCACTGAGTTAGGGTTGGTTGGAATGGGAGATGGGAGGGTGGGGGGGAGATATCCAGGCTTGGATATCTTCCCTCCACCATGACAAAAAATGTTTTGTCAAACATTTGACATTAATTGATGAAAGATATCCAGGTCTGGATATAAACAAGAGAAAATTAACTACCCACAAAAGATTTGATATTTTTATTCACTCCAGACTATATCAACAACAACAACCTAACAAAGCAATGTAATTTGTTATAGCACTTAAACAAAAGTTGTTATAGCACATGAAACATTGTATACAAACAACAGGGATGATGCAGCTTGAAGCTACTTCCCATAATTGTCCATCTTTGACATTGCCATGGTCAATTTTCAAGGTACATGGGTAACCCTTTGGTTGGAATGGGAGGTGGGGTGGGTGGGTGGGTGGGGTGGGGTGGGGGTGGGATACCCAGGTTGGGGGAAGATATACTAGGATATCTCCCCCACCCCCACGGGGGGGGGGGAGATATCCTGTTACACCAGTACCAGCGTGACAAAAGCTTCAGTACCGGTACCAGTTGAAGCAGAGGGAACTGATGATACCAGTACCGATACACCGGTAAGGCGGTTGACATGCCTGATTGTATTACTTCTTAAATTTTCTTGACATAACTTGAGATTTGTCTGATGTTTTCAAAAATTTGATTAGAAAGTAATTTTCATCTTGGTTTTCAACTAGAGTGATGAAACGCATGCAGCCTGACTGTCCCAGGAATGGCAATGCTTAGACGCAAAATAGTCGGAGCCATTTTTTGTCAACAGTTTACCTAACGAATCTGCCATATCTGCACTCGTGATATACAAAATTTGCAATTCAAATTTTATTTTTTCATTTCTCTACTTCAAAACATAACTCATGACCTATTAATGGAACAAACTTGATGAGCTTGTTCTAATAAGGAGTAATAAGCCATGGTTAGAAGTAAATAAAAAATGAAAAAATCTGATGTTTCAGAAAAATAATTTGTACTGTTGGCTCAACTTGTGTTAGGTAAAGGATTAAAGATGCAGTACATAAAGCAATGTTAGGCTATACGAGTCAATTTTCTTTTTTGTATGTAATAACTCCCAATCCTTCAAAATGCATTTTGGGAATAATTGCCTAAGTGACAGGTTTGTGTGTGTGTGTGTGTGTGTGGGTGGGGGTGGGGGTGGGGGGGGGGAGAAGGAAGGGGGGGAGGGAGTTGTGGAACCTATATTGAAACCTGCCCTGTATTACTAGCTGGAAAAGAGACATATCAACTTTGGTTGAAATCAAATAATCCAAACTGCAGTTATCAGTCGGAAACCAATTGTTTACAGACAGATGGATGGACCGACAGATGGACGGACAAAAGTCATGACTATAGCCTGACTATAAACAGTCAGGCTAAAAATGCATTTTGTACCAAAGAAAAAATATTGCATGAATGGTCCTGGGTGAGGAGGAGGTGGGGTGGGGGTGAGGGGCAGGAGGGGGGAGGGGGAGAGTGGGGGTGTGTTAGGGGAGTCCATTTTTTTTCCACATGTGGTCAGTCTAAGTCTAAAATCCTTCAGAATGCATTTTGAGCAGAGAAAAAAAAAATACCTAACTGGCGGGGTGGGGGTGGGTGGTGGTGTTTGTCTGGGTTTTTAACCACAAACTTTAACCAAAACTGTAAAAAAGCATTTTTGACGAAAAAAAAAGTGCCTAATTGGCCCCCCCGGGGGCGGGGGGGTTGATGGGTGGGGGGGTTACGTGAGTTTAAAAAAAGGTTCTGCATGTATTGACTGTAAATAGTTCAAAATGCATATTTGAGGAAAGAAAAAAAAATGCCTAATTGGGGGGGGGGGGGGGGGGGGGGGAGTGATAAGTTCTGTCTGGATTTTTAACCACAAACTTTAACCAAAACTGTAAAAAAGCATTTTTGACAAAAGAAAAAACAAGAGCGCTCGTAACGCTGAAGCAATGCAATTTCCCCTACCGGACTGATGAGCCTTAATAATTATACAAATGTTATAACCTAGATGTGATCAGCATGAATTCCATTGAAGCATTTCTAAAAAAAGTCCAGAAAACTGATTATTTGGCGCTTTTCCGTATTTCCAAGGGCCATAACTCACACAAGAATAATGCAATCAGCATGAAACTCAAACTTGATCTGGAAGTCGTCGTTCTATAGTAGGTCACCAAGAATGAAATCATTCGGTTGAAGCATGTCCAAAAAAAGTCCGGAAAACTAAAGTATGACTGACAGACTGACTGACAGACTGACGGATGGACAGAGTACAAATGAAACTTGATCTGTAAGTCATCGTTCTATAGTAGGTTACCAAAAATGAAATCATTCTGCTGAAGCGTTTCCAAAAAAAGTCCGGAAAACTAAAGTTTAACCGACAGACTGACTGACAGACTGATGGATGGATGGACAGAGTGTAAATGAAACTTGATCTGTAAGTCATCGTTCTATAGTAGGTTACCAAAAATGAAATCATTCCATTGAAGCATTTCCAAAAAAAGTCCGGAAAACTAAAGTACAACCGACGGACTGACTGAGACTGACGGATGGATGGACAGAGTGTAAATGAAACGTGATCTGTAAGTCATCGTTCTATAGTAGGTTACCAAAAATGAAATCATTCTGTTGAAGCGTTTCCAGAAAAAGTCCGGAAAGTTAAAAAATTTATAGTAATTTATATATTTTTTATACTTACCAATGACCCAGACTTAGCTGGTGCTAACTCTAACAAAACCAGGGCCAAACACAAATTTTGCCCCCCAATCCCCAAAATTTGCATCCAAAACAAAAAGAAATCATGTCCTAAAGGACCTCCATACTATGCCTCTACTGCGCATGCGCAGTGACGCAGACGTCCCGAAATTGGCGCCAATTATCATTCTTACTGGCAGTGCCTGGTCAGCGCTATGTACTCAGCGGGGAGGCAAGAGTTCTCAACTCCAGGGAGGGCCATCCCCGTCTGGGTCATTGGTAAGTATAAAAAATATATAAATTACTATAATTTTTTTAACATGTTTATACTGTACCAATGACCCAGACTTAGCTGAATAGTAAACAGGCTGGAGGGCCTAGGACATAGAGGAAAATCCAATAAGCTCAACTATATAGTAAAGAGGTAACCCCTTAAGGAGAAAAGGAGTATTAGGCTTTACATGTATCTTTCTTATTTAATATTAAATTAGAAAGATACACTACCCTTAATAATTGAGCACAATAACATTCACGTTCTCTATTAACATCCAGTATAACCCTTATACTAATTATTTTTAAAGCAAGCCAATAAATAAAGTAGTTCAGAGAATTGAGACTCTTTATAGTCATTTAAAAGTGTCCGAGTATTGTATATTAAAGCCCGTTTGACACTTGACATATACAAATGCTTCACACCGAGCTACACTTTAAAAATAAGACATGAATGAATTTAACATTAATATTACACTTTAAAACCATCCCGGAAGCGACTCAGAAATACTGACTTGGAGGAGGCATTCCCTTGCTTTTCACTATAAAGCAGGTGACCTAAGGGAACACCCGCCCCCCCCCCCCCCCTTCCCCTTGCCCTGGGTCAAATAGCCCAGAGCAAAGAGGGCAGCCGGACAGAGTCACTGCCGGAACAGAAAGCCTGCATAACTATAGTTGCAACTGTTTAGTGGACGACATTCTGAGCAACAGATAACGGACCTAAACAATGCAGGTCTCCAGAAATGGACTCAATATTTCTGAGATAAAAATTCGTAAATGTGGATGGCTGAGACCAATAATCAGCCTTCATTAAATCTGTAATAGCAACACTATTAGCATAAGCCCAGGAAGTAGAAAGAGCTCTTACTTCATGAGCAGAAATCTTAAGCACAGACTGCTGAGAAGAAGATAAATCTTCATAAGCAGTACGGATAGTTAACTGAATCCATCTAGCAATAGAATGGACCGAAATGTCCTTTCTATTAGGCATCAAAGACAGAAAGAAACGTTTCCGTCCCTTTCTGATAAACTGAGATCTCTGTTTATAGATACGTAATGCTCTAACAGGACAGAGTAAAGGCCTACGCCCGTCTGAAGACGGAAGAGCCTTAATAACAATAGGTTCCGGATATTTATTAGGAGCCTGATTCTTAGCTAAATGAAAGTGTCAATGACACTGTAGCTCAACTTGTCAAGACAAAGACATGTACATGTATAGTATGTGACACAGCAATGACAAACATCTAGGTAATGACCTGATAACAAAGGTACATATAAAGTACTGTAACGGTCTGTACATGAATACTGACCGTTGCCTGTAACAAATGTATAGGTAAAGTATTGTAAAGGTGGGTGACAGTCAGATGCTGAACTAGAAAAAATCTTTGAGTCCCAGAGTGGGTCTGACTGAACCCCAAAATATTTGTTCTCATAGCACAGTGATAACAAAGGCACCCCAAAACACATTCGTTCCTGTCAAGGTGAAAACAAAAGTACTCAAGAAGTTTTGTGAAGATCAGTTCATAAATACGAGCTGTATAGAACTTGTGACAAAAAACTGATTGGACCTAATTTCGGTACAAAATGGCCACTGGCAGCCATCTTGAATTTTGGACCGTACCCAGAAACACTCATTCTCATCCCAAGGAGATAACAAAGGTACCCAAGAAGTTTTGTGAAGATCGGTTCATAAATACAGCCTCTACCCTGAGCCGTATTGACATGTGTGCTTACATTGTGTAAGTAGCACTGAATAAATCAAAGTTCATCTAATTTGCATAATTTCGGCACGAAAAAAAACCCCTTACAATATGTGATGTATTCCATGTTACTAAACATTCATACAAAAATTTATTCAAATCAGAACTTTCATACAGAAGTTCTATACAAAAGACTGATTGCACTAATTTTGGTACAAAATGGCTGCTGGTGGCCATCTTGAATTTCGGACCACACCCAAAAACACTCGCTCTCATCCCACGGGGATAACAAAGGTACCCAAGAAGTTTCGTAAAGATTGGTTCACAAATATGGCCTCTAGTCTGAGCTGTATAGAAGATGTGTACAAAAAACTGATTAGACCTAATTTCGGTACAAAATGGCCACTGGCAGCCATCTTGAATTTCAGACCGCACCCAGAAACACTCGTTCTCGTCCCAAGGTGATAACAAAGGTACCCAAGACATTTCGTGAAGATCAGTTCATAAATACAGACTCTAGTCTGAGCCGTATTGACATGTGTACTTACTGTGTGTAAGTCGCACTGAAAAAATCAAAGTTCATCTAATTTGCATAATTTCTGCACGAGAAAAAAACCCGTATTATATGTGATGCATCCCATGGTACTAAACATTCACACAAAATAATTATTCAAATCAGGGCTTTCATATGGAAGTTCTGTGCAAAAATCTGATTGCACCTAATTTTGTACAAAATGGCTGCCATCGGCCATCTTGAATTTCGGACCGGACCCAAAAACACTCGTTCTCGTCCCATGGTGATACCAAAGGTACCCAAGAAGTTTCGTAAAGATCGGTTCATAAATACGGCCTCTAGCCCGAGCCGTATTGGCATTTGCACTTACAGTGCTGAAAGTAACCCCAAAAAACATCAAAATTAGTCTAATTTGCACAATTTACGTACGAGAAAAAAACCCGTATTATATGTGATGTATCCCATGGTACTAAACATTCATACAAAAAATTATTCAAATCAGAGCTTTCATATGGAAGTTCTGTACAAAAAACAGATTTCTACATCGTCGGTACAAAATGGCGGCTGGCAGCCATCTTGAATTTCGGACCGCACCCAAAAACACTCGTTCTCGTCCCACGGTCATAACAAAGGTACCCAAGAAGTTTCGTAAAGATTGGCTCATAAATACGGCCTCTAGCCCGAGCCATAGCAGCTTGGCACTTACAGCTCTGAAAGTAACACTAAATAAATCAAAGTCAGTCTAATTTGCATAATTTACGCACGAGAAAAAAACCCGTATTATATGTGATGTATCCCATGGTACTAAACATTTATACAAAACTTTATTCAAATCAGAACTTTCATACAGAAGTTCTGTACAAAAAACTGATTTTTGCATCATCGGTACAAAATGGCCACTGGCAGCCATCTTGAATTTCAGACCACACCTAAAAACACTCGTTCCCGTCCCAGGGTCATAACAAAGGTACACAAGAAGTTTCGTAAAGATCGGTTCATAAATATGACCTCTAGCCCGAGCCATAGCCAATTGTTGACGTACGGACAGACGGACAGACGGACAGATGGCCAGACGGACAGACGGACGGACGGACAGACGGACGACGGACGACGGGCCATGACAATAGCTCAAATTTGACTTCGTCAAAGTTGAGCTAAAAACCCACACTAGTAGTGAAGGTGATAGTGTTCCCAATACTACGATAATGAGAATCATCCACCGATAGTGCATGAAGCTCACTGACTCTTCTAGCAGAAGAGAAAGCTAAGAGAAAAGCTGTCTTATAAGATAAGAATTTGAAATCTACTGTCCCAAGAGGTTCAAATGGCTTTTCCTTCAATTTAAGAAGAACCCAACCTAAATTTCACTTAGGAATTAATCTAAGAGTTCTGGGTCTATTTATCGAAAAGTTTCTAACCAACTTAGATAAAGAGACATTAGATCCAATTTGTAAACTATCATGATGTGCATAGGTATCGGATAACATAGATCTATAACCCTTTATAGTAACAGGCTGCAGTTTGATTTCGTCAAACAAGTATACTAGAAAGTTTGCAATGTCTGGTATAGAGGGATCGAATATATCTACAGAATGATCCCTACACCAACGACGAAAAACCTTCCACTTAGCCGCATAGTTTAGCGAAGAGGAGGTCCTCCTACAGTTAGAAATCGCGTCCACTGCTCGTCCTGTAAAGTGCTTGCCATGCAAGAAGGACCGCACAACGGAAAAACGTGACGGTTGAGACCTTGCGGGTTGTGATGGAGTTGGCGCGATTTCCCCTGCGAAAGAAGATCCTCCCGTGGCGGAAGCTTTCGCGGTAGGTCCCACAACAGACACCTGAGTAGATTTATCCACGGTCTCTGTGGCGACAGAGATGCTACCAACAGAATCTTGCATTAAGATTGTTTTATCTTTAGCAATACTTGTTGAATTAACGGCGCTGGAGGATACGCATATCCTATCATTCCGTCCCAAGGGATCGACAGAGCGTCTACTGCAAATGCTCTTGGATCCGGACACGGAGACACATACGTCTGCAACTGATTGTTGAGATGTGTCGCAAATAAGTCTATCATTGGCCGTTCCCATTGGTAGCAAATCTGATTGAATACTTGTTTGTTGAGAGTCCACTCCGACGGCAACAAGCGACCCTTTCGTGAAAGGGAGTCTGCTAGCACATTCAGACGAGCCGGTATGTGACGGACCGAAAGAAGAATGTGATGTTCTAGCGCAAACAGAAGGATTCTTTCCGTTAGATTGAACAACGGAACTGAATGAGTGCCTCCCTGATTCCGTATATACGCCACTACTGTCGTATTGTCGGATAGGATTTGGACATGAGCATCGTGAATAATGTCCATCCAGTGACGTAACGCAAGCCAAATTGACATCATTTCCTTGATGTTTATGTGCTTGCACAGGAATTGCGGATCCCAAAGACCCTGGCATCTCGAATCCGTTGGGATTAATGATGCACCCCAACCTGTTTGACTGGCATCCGTCATAACGGTAAAACTCGGATCCGGCAACTGCAGTGGAACTCCCTAAGTTAACCACTGAATGTTTGCCCAAGTCTGAATCTCTTGTTTCACTTGATCTGACAAGAGAACGTCTACATCGAGCGAATGAATTTTCACACTCCAATTCTGAGTCAAGAAAATTTGAAGAGGACGTGTGTGTAACCGCCCCATCGGAATGAGATCCGCAGCGGCTCCGCACAGACCTATCAGTCTCATAAATTCTCTCGCCGTGACTTTGTCTGCGTGCAGACAATAGCGAGCGTAACAACTGACTAATTTCGCTCTGGTTAACGGCAGACGAACGAGATTGTTGTGCGTCTCGAAGCTCATTCCCAGATGAGTGAATGACTTGGACGGCACCAGATCCGACTTCTCCTCGTTTACTATAAAACCGAGACGTCGGAGCAATAGAAGAAGATTCTGAACATCGTTCTGAAGCGTTAACTCGTTGCCGTACCTCTGAAGAATGTCGTCCAGGTAGGCCGACGTTACTGCAGACGAATGAGCTCGGAAGTAGATCATTACCGAGTTCATTACCCGAGTGAAAGCCCAGGGTGCTAGATTCAATCCGAAGCACATCGCCCGGAATTCATACACCACTCCTAGGACTGCGAAGCGTAGATACTTTCGGAATGTCGGATGTACCATGACATAAAGTACGCATCTTTGAGATCTATGCTCGTTGCATAATCGTTCACCCGAATACTCGCTCTGACCGATCGAATCGTCTCCATATAAAACTTCGGAGCGACGATCAGCTTGTTTATCCAGCTCAAATCTATGACTGGACGGAACGAGCCGTCTGGTTTCGGAACCAGAAACAGATGGCTGTAGAATCCCAGAGATTCCTGGTTTTCTACGACCTCTACCGCGTTCTTCATTAAAAGAGACTGCACCTCTGATAACAGAGCGTCTCTTTTCTGCGGATTTGACGGAAGATGAGTCCACTTTGGACTTCGAGTTAATGGAGGCTTTCGTTTGAAGGATATCTTTAGACCTTCCGAAGTCACTCCTCTCACCCAAGGGTCGTCCGTAATCGACGCCCATTCTTGTGAAAAGCTCGACAACCTTCCGCCAACCGGAACGCGATAGAGGTTTAAGCCATCACCTCCTGGACCTGCGAGGCCTGCGGTAGGAGAAACCACGTCTTCCACGGCCCGCACCTCGCCCCGTCGACCTCGGGGCATCCGACCGATTGTCCCGGCCTGAAGGACGTCCCGAACGAGAGTCGCTATCCTGACGGTCTCTCGAATAAGACCAAGAGGACGCACCGGAACCTCTATAGGAACCTCTCTTGGGCGCATTAGACCCAGAAGTGCCTGTCTTATTCGTGTCTGCTGTATCCGACTTCTTAGGAGCAGATTTGAACAACAGAGAATCCTTAGCTTTCTTTGTAATTTTATCATAAATAGCGGAAAGCTTGCCGTCAAAGAGAAGTTCTCCTGAGACCGAAGCGACTCTAAGAGAGTTCTTCACCTTAGAATCCACTAGTGTGGATGTAGCTAGGGCTGCGTCACGTCTAACCAACTCCAGATTTGCCACTGAAAGGGCGGAGTTACACGTGGAATAAGCTACTGCCCTTGAAAGAAGTCTTAAAGAGGATTGTATATCCTGAAACTCTTTCCCCTGAAGGCGCAGTGATAACGCCTTAGTAAGGTGATCTGCGTAAGATAAGGCATCTAAATTGGCTCTGTTAGACGCAATAGCTGTTTCCAACACCGCGGTTGGAATAGAAGCTGACGACGGTAATGATAGCTCTAAGTCTTCCGCCTCGTCGTCCATACGCAGAGGAACTCTCGGTATACCCTGTCCTGCCGTATCGAATTTATTCCTTGCATTAATGAAAGGCAGGTTGAGAGTATTAGCGGACAAGAAACCTGCTTTCCCCGTCCTGGAAGCAAGTTTAAATATAGCGTCGTTCAATAATTCAAATGTTCTTGCAACATTATTGGACTGCGACGGAAACTCAGGAGCGATATCCCTGAACCGCTCAAAAAATTCAGAGTCCAATGACGCTATAATTCTCTTGTCCGGAACCGCAGCAGTCTGGCCCGACGGAACAACTTGAGGGAGAAAGTGCCGGATGAAGTCCACGGCAGCTTTATGTTGTTCCGAAAGGGATAGCTCCAAGTCATCCGTATCCCTTTCACCATCCGGTCGGACCTCATGATGTTCCCGGTCGTCCGCCCCCGATGCTTCGGTGGAGCGTACCGACCCAGCGCCGTCGGATAATTCTCGATCCGACACCGTTTCTGTCGGCTGCTGGGATGCTGCGATAAGCTGTGCTATCTGCACAAGAATGTCCGGCGTCGAGACCTGCGGAGGCGCAGTCTTTCGCTGCTTCGCCGAGGGCAGCTCCGCATCAGATGGCTCCCGCATACTTTTCCTATGCGAACGTCCGGAGTCCATCGGTCTCGAATCCCTGGCTGCCGGATGGTGTGACCTGGTCACCGAAGAATCCTTGATCGGCGAAGCTGGTAATATATCGGCGGTCACGCAGCCAAGGTGCGGTCGTGTGCGCTGACGAGAAGAGGAAGCCTTAACAGTCTCTGCGGACTGCTTATACAACGGAGCGTCCCGAGCGATGGACGTATGCTCCGCTAAAGACACATTTTGTACCACAACATCTGGTCCCAGATGTTGTTGTACGAGAGGGGCCTCTCTCGCTCGCGGCCCGGCTGGACCTGGACGAGCTAGGAACCGGACTCAAAGGCTTCCTCCGTTCTCGCTTACTATCCGCCGTCACTGGGTGTGCATCTATTATGTTTATAGTGCTCGCATCACCCAAAACTTCCTCTTGTACCGCATCAGACGAACCCGGCTGCCGAACCATTCGGTGAATGGACGCTACACCGGGCGAGCTAGCGGACGACATTTGTCTAATCTCCATGAGCACTTTTGCCGCTAGCTCTGAATTCATTTGTGACGACGGACGCACACTTGTAGAAGATAACATGGAAACATCACCCTGTTCTGGTTCCTCTGAAATAGAAACTGAGAGAGTAGAGTGACCTTGCGGAGAAAGAGCCGGCATCGCCCTTTCTCCAGAAACAACATATCGTGACACACGTTTCCAATGTTTCTCATCCCAATATTCACATATAGGACAGGGATTAATGCGAGAACACTGACTACAATTAATACAATGATCATGAAAGTCAGAGGAAGATTTCTTCCTATTACAATTTGAACAATGTCCCTTCATTGTGAAAGAACAACAATAAGTCCTAGTTACTCGCAAAAACCCCTGACACAAAGATACATAATAACATGATCCATTAATAAATGAAAAAACAATTGCAAATCAAAATAATTTTGAAAAAATAATTTTTCAGCGAAGCCCAAGTTGTTGAAAAGTAACATTGAGCCCCGATGGATCCGATGGCAAAGTAGGTCAAAAATTTTAAATTTATATTAAATAATTAATGAGACACTTACGGATAATATAAATGTATCTTATAGTGAGATAAAGTACAGCAAAGGCAAACAGCCCCCCTCAAAAAAGGCTGTTGCCAATGTAAACAAACAGTGTAAAACACCAGAAAACATGACTCCAGGCACTGAAAAAACTGGCCCGGAATCAGTCATCAAATTACACTCTATCTGATGCAAAACAGAGACTCCCAGGGGAGAATCTGCAGAACATCAGATGGAAGATGCAGAACACAAACGTTATACACCCATGGGTGAAAACGTAACTATGGGGAAAATAACAGAAAACATTCTATAACCAAGCAACTCTCCCAGGAAATTTTAGAAATGAAATTTCTCAAAAATATGCCAAAAGCATGGGAGAATTGCAAGGGGGGACTTTAGAAGGCTAGGGGAGAGGAAACACTGAATAAGCAGTGCAACAATTAGCAAGAATGACAACAAGAGGCCCATGCCTCGAAAATAGGCAACTTAACATAATTTCATCAAAAAATTTTAAGTACAGCCCTGATTATTTTTTGTCACTTCTTTTTCCTCTCCTCCTTCTATCCTCCTTAGAATCACATTTTCTCCAAAAATTACGTGTCTGGCATCCTTTAAACTGAGATTTACAAGCACAAAGATCAGTGAGATGTTGACTGATGAAGGGCCAAACAGAGAATGATAATTGGCGCCAATTTCGGGACGTCTGCGTCACTGCGCATGCGCAGTAGAGGCGTAGTATGGAGGTCCTTTAGGACATGATTTCTTTTTGTTTTGGATGCAAATTTTGGGGATTGGGGGGCAAAATTTGTGTTTGGCCCTGGTTTTGTTAGAGTTAGCACCAGCTAAGTCTGGGTCATTGGTACAGTATAAAAATACTGATATTTTGGCGGTTTTCCGTATTTCCAAGGGCAATAACTCACACAAGAATAAGGCAATCAGCATGAAACTTGATCTGTAAGTCATCCTTCTATAGTAGGTTACCAAAAATGAAACATTCCGTTGAAGCGTTTCCAAAAAAAATTCGGAAAACTGAAATTTTGTCGCTTTTCCTTATTTACAAGGGCCATAACTCACACAAGAATAATGCAATCAGCATGAAACTCAAACTTGATCTGTAAGTCATCGTTCTATAGTAGTTTACCAAAAATGAAATCATTCCGTTGAAGCGTTTCCAAAAAAAACTCTGGAAAACTGATATTTTGGGGCTTTTCCATATTTCCAAGGGCCGTAACTCACACAAGAATAATGCAATCAGCATGAAACTCAAACTTGATCTGTAAGTCATCGTTCTACAGTAGTTTACCAAAAATGAAATCATTTCGTTGAAGCGTTTCCCAAAAAAACTCCGGAAAACTGATATTTTAGTGCTTTTCCATATTTCCAAGGGCCGTAACTCACACAAGAATAATGCAATCAGCATGAAACTCAAACTTGATCTGTAAGTCATCATTCTATAGTAGTTTACCAAAAATGAAATCATTCTGTTGAAGAGTTTCAAAAAAAAACTCCGGAAAACTGATATTTTGGTGCTTTTTTCCCATAATTCCAAGGGCCGTAACTCACACAAGAATAATGCAATCAGCATGAAACTCAAACTTGATCTGTAAGTCATCGTTCTATAGTAGTTTACCAAAAATGAAATCATTCCGTTGAAGCGTTTCCAAAAAAACTCTGGAAACTGACAGACTGACGGATGGACAGAGTGCAAACTTATAGCCCCCTTCGGCGATGCCGGTAGGGGACTAAAAAAGGTTCAGCATGTAGTGACTGTAAATAGTTCAAAATGCATATTGGGAGGAAATAAAAATTGGAGGGGGGAGGGGGCGGTGGTGTTTGGGTTTTTAATCAAAACTGTAAACAAGCATTTTTGACGAAAGAAAAAAAAAAGTGCCTAATTGGCCCCCGGTGGGTGGGTGGGGGTGGCAAGGGGGGGGGGGGGGGGTACGCAAGTTTGAAAAAGGTTCTGCATGTAGTGACTGTAAATAGTTCAAAATGCATATTGGAGAAAAGAAGAAAAAAAGCCCAATGGGGGTGGGGGGGTAGGGAGTGGGGTGTTTATCTGGGTTTTTAACCACAAACTTGGAGTCATCCTACCAAGCTACAATGAAATCCCTTCATAATTATGGCCTGTGGAATATTCTAAAGGTTTTCGGGCCTCTGTTGCCATCACAGTTGCCCAAAAGGGGATGTTCTCATCTAGACATTATATGAAGTCAACCTATCAAGTTACAATGAAATCCCTCCATAAATGTGACCTGTAGACTGTGCTAAAGGTTTTGGGGCTTTGGGCCCCTGTTGCCATCACAGTTGCCCAAAAGGGGACATTCTCATCTAGACATTATATGAAGTCAACCTATCAAGTTACAATGAAATCCCTCCATAAATATGACGTGTAGACTGTGCTAAAGGTTTTTGGGCTGCGGGCTTGGGCAGCCATCATGGTTGAATGATTGCAACCAAAAGGGGGACATTCTCATGTGGGCATCATGTGGATTGATCCTTTCGAAGTTACAATGAAATCCCTTCATAAATATGACCTGTAGACTGTGCTGAAGGTTTTCGGGCTTCGGGCACCTGTAGCCGTCACATTTGCCCAATCACGTCCAAAAGGGGACTTTCTCATGTAGACATTATATGAAGTCAACCTATCAAGTTACAATGAAATCCCTCCATAAATATGACGTGTAGACTGTGCTCAAGGTTTTCGGGCTTCGGGCTCAGGTAGCCATCATGGTTGAATGATCGCAACCAAAAGGGGACATTCTCATGTGGGCATCATGTGGATTGATCCTACGAAGTTACAATGAAATCCCTTCATAAATATGACCTGTAGACTGTGCTGAAGGTTTTTGGGCTTCGGGCACCTGTAGCCGTCACAGTTGGCCAATCACGTCCAAAAGGGAACTTTCTCATGTAGACATTATATGAAGTCAACCTATCAAGTTACAATGAAATCCCTCCATAAATATGACCTGTAGACTGTGCTAAAGGCTTTCAGGTTTTGGGCTCAGGCAGTCGTGATGGTTGATAGATCACGCCCAAATGGGGACGTTCTCATCTAGGCATTATACAGAGACATTCTATGAAGATGCAATGAAATCCCTTCATAAATATGACCTGTAGACTGTGCTAATGGTTTTCGGGTTTTGGGCTCGGGCAGCCATACCGGTTGACCGATCACGACCAAAAGGGGACGTTCTCATGTAGACATGACCTAAAACCTGCACATGAAATTTTGTGATGATCAGACAAGAACTACCGGGTATAGCCTGTACTTGAAGGTTGAATAAAAAACTTTAACAACAAATTTTAACCACAACTCCAAATGTCAACTGAACAGGAAAAGAAAAAAAAAAAAAAAAAAAAAAAAAAAAAACCCACTAGAACCTTCAGTAAAAAACTTTAACCACAAACTTTAACCAAAACTGTAAATGTTAACAGATGGACAGACGGCCGGACGGACGGACAGACAAAAGTCATTACTTTTGCCCTCACTATAAACAGTCGGGCTAAAAAGTAATGAAAAATAAGGAACATGATGCTTGACTGACAGAATTTGGTTAGCAATTGAACATATTTTAATAGTATTTTGCAATGCGAATCCGGTTATCAGACACCCTGCAGTGCACATATGAACAAAATTAATTTGGTGGAATATCTCCTACTATATCCTTCTATAGACCATAGCATACCAAACATCTCAAATAGAAACATGAATTGAAAATTAACTAGTGTTCAACCGATCACCAAAAATGGCCGCCAACCGATTACCTGTTATTTGAACTCACTCTCGGCCGATTCCCATGCCGATTCCAATTGTAATTCTGTACACTACTAGACGATTTGAGGCTTCAAAGAACTACATTAAAGAGAACATATTTCACAGTGTTAAACGCCATTGACTCAGGTCGCAGTAAAATGACCAGACGTGCATACTTGGGTGGTATACGTGGCTCTCGGAGCCATGTGTATCGCCCAAGTGCACACGACTGGTCATTTAACTGCGACCTGAGTCAATGGAGTGCCAACTTCACTTTTTCGGGTATGAACTGGTGATTGCCGCAAGTACGCTCAATTGTAAGCTTTACATGTCGCTTAACTTGGTATATACCATAAAGGGGCGACTAGAGAAATTAAGAATACACATTGTGGTTGTTCCCCAACTTTATTGAATGGTATCATTGACATCATTTTACATTAACAATTGAACAATTGCAGAAGATAATAAAATGTGGTTAATCAATCATCACAAAAAAATGCTTGGCAACAATCGGTTGAACTGATGTTCCAGGAGCCGATGCTGTTGTCATCTGATTGCCCACTATCAGCTGATTGTGGTGGCCAATTCCGATCATCGGATGAACACTAAAATTAACCTCTTTTGTTACACATCTAATCTCTTTAAAACAAGAAAATTTGAGCACAGCTGATGGATGATCCCTGAATATGAGCCAAAAAGGGAAAACAGACTGTACAAACCTGCAAATACTTTTCTGTTTTGGTATATGTCCCATAAGGCAAAATGTCTGTAATGCTGAAGTTATAACTTTGGGTCAAGTCTCAAGGTCATGACACACACTGGAATCAAGAGCATCCATTGTAAGATGTATGAACAAGGTCTGTCTGTTGAATCACTTTTTAAGGAAAGTTGGGGCAGACATGTTACTTGTCCTTGACCAAATCTGACCTTGGAATTATCACCTTGGGACAAGATTATGACACACACTTACATGTAAGTCATGAGCAAGCATTCTGTAAAGTATGAACGTGTTCTGTCCATTGAATGAAATGTGAAAAGTTAGAATACATGAATAGTCTGTGACCTTGTAGTTATGACCCTGTTCAACATCATTCATACTCTTGAGACATAAACATGCACTCTGACCACTGAATCATTTTTTATGGACCAGTCAAAGTTAGAATACGCAACAGCAATTGACGCTGACTTTTAGAGTTGTTGTGTCCTTGTATGATGCATCCAACCAGCACTGACTGACTGCTGTGAGGTGTGAGCTAAACCTGATTTATACCCATTTGGTGATCTCCAGATATTCCTTTTGTGATTGTGTTGCTGATGCTTCATTAGAAGCATCTGCATCTCAATCACAAAATGAATACCTGAATCAAAAATGCTGATTCAAAACTACCAAAGCAAAAGGTGTTTTTGCCAAAGCAAAGTCTTTTCACCTCAGCAATTGTTTTACCGATGCAAATTTGTTCAGTTGGCTGGCCTGCTGACCAGTGGGAACAGCATTATGTCGTTGGGCAAGGTGCTTAATCTTGGTTGCACTGTGGAAGCACAGGGTTGATCTGTACTAAGGCATACTGCATGTTGATGGTGCACTTGCCTTCAACCAAAGCTAACCCTCCTATCGTGGGATTAGTAGATTGGAGAGTCTGACAGTTGTTTGTCACTGCTTGGAGGTTCTCTCGGGGTAATCAAGCTTCTTCCACCCATAAAACTACATGTAGCTGGTGAAAGTGTAATTAAACCTCAGTATCTCTGTTTGTTTGTTGGTGGTTAACGTCACATATTTATGCACCATGGCTAATCGTGACACAACATGGAGATGAAGTCAAGTTTAGTCAATCGATGATCTACATGTTGCCCATTTTAGAGGACTTTCACCCCAAGCATTGGTGACTGGGTCCTATTTTACTAGTAAAGCGGAACTGGTTTACCACAGTAAACAAGTGCTGCTTACTTCCCGGGGTTCCCACGGGAAACCTCAGTATCTCTAACCAAGATATCTTTCTGAGAAGGGTGCCGTTAACGCTCTGCACACTGATGCCAAAATGGCAAAGTTTTCAGCAGCAAATATCTCCCATAATGCAGTTTGATATTTAACCAAATATATCTTGCTCGACAGAGCTCACTGAGCTCTGTCAAAAAAGATATAATTCGCTAAATTCATGGTTAAACAAGGGAAACAAGAGCTCACGTATCGCTGAAGCAATACAATGTCCCCTACCAGACTAATGAGCATTAATAATTATACAAATGCTATAACCTAGATGTGATCAGCATGAATTCCATTGAAGCGTTTCCAAAAAACTCTGTAAAACTGATATTTTGGCGCTTTTCCATATTTCCAAGGGCCATAATTCACACAAGAATAATGCAATCTCCATGAAACTCAAACATGATCTGTAAGTCATCGTTCTATAGTAGGTTACCAAGAATGAAATCATTCGGTTGAAGCATTTCCAAAAAAAATGTCCGGAAAACTAAAGTGTGATTGACAGACTGACTTACAGACTGACAGATAGACAGAGTGCAAATGAAACTTGATATGGAAGTCATCGTTCTTTAGTAGGTTACCAACAAGGATATCATTCCTCTGAAACGTTTCCAAACAAAGTCTGGAAAACTGATATTTTGGCACTTTTCCATATTTCCAATGGCCACAACTCACACAAGAATATTGCAATTCGCATGAATTTCTAACTTGATCTTTAAGTCATCGTTCTATATTATGTTACCAAAAATGAAATCATTCCGTTGAAGCGTTTCCAAAAAAAGTCAGGAAACTGATATTTTGGCACTTTTCCATATTTCCAAGATCCATAACTCACACAAGAATAATGCAATCAGCATGAAACTCAAACTTGATTTGTAAGTCACTGTTCTATAGTAGTTTACCAAAAATAAAATCATTCCATTGAAGCGTTTTAAAAAAAAAGTCCAGAAAACTGATATTTTGGCGCTTTTCCATATTTCCAAGGCCCATAACTCACACAAGAATAATGCAATCAGCATGAAACTCAAACTTGATCTGTAAGTCATCGTTCTATAGTAGGTTACCAAAAATGAAATCATTCGGTTGAAGAATTTCAAAAAAAAGTCCGGAAAACTAAAATGTGACTGACAGGCTGACAGACTGGACTGACAGACTGACGGATAGACAGAGTGCAAACGTATAGCCCCTCCGGCGATGCCGGTAGGGGACTAAAAAGGAGTGACTGAAGAAAAGTCTGTTGCACTACCAGAATGCTAGAAGTTGAAGCTGTTAAAAAAAAACCCGACAACTTTTGGTGGTGTGGCGATTTACTAAAAATAATTCAAGTCAATTTAGGGTAACTTCAGCAAAATTAGTCAAGCAAGGCTGGAATGCAAACTCTTTTCACTTCATTGTCCTATGAGGTCAGAAACCAAAAATAATTGGAAACGACTGGTAATCAGTAAGAAAATGTAAAAAAAAAACCTCCCCCAGACAAGTTTTGGTCATACATGTATGCTGACTTACTTGAAATCAGTTGAAGGGGCATAACTCCTATAAAACTGCATAAGCAAAGCTGATATGCAAACTCGTTCCACTTACATTTAAACATCTTGTGATCCCACATACTAGTAATATTTGAAAATCCATTGGTAATTGTTGAAATTAACCCCCGGACAACTTTTGGTCAAAAGCTGACTTGCTCAAAATATTCTATGTTGAAGGGACATAACAACTCCTGAAAAACTGAGAGGCTGGAGCTGATACCTGTATGCAAATTTGTTTCACTTAAACATCTCATGAGCCCACATACCAAAAATATTTGAAATCCACTGTTAATTGTTGAAATTAACTCCCGGAGAACTTTTGGTCATATGCTGAATTGCTTGAAAAAGTTTTAAGTCAAAGGGGTATAACTCTGGGAAGAATGTCCGGACAAGATCAGTCTTCACTGGGCACCGAATGACTATAGATCAAAGGATCTATGCATGTGAAATGCAGCCATTGGTTGCAAAGATATGAGCCCAGATGGACGGATGGACCGACGGAAGGATGGAGCCTATCGATATATCAGGCTTTCCACTAAGAAAAAAATGTTGAGGCCAGTAATGGGGAATCCAAGGATCCGACTGGGCGACCATGGTCACCCGTCGAATCCTTTGGTTCACCATTAGCGGCCTCATGATCTCATCTGTCTGAAATGCGCACCTGAGACGCCCAAGTGGAGGAGCTATGCCTTGTGCATGTTAAAATGGCTGACCTCAGAGTGTACCTAAAACTTACTAAGGTGGGCCAATGGAACCCAATCCAAATCGTGCACATATGCCATCTAACCTATCACCAGATTCTGTCGTTCTATAATCAAGGTTATTGCAACTTTTTAAAAAAATTGAATCTGGTTGACTTTTTACTGTTCTTTTTTCCCTATAATTCTCTACCTTCGATGCGCACCTTAAGAGTGTCTGTGATGAGAGCCCTACCAGGACCTTTTGGGTAGGGGAAAGTCAACAAGGGGATTAGGGCCGTTGATGGGATCTCATGTCTGCATAGCGGAAACCCTGGATATGTACCCTGCAAACTTTGTTTGACAAGGGATAATAAAGGCCAATAGTATTTGTTCCTTGATGAGTAGTATAGCTCAACATGTTTTTAGTATAGATTATATTCATTTTAAAGACAGTTATACATGTACACAGTACTGCATAGGGCTGCACGGTATATCGATAAACTGATATATACAAGGATTCAAACCAATATCGAGTGAATACCGGTGTAATTACAAAAATTTTGGTTTATCGTCATTATTTACCCTCAATTTAATTTTCAAGATGACTTGAGTTTTTTAACTGTAGCTCCGAATGAATATTATCCCTTTCTCCAAGGAATCGTCTGCTTGAGTCCTCGTAATATACAAATTCAGCAGTTGAAAAAAATAATTTTCAAAAGTTTCAACAAAACTTATCATGTGACCCCTCATTGGAACGAGCTCGTTGAGCTCGTTCCATTGAGGGGTCACATGATATAGTTTTGTTGAAATCGTTGGTTAAAATCTGACAAACTAATTTTGAAAATAATAAATTTTGATATCGTCTGCGTTGGGTAAAGGTTTTTCAAACTGCATCAAGGCGTGCTACTTCGTTCCGACTGTGATTCCTCATGTCTCGATTGTGGTACTTGTGTTCATATATCTGAACAGTTTTCGATATACCGGTATACTGCAGTGTTTTTTTGAATACCGATACCGGTATTCAGTTCTGAATATCGTGCAGCCCTAGTACTGCATATTCATAAATTCATATGAGCTTCAAAATGTTCATGTAAAAATTTTGAGGACACAGATAAAAGAAAATTCCACCTGTCAAATTGATAGATATCGAGAAATAATTTTTTATTTTCGCGTTATGCAGCTGTAAGGAAGCATAGTTCAATAAAAAGGATTATTAAATTACAGCAATGCAGACTTCTATTTTAACATGTAGATTTTAGTTTATTTTAATTTTGTATTCAATGATAAGAATTGAAAACACATTATTTATGTACAATTTCTATATCAGCTGTAAAACGACAAAGATGGCCGATACCAATCAAATTTCCAGTGAAAAGATCTGAACTTACTAACTCTCTGAACACCAGAGGGCACTTTACAGGCCCAGGGACATGGTACGTCATACTTTCATCAAGTAGAATGCCTGCTAAGTTACATGTAAGGGTGGGTGTTATTGCCCCCACATTATACTGAGATTGATATATCCTTCATGGATAATTATATTAAGTTTAATAATTTTATGCATTTTCTGACTGGTCTGACTCATTTGCACTTAGTGACCTTGTTTACATCTTTGTTACACTGATCTACTGTACATATAGCTGTTGATTGTTTAAGTAGGTCAAGGACCTTATTTACTTGGATTGTGATAGAATCACCTGGAAACTGACAGAACCTTGGAGATTCTTCTAGGACATTCTATCTGGTTACTATATAAAGGTTTGTCAACAGAATTCAAAAACTCATTTTTTAGAAAGCCATTTCAGAAAGACTCACTTCAGTTGTTTCCATTGGAGATTATTATTGTTTCAGAACAGTGCATTTATTATAGAAGCAGTGCTTTTTGTGATTTTGGAAGATTGATTTCAAAAGAGAATTTTGAAGAGAATCTATTCGTCTTGGAAAAGAGAATTTATACTTTCTGTGAAACAGAATAATATTATTTCGTGAAAAGCCAGGATTCTACTGGATTATTTGGAAATTACCTGTGGCGCCAATACTTCTTGGATTTTTACTCCATTTGAATTTTGCAGAGCATTTTATTATATTTTACTGGAGACCGCTGAAATTTCTTAGTGGAAATTTTTATTACAAATCTACGGGATACTGTTTCTGAAGACACATTCTTGGATTTAATACTACCAGCTGGTAACTTTCTTCACAAGATTCTTCGCCGCTGGATTGCTGGATTCTGTCAAACTGTACTTTGGACTAATTCAATAATTGATAAGTACCACAGTTTTTATTTTCTGTAAACTAATTAGTGTAAAAGATCTGTGTATCGTTTTTTTTTATTAATTTTTTTTTAATTAAATTTCAGAATAATTGAATTCATAGTTTTTGTTGCTGATTCTCAGATTTCTTTCTGTTACCAATATCAATAATATTTCCACATCGTAACAGTGGGGTACACTAATCAATATTTTCAACGTGCAGCCTTAGGGCTGCACGTTGAGAATATTGATTGGTTTACGTCCAAATAATGAATATGGGCTCTTCTAATTGCTGCATATGAACTGACATGGAAGATACCAACAGGGTTCATAGGGTTAAGATTCAAAATCAAATCACATCTCGAAGCTTTGCAGGCCCTAGTATACATGGACAGGCCTTTAAATTAATTTATTTTGGGAACACCGTTTTGCCCTAATTTGGGGGCATTAAAACCAGAAATAACAGTCTTACATGTATCTTGATATGTTTTATTGCCATGCCTTTCTTTGTGTTTCTATGGTCATGTAGCGGTCGAGGTATAAAGGCCATTTACCAACCGGCTTGGTTGGTCAGGATCTCTTAGTCTCATGGTAAATCAGTCGCTTTGTGTGCTAGAGGTCGGCGGTTCGAACCCCGGCTCCCGCACTTATCTCTCCCCCTGTTACATTTAGGGGCTCGTCCGATCCTCAGCAGTTGGTGGCAATGTGGATGCTGTGGTGAAGCATGGTGGATGTTTCGACCGCTCTGAGGTTGAATCTGGGATGAGATTCACGGTCGGTGAATCTCAAAAGAAGGGGAGAGTAGTGTAGCGGTTGAGGTATAAAGGCCATTTACCAACCAGTCTGGTTGGTCCGGATCTTTTAGTCTCGTGGTAAATCAGTCGCTTTGTTTGCTAGAGGTTGACGATTCGAACCCTGGCTCCTGCACTTATCTCTCCTCTGTTACAGTCATATTATGATGGAAATTAAAATTTTTTAGTAAATTTTGTTTCTTAACATACCTACCACAATTGTTTACAATTGGCTGTAACATAAGTGCAAGCCCTACTTCGGAACTAACTCAAGCTTTTAGAATCTTTTCCAAACGAGTTGGAAAAGTACGAGAGTGCAAAAGCACGAAAAAGATCGAAAAAAGGGTCGAGCGAGACCAGCGCTCGAAATTACAGGTACTCTCTCTGCACACCTCTTGCGTTTACCGAGCGCATGCGCAACAACCGTGACGTCAATTCCGTATTTCCGCCAACGAGAAGTTTGTGGTTTAGCGGGGAGGCATCGATATCAAAGATATCCCCAAGGAGGGTGGGCCTCCGGTAAACAATTGTGGTAGGTATGTTAAGAAACAAAATTTACTCAAAAATTTTAATTTCTTTTCAACCTACTCACAATTGTTTACAATTGGCTGAATAAACAATAGGAGGAGGTGAATCACATAACCAGTACCAACAAGAGTAGCAGAACGAAAGCAAGGATGGCAGAGAACAAAAACGAAAACCTGTAATGAAGACAGAGAGAAGGCACCTGAAAAGAACAAGGCTGAGCGAAGCGCAACCTCGACAAAAACAATTTTAACGAGGGTGCACAACAGCCTGAGCAGCAACGAGAGGGCCTAAAGAATAAAGGTCCTCAGATTGCTGCTGAAGGTGGCGGAGATAAAAGGAGGAGAAGGTAGAAGCATTCCTCCAGTAAGCCGCATTCATAACATCACGGAGCGAAACAGAATTGGAGAACGCCCAGGATGTAGAAATGGCACGAACCTTGTGAGCATTAAGCCGGTTCGAAACAAGATCCGATGCAGACAAGCGAGAATAAGCCAGCTTGATTGCAAGACAGATCCACCTGGAAATAGAATGGGAAGAGATAGACTGCCTCTTAGGAATGTGAGACAGAAAGAATCTCTTCCGACCCCTCCTAATGAACTGAGTGCGAGTAATGTAAGTCTTGACCGCACGAACAGGACAAAGAAGAGGCCTCCGTCCATCTACAGCAGGGAGAGCCTGAATGCAGATGGGAGGAGGTACCGAATCGGGGAGTAGATTCTTAGCCAGAAAAGAGCAATCAGTAGTGAATGTGACACTGTTAGCCTCATTTCGGAAGAAGGCAGAATCAACAGATAGCGCATGAAGCTCACTGACTCGACGAGCAGAAGCAAACGCTAGAAGAAAAGCCGTCTTATAGGTGAGAAAACGCATGTCGGTCTCAAATAAAGGCTCGAATGGTGCCCCCTCCAAACAGTGCAACACCCATGCCAAGTTCCACTTGGGTGTAAGACGCAAAACTCGAGGCCTCTTCAAAGAAAAGTGCCGAACGAGTTTGGAGAGGAAAAGATTACGACCGATACACCGCTTTCCCACATAAGAGAAAGTATCAGACAGCATAGACAGATAGCCTTTAATCGTAATAGGCTGGAGGCCCTTGGAGTCAAAAAGAAAAACCAGAAAATCTGCAATTTGAGCGATTGACGGATCACGGTAATTCACATTGTGATCTGAACACCAGCGGCAGAAAACCTTCCACTTGGCGGCATAAGTCATTCCAGTGGAAGGTCGCCGCGATGCAGAAATGCACTCCACTGATCGTCTCGAAAAAACCTCTACGTCGGAGACTGGACCTGATAAAAGACAGGTGTGAAAGGACAGGCTCGCCAGGTTGTTGTGATACTTCCTGGGACGACCCTGTGAAAGAAGATCGAGACGTAGAGGTAGACGAATCGGTCGATCGGCCAATAGAGGCCGCAGCAGATTGATCCACACCCTCTGTGGAGACAGGGGTGTGATCAGAATGATCCTGCAACTGCAAGCACGAATCTTCGCTAAAACTTGAGGAAGAATCGGTGCAGGAGGAAAGGCATAGCCGACCCAACCTGTCCAGTCCAGAGACAGAGCGTCTACTGCAAATGCCAGAGGATCTGGACAAGGGGAGACAAAAGTCTCTACCTGATGATTCCAGCGAGTAGCGAAAAGGTCGACCTGAGGACGACCCCACTGCTCGCAAATCGCCTGAAACACCGACCAATGTAGCATCCATTCGGTTGGAAGGACACTGTCGCGTCGGGACAGGGAGTCTGCTAGGACGTTGAGACGCCCGGGAATGTGTCGAATGGACACCCGAGCGTTCACATCCCGCGCCAACAGAAGAAGATCCCGAGACAGCCGATACATGGGAATCGAATGTGTGCCTCCCTGATTCCGTATGTAGGCCACTACTGTCGAATTGTCCGAAAGAAGTAGGACAACATGGTCCGACAGATGAGGGATCCAAAGCCGAAAACTCAACAGAAGAGCAAGGAGCTCCTTCTGGTTGATATGAAGGCCCACCTGCTCGCTGTCCCACTCTCCGTGAGTAGACAGACCGAGAGGGTCCAACGTCGCACCCCAGCCCCGATCGCTGGCATCCCCAGTAAGGATGCGATCGGCCAAAGGAAGATCCAACGGAACACCCTGTGTCAGCCAGGGAATATCTGCCCAAGTGCGACGGTGACAAAGCAGAGACCGAGGAATAGTGAGTTCCAGGTCCAGCGGATCTACATTCTGACGCCAATGATCCAACAGGAAGTGTTGGAGAGGTCGGACAAACAAGCGACCGAGCGGAATGAGATCTGTCACCGAACCGCAAAGGCCCAGCATCCGAAGGAAAGTCCTGGCCGAGACCGAGGAAGATTGAAGCAGGTCCCGAGTCAAGGCGGAAAGAATCGTCGCCCGAGCCTGGGGGACCGACACTACATTGTGAAGAGTGTCGAAATCCATCCCCAAATGACGGAATCGCTGAGAAGGAAGAAGATCCGACTTCTCGCGATTGACTCTGAAACCCAGCGACGCTAGCAGGCAAAGAAACTGCCGGACATCGAACTCCAGAACAGCAGCATCGTGGTGCCGTTGGAGGATGTCGTCTAGGTAGGCTGACGAAGTCACTGCCGACTGAGTGCGATGGAAAGCAAGCACATGTGACATCAGTCGGGTGAAGGCCCAAGGAGCCAGGTTCAAACCGAACGGGAGAGCTCTGAATTGAAAAACTCGATCCCGAAACGAGAACCGAAGGTATTTCTGTGACGCCAGATGAATGGGTACATGGAAGTAGGCATCCTTCAGGTCGATACTGGCCGCAAAATCGCCCTGATGAACTGAACGTCGAACCGACCGGAAAGTCTCCATACTGAAACACGGAGCAATTATGTACTCGTTCAGGGTACTCAGATCGATGACAGGACGATATTGGCCGTTTTTCTTCGGCACCAAGAAAAGTCTCGAGTAAAACCCTGGTGAAAGGGTGTTCCTGACCACCTCGATCGCTCCTTTGGTGAGGAGATTGTCGATCTCCTGCACCAGAAGGTCCCGACGCAGAGAATCTGAAGGGACCTGAGTCGGAAGGGGCACCCGAGATAAACTGGGGTGCCGATGGAAGGACAGTCGCAGACCGGATTGAATGACGTCGAGGACCCAAGAGTCCGACGTTATCTCTGTCCAACGGTCGTAAAACAGCGACAGCCTTCCCCCGACTGGAGGCGAATCGAGGTGAGAACCTTCACTTGCGGCCTCGACGAGGCCCCCGAGAGGAGAAACCACCTCGGGAAGTGACAGAGTCCTGAGACTTTCCAGCCTGAGGCTGCCAGCGGGCCTGGCCACGTCGGCGCTTCTTATGAGCAGAAGGAGCAGACAGAGCCGAAGGCGTAGCCGAATTCGGCGATGAGGCGGACGCAGCAGCACGCTTGGCGGGCCTGGAACGACCCCCACCCGCAGCAGCAGGTGGGTCAAGCTGTCTCAGCAAAAGCTGGTCCTTCGAATGACGAAGAACTTCGCCACGAACAGCTTCCACGGAACCATGGAACAACTGAGGTCCCACCAAAGAGGCAGACCTCAGAACAGCACGTTGCTCAGAAGGAAGGGATGGTAAAGAATCCAAAACCGCATCCCGGCGTGCCAGCTCCAAATTAGCCGTTTTACAGGCGTGAGCGTGAGTCAAGTTCATAAGAGCCTGTGACAAAACGCGAAAAGGCGCCTGAGCGTCATCAAACTCCTCTGGTGGAAAATATTCAGCCAGAGCAGCGACGACATTGTTCGCGAGAGACAACATACCCAGCATCTCTCGGGACAGGCCCACCATAGACTCAACTACCGACATCGGGAGAACTGCCGACTTAGGCTTAGTCAACCCGAGGGAAGAAGAATCCTCATCCACAGTAGTCATCCCTTGGAAGACTGGTGGAGAGACGGAATCGTACACACGAAACCGCGATGGAGGCAGAAAGGCATCAGCTCTAGAAAAGAAGGAACCCTTGAGGGCCTTAGAACGCATTTTGGCGTCTAAGCCCTGGAAGGACTCAACCACCTGAGCCGATTGCAGAGGACGCAAAGCCACGGAGCTAGAAGGCTCAACAGGGTTACGGCGCTCCACAGTGGACCGCGGCCGGACGGTCACAGAAGGCTGGTCGGAAGGTTGAACGTCCGGCAATAAGCCAAAGACGAAATCCAAAGCCTGCCCCAAGACTGACGAGGGGGGCCCCATCACCTTCAAGATACTCGTCATCCTCCGTAGCAGAGGAGACGTAGCCCAACTCGGGCTGACCAGCAGAAACCTCCTGTGAATACTGTGCAGTATCCAAGGGGCCAGGCAAGACATCTCGGCGACCGACCAAAGGAGGTTGTGCCTCAGGAGGCACAGGGAGGCCAACTTGAGGGTTGCCAGAAAGCAACTGGGTGAGCGCCAAAACGGCCTGGCGCAGGTCACCCTGAGAATCCGTCGCAGCAGAATCGCCCGACGGAGTGTCCTCCCAATGGACCCTTCTGGTAGAAGAACCCAAATCCTCAGAAGAGACCGACGGCAAACGTCGATCGGCAGACAGAATAGGAGCACGGTGAGAAGACACCGGAGGATAGTCCTGATTGTGACGCCCAGGGGCCATCACTGACCTCTGCGAAACAGAAGGCCCTGCCTGCAAATCCTCTAAAGAGACCGACGGCGCACGTCGATCGGTAGCTGGACCTAGGACACGGTGAGAAGACACCGGAGGATTGTCCCAAGAATGACAGGAACCTGTCATTGGCCTCTGCGCAGCAGACGGCCCCAACTGCCTATCCTCTGAGACCGACGGCAAGCATCAATCGACACCCAGACTCGGAACACAGTGAGGAATCACGGGAGGAAGGTTCCGAGAGTGACAGCTAACAGGGGCTGTCACTGACCGCTGCCGAACAGCAGGCCCTGGATGCCAACGTCCCAACACCATCCCGCTAGGCGGCACACTAGCAGGCAAAGGTGGAACAATAAACGATTCACTCGAGGGACGAGGAATCGCTGCCGAAGCGACCGGCCAGCTCAACCGACTAGGAGCAAACCTAGCCAGATGAGACGGAGCAGACAGAAAACCCGCACAGCCCCGCCGCGAGGCTGGGGGAGGCTGAGAACACACAGACACACCAGCAGATACAGCCTCGGTCCCCCGAGACTGTAGACCATCCCCAGAGGAGATGGAAGAGCCACCAACCGACAGAATAGGATCTGGAGTAGCAACCTCCTCAACAACGGTCGACGGTGTAGGAGGCAGATCGGAGAGGGTTACCGAGCTGACCTCGGAAAAGCTCTCAACGAAAACAGACGCCTCAATAGTGACATCAGAAGACAAAGAGACCACGGTCTCCTCGACAGGTATCACTGAACTAACACCGCCAACAGTTGCAGAGGAACTCGCCACAGAAGTCAGATCCGAATCCTGTGTGACAGAGTCACCACGTGCACCAGCAGAAATGTCTGCTACGGCACGGCTACCCTTACCCCGAGAACGAGGGGTTCTAGCTCTGGACAGTACCACCTTGTTCAAAGAAGCCCAAAATTTAGAGGACCAAACCCCACAGATACCACATGATTGGGCCTGAGTGCAATTGTTGCAAGTGACACATGTGGCATGAGAATCGTCCACATGTTTCACCTGCAAACAAGAGGTACAAGGAATAGTCTTAGGCATGGTATCAAAACAATAATCAAGCTTCCCGCCGACGGAAAACAGTACTAAGGTCGTGTTCACACGTGGAGGAAAGACAAGATAAAGTGTGAAGAGAACAGCAATAAAAATACAAATTAACATTAAATAATAATAATTTGGTAGCTTGATAAAAGGATACAATCCTGTAGCACACTAAATATGAAGAATAAGTTGTTCACGAAGAATACATAGCATAATCAGCACGAGTCACAAAAATTTCCGACCATGTACAATGGCGGAAAATAAAGGAATTGATGTCACGGTTGTTGCGCATGTGCTCGGTAAACGCAAGAGGTGTGCAGAGAGAGTACCTGTAATTTCGAGCGCTGGTCTCGCTCGACCCTTTTTTCGATCTTTTTCGTGCTTTTGCACTCTCGTACTTTTCCAACTCGTTTGGAAAAGATTCTAAAAGCTTGAGTTAGTTCCGAAGTAGGGCTTGCACTTATGTTACAGCCAATTGTAAACAATTGTGAGTAGGTTGAAAAGAAATTATTCTAAAATGCAGAATAGGCACAGGAAATTTACATATTTTTCTTGATGCCTTAACACCTTCTCTAATTTGGGGACACCTGTAAAAGGTGTGAAAATCAGGTAATCCAGTGGCCTGACATGTGGGGAAAAAAGACAGACAATTGGAGAATGCAGTTGACTATAGCCAGGGCAACATTAAAAATACTTACTGTGCAAGTTTTTTTCCAGTGTCCATATTAGGCACAGTCACAAATGCCATGGAGTGTGTACCAGACTCATATGTGTTGGTCATAGTGCAAACTGCTCTCCTCAAAATGTTCAGGAGTCCAGGCATAAAAATATGGGACACTAGTACCTGCAAAAATGAACGAAGCTAAATATGCCAAAAATCCAGATAAAAATTCACAATTTAACCTTCTTGTGTGCCTAAATTAGTTATTTAACCCTTTACCTAACATGAAAAGCAGGCGACACTTGCAAAAAAAAATGTTGAATAACTATTTTTTTTTCATTTTCTGTTTCAAAAACATAGTTATGACCCCTCGATGAGTTCGTTCCAACAAGGGGTTATAACCTATGTTTTTGAGACAAAAAATTTAAAAAAATAATGAAAATTGGCAATTTTTTAAAATAGCGCTGGCTGGTTTTGGCCATTACATGGGTTAAAGGGTTAATGGTGTTCAAGGATAGAGATGGGCAATACTAAAAAAAAAAACACACCCACCGATATGATGGGGATACCCAAAAGCTTAACCAAACCAATCTTTGAACACCAGTAAGGCCTGGCAGTCGAGAAAATCAATGAGTGCAAAACAATTGCCCTCCTCAGATTGCTTAGGAGTGCAATTGCACCTGGAATTTTCAATGCATATATTTTAGGGCTGCAACGATTAATTGTGAACACCCGAACCATGATACATTGCTCACGATTCAATACGTATCATTGTTCACTGTGTATCGCGATATGATAAATATAAATAAAATCAGGCAAAATAATTTCATAGATTTTGAAAGCTGTTGCAGTGAAACCAAGTTTTTCTTGCATATGTACCAGGCTACCAGAACTGACAGTGCTAAATATGCCATTAACACAGGATTATTCAACTCCGTTGACTAAAGGTTGGTGAATGCCCTCTGATTTGTTAAATATTTACTTGGTTAATCCATTATATCTTGTTTGACAGAGCTCTGTCAAACAAGATATAAGGGATTAAATTGTTTGAATATTTTGTCTGAGAGGAAAAGAAACACCAGAAAACTGGTCATAAAATCAAATGAATGACAATGGTCATCACTTTGAGAAGTTACACATTGTTTAAAGAGTGCATTCAAAAAATTGTAATAAAAGGAAGCTACTGGAAATGAATACATGTTGTTCAAAGTATTTGATAGTAGTACTTGCATGGCATGAGAGATCATGTGTATCATGATACATATCGTATCATGCAGATTAAATCGTGATGCATATCGTATCGTTAGGAAGCATATCGTCGCAGCCCTAATATACTTGTATGCCATTTTGGTTATATTTTCTTCAAGATATACTACTGTAGTACTGAAATGGTTAACTGGATAACCGGTTTCAAACTGGTTTCCTACCTAACTGATTTGAAAAAAAACATCAACCGGTTATCCGAAATATCGATAGTGATCGCCATTCCACTGTTAAAACGTAGTAAATCTGCTGCTTCTCCGTTGGATATATTGAGAAACAATCGACTTCGGCGTTCAAGACTTTGTTAATGATCGGCAATGTCCGTGAGTACCGAGTAACCGCAGAAACTATTCCGTAGTATGTATAAAAACGAACGTTGTCGACTCCTCAACAACGTTCGTTTGTATACACACTATGGAATAGTTTCTGAGAATACTGCTGCCTAATTCCTATAGTTTTGATCCCAGATTTGGTGAAATAATGGCTATGGATAACCGGATATTAACCGGTTAGAGCTCTGGGTTAGTCGGTTGTGAAAATGAGCCAACCATTTCAGCCCTAAACTACAGTGACTGAAAAATTGTGCCACATTCAGCTACATAGTGGAAAAATTGGCACACACATCTTCTCATTATTAAAATTGTTGCATTCAATTCTTACGTGACTGTCTTCTACACTTAAAATGTATCGAAATGTGACACAGCATGGGTCATGAATTATAGTGATTCAATGCAACATTGACAAATTATAATACATTTTAAAGGCAGTCCCAAACAGGTCTGACATTCCAGAAAATCAAGGAGTGCAAAAAATTGACCTTCTCAATTTTTTCTATGCGTGCAGTAGGCGTGCAGTACTCCTCACTCCTAAAGAATGCCAGGCCTGACCAACACTGTCTGAATTTTCAAATTTTCCTACATTCACTAAGTCCCTGTTGAGGCTTGATAACAATTCAAAGGTTCATTTTCATGAACGAAGTGACTGATTTTCTTTTCAGTTTTGTTAACTCTAATGGACTGGGCAACTGTCCTGAATTCCCAATACACTACAACCTTTACATGTGCAATTGCTTAGCAGTGATTTTTAGTCAGATCTTGGCTGCTTTAACAGGCAGCCAAGACCTGACTAGAAATCACTGCCCAGATGTTTTGTCTATTGTCAGCAGGACCCCTAAAGATGGCATGGTCAGGGCACCTGCTATGAGTTCGCAAAAGCCTGAAAATACAGTAGGTCTTTAAACATTACTCTTGTGTTCCAAATAAAAGAACAGGTGGGAACTAGACTTTATGATTCTGGAGAATCATGGCTTTTCCAGAAGAGATTCCATGATTTTTCATGACCCCAGAGTGTCTGATGAATTGCTTTTAACTGTCTCACTTAAGTTCCTTTATTGATGTTTTGAGAAAGGTGCACATAGTAGTCTCAAATGACTCAGGTTGATAAAAAAAAAACCATCATTAATAGTGGAGAGGGTTAATATCAATATCGTCGTCGACAAGTTAATGCCCGACAAAATGAGTTATGTTTGTTTGACACATACCCACTAAGTGCTGTCTGTGGCTATTTGAAAATGGTCCATTTTATCTAAAATGTATCCAAAATATTGATGACTGGCAGCTTGTAAAGGGTCAACAAGAGCTAACAGAAATATTTCTCCTTGCGAGTTGTAACGTCATACCAAGGACTGAGAATATCCATTTTTTCTTTAAAATCTACAACATATTTACAGAGAAATCCAGGAAGAACAGGAATTTTAAGCTTTTGATGGGTATGATTGTTTATCCAGCCCAAAACGGGTTAAGAGTTGTTTTTTTTAATACCCTTATTACTTCCAAAAATAATTCTCAGTGAATTTTACTTCCACTTATGTTGATCTCTCCTCTTAACTTTGGGTGCTGTGGGTATGCAAACACAGCCCATTTTATCAAAATTTTGATGTTTGAGAAGCTGCAGAGGGTTAACAAATGCTTGCTGGAATATTGTGTACATGCAACTTGTAATGCAATTGTAATGTCACACTAAGATCGGAGAATGGCCATTTTTTCTTGAAAATGAACAAGATGTTTTTAGAGAAATCCTTGGATAACGTGAATTTTTTACCTTTTGAGGGGTATCGCTCTGTAACCAGCCCTAAATGGGTTAATGGTTGGTTTTGTGAATACCTTCATTACTTACAAAAATTGTCCTCATTGAATTCCACTTCCAATGAAGGAGGTTATGTTTATCTCACTGGTACACATTGGGTGTTATGGGTGCCCAAGAACAATCCATTTTCTAAAAATGTCTATGCTTGGCAATCTCTGGAGGGTTAACAACTGCTTACCGGAATATTTTGTCCATGCAACATGTAATTTCACACCAAGACCTGCAAATGGTCAATTGTTCTTGAAATTTTTTTTTTTGAGAAATCCACAGAAACTGGAATTTTAAGCTTTTAAGAAGAATATCTCCTCTTCTAGTCAAAAATGGGTTAAGACCTCGATTTTTGAATACACTTACTACTTGCGAATATGTTTCCCTATCAGTTTTGCGTCCAGTAAAACATGTTACGTTTCTCTGCGGCATTCCCATTTGATGTTGTTGGTTTCCAAAAACAGACTATTTTTTTCAAAATTTTGACATTTAGCAGTCCCCGGAGGGGTACAAAATGCTTACCTGAATATTTTATCCATGAAACTGGTAATGTGACTCCAAGACCTATCAATGGCCATTTTCTCTTGAAAACCTACGAGACGTTTGTAAAGAAATTCAGGGAAAACATGATTTTTTAAAGCTTTTGATGGGTATTGCTATTAACCATCCAAAAGGGGTTAATGCTTGGTTTTTTGAATACCCTTATTACTGACAAATTTGGTCCTCGGTGAATTCCACTTCCAACAAAGTAAATTATGTTCATCTCTCGGGTATGCATTGGGTGCTGTGCACGTCCAAAAACAGCCTATTTCAACAAAATTATGATGCTTAGCAGCCTGTAGAGGGTTAATAAATGCTCACCGGAATATTTTGTCCATGCAACTTGTAATGTAACACAAAGACCTGCGAATACTCAATTTTTCTTGAAAACCTACATGTTGCTTTTAGAGAAATCCACAGAAAATGGAAAATTTAATCTTTTAAGGGGTATCTCCCTTTAAGCAGCCCAAAATGGGTTAAGACTTCGATTTTTGAATACCCTTCCTACTTACAAAAATGTTTCCCCATCAATTTTGTGTCCAATAAAAGTTGCGTCCAATAAAAGAAGGTACCTTTCTCAGTGGTACACCCAGTGGGTGCTGTTGGTGTCCAAATACACCATTTTATCACAATTTTTACGTTTAGCAGCCTGGGGAGGGTTAACTAATGCTGACCCGAATATTTTGTCCATGCAACTTGTAATGTCACACCACGGCTTGGAAGTGACCAATTTTTCTTGCAAATCTACAAGATGCGTTTAGAGAAATCCAAGGAAAACATGAATTTTTTAGCTTTTGGGGGGGTATTGCTGTTTAACCAGCCCAAAACGCTTGGTTTTCTGAACACCCTTGTTACTTACAAAAATGACCCTCGGTGAATTCCACTTCAAATAAAGGAAGTTATGTTTATCTCTTGTGTACCATTTGGGTGCTGTGGGGGCCTGAAAACAACCAATTTCATCAATATTTCAACGTTTGGCAGCCTGTGGAGGGTTACCATATGCATCGCCTAATATCTCTTGTGTATCAATGGTCGTGTCACAGGCAGGTCTAGCAATGATGATTGTTTAAAAAAAAATCTACAAGACGTGTTTCGAGAAAGTGCCGATAAACCCCAATTTTGGCGTTTTTTTTTTTTGCCAATTCTGACGAAATAAGGGTGAAAACGAAAATTCTGCTTCATTACATTTTTAGATTTTATGCCCCTCTATGTGAGTGCAAAATTTTGTGAAAATCGGTTCGAAAATGGCTTCTGAATCATACGGACAAAATGTGTGGAAAAAAAAAAAAAAACTAAAAGAAAGTTAAAAAATTTATAGTAATTTATATCTTTTTTATACTT
Organism: Pictodentalium vernedei; assembly: GCA_031216915.1. Classification (NCBI taxonomy): domain Eukaryota; kingdom Metazoa; phylum Mollusca; class Scaphopoda; order Dentaliida; family Dentaliidae; genus Pictodentalium; species Pictodentalium vernedei. The sequence goes on from CM062291.1 coordinate 376,616,386, forward strand.
ACCAATGACCCAGACTTAGCTGGTGCTAACTCTTAAATTCTAGGGCCAAACACAAATTTTACCCCCCAATCCCCAAAATTTGCATCTAAAATCGAAAATTACATGTCCTATATGGTCCTCCATACCTTTCCTCCACTGCGCATGCACAGTGTCAAGGAGGTCTCGAAATTGGCGCCAAAAGTCATTCTTACAAGCAGTGCCTGGAAAAGCGTTATGTACTTAGCGGGGAGGTATGAGTTCCCAACTCATGGGAGGGCCATCCCCGTCTGGGTCATTGGTAAGTATAAAAAATATATAAATTACTATAAATTTTTTAACATTTTTATACAATACCAATGACCCAGACTTAGCTGAATAGTAAAAAGGTTGGAGGGCCTAGGACATGAAGCAATCCAATAACTCAACTATATATATACAGAATTATCCCCTCAAGGAGAAATAGGCTTTACATGTATCTTTCTATTCTGCATCAAAACGAGAAAGACACAACACCATTCTGTACTTGAGCATAATAACATCACTGATGTCTATTAACCTCCAGTATAATCCATTATGGTAATTATTTTTAAAGGAAAGCCGATAAATAAAGTAGTCAAGATAAATGAGACTCTTAAATTCATTAAAAGTGACCGATAATTGTATATTAACGTCTGCATATGTGACATATACAAATACTACACACCGAGGTACACTTGAAAATATTACATGGATGAGTAAAAAATTATCTTTACACTTTTAAAATCATCCCGGTACCGACTAGAATTACTGACTCTAGGGGAGGTATTCCCTTGCTTTTCACTATAAAGCAGGTGACCTAAGGGAACCCCCCCCCCCCCCCTTCCCCTTGCAGGGCTCGATTTAACTGGATTAGCATAGCACTTTGCTCTCCAATTTCTGAATTTTGCTATTCAAGATTTATTAGTTTCAAGTGCTTTTGGATCAACTGGTAATCAATTTTCCAGGGTGAATAGTAAATTGCTATTCAAAATTTTCAGATTAAATCAAGCCCTGCCTGGCCCTGGGTCAAATACCCCAGAGCGAAGAGGGCGGCAGCACAGAGTCACTGCCGGAAACAAAAGCCTACACAACTATAGTTGCAACTGTTTAGTGGACGACATTCTGAGCAACAGGTAACGAAACTAAACAATGCCGGTCTCTAGAAATGGACTCAATATTTCTGAGGTATAAATTCGTGCAAGTGAAAGGCTAAAACCAATATGCAGCCATCATTAGAACTGTAATAGCAACGCTATTAGCATAAGCCTCTGAAGTAGAAAGAACTCTTACTTCAAGAGCTAAAAGCTTAATCGCAGACTGCTGTGTTGAAGATATTATCATAAGCAGTACTGAAAGCTAATAGAATCCATCAAGCTATAGAATGGACCGAAATGTGGAGGAAGCTTCCACAGCATAAGCCACAACAGACACCTGAATAGATTAATGCAGTTTGTGGCTCCCGAGTTTAGGATTTGACTGTGACGTCACGGTGTGATGGTAAATCCCAATGTAAAATTAGGAAATCTTGTTGAATTTTGCTAGGGCTATGTCGAATATCGAACTTTTTTGGAATAACAAACATCGAACTGGGCAATATTTTTGTGCAGAATTGTTTAAGAGGTGACCAACTTGAACTGCAATCTGGAATAAGCTTGTGAAAGAAGGTAATTCAGTCATTTTATACACCCAAACCGTTCGTACCGAAAAACCGTTACGAACGCCCGATTGAAAAATCGCCTATAATAAATTTCTAGCTGAGAACTAGTCTTTCTAAGACTGTGACCCGGGGCCCTTCTGGCCCTCACAGTCTTTGAGAGACCCGTTCAAATCTAGTCCGACTAAAAATGAAAGAAACTGACCGCATTTGGGTCGACTCAGTTCACGCTTCATATCGAAGACACAAATCACATAATCAACATTCTACTTGTCGTACTCAGCCCAAATATAATTTATTTACGTGTCTGCATCATTTTTTAACGCAAACACAACATCAAATTTAAGAAATGTTGAAAAATATCCGTCTTCACCACGTCAAAAAACACCGATTTCAAAGATATACAAGTATCTGTGCGCATGCGTAGTACAATTTGTTTATCTTTGAAACATGATGTTATTTTACGTGTTGAAGTCGGATATTTTTCAACATTTCTTGAATTTGATGCCGTGTTTGCATAAAAAAATTATGCTGACACGTAAATAAATTATATTGGGGCTGAGTACGACAAGTAGAATGTTGATTATGTGACTTGTGTCTTCGATATGAAGCGCGAACTGAGTCGACCCAAATGCGGTCAGTTTCTTTCATTTTTAGTCAGACAAGATTTGAACGGGTCTCTCAAAGACTGTGAGGGCCCCGGGTCACAGTCTTACAAAGACTAGCTGAGAACGAGCACATAAAATATCAAAATCATAAAATAAGCTCGTTCGAGGCGAAAAATCTAGCTATTTTACTGGATACCGTCCCTTTTACTGGCAAAAAGTATTTCCCCATTTTTCGGCTGAATCTATTTTATTTACATTGTCTCTACTGTCTACACCCTCTTTCTACGAGGCCGAAACGTCCCGATCCCAATGGATCAATATTGGGGCGAAATGACTCGACACCCTGCCGACAATAGGCAAGTTGGCCTCTGACTGCTAGCCTATAGTAATACATATACACAGTGAGCCTAGACAAGGCGTTCGGGCTTGCACAAATAATACCTGGAGTGTATCACGCGTACGAGAACGCGTATGCACTCACCACAGTGACTGCTACAAAAAATATCTGGCGGAGTTTTCCTTCAACAACGGACATGGAGAAAGCCGGCGGTGTGATTAATTTTGTGCATCGTGTAAACCACCCGGCCTATTAACGTCCGGAGTTGGTGCTCGTTTCAAAGAAAGGACACCAAGTTTTGCGTTATTTGTATTCATTTATTATACCCCCCCCCCCCCACCCCCCCCCCCCCCCCCCACACACACACACTCTCGCAACGAGTTGGGAAGAGGTGGTATACTAGAACCATCACGTCTGTCCGTCTGTTTGTCCGTCCGACCGTACGTCCGTCCGTAGAGATAGTTTTGTCAGTTATCTACTTCGCTACCCCAGATTGAAGCGAAGTAGATAACGGGCTAAACCGATGAAAAGCATTTCATTGGAAGATCTCACGCCCAGCATCATACTAGCATGTCGGGAGATGTTTCGATGACATCTTTGTGTTCTGAAAAGAATCACGAGACGAGTGAGGATGAAACAGATGACACTAACACAGATGGAGACGCAGGAATGAATATGATAATTATTCAACTGACTCTAGGGAAAATACAAGTTGTGAACTGAATGAGAGTGATGCGGCTGTCGGGGAGTTTTATATTGTAACGTTCGAGTCGATGCGTTCCTTCAAGTTCTACATTGGGAAAGTTGTGTCAGTCGACTCGTACATGTTTGTATAATATGATTTTTTTGCGCATGTCACAAAAAGTTGGAAATAAACTTCTCTGTTCTTCTGTACAAGACGAGGGTGGGGTACGGTTTGAACAAATAGTTCAGAATGTGGGACCTATTGGTGTTCAGAGGTGTGGGGGCGGGGGGGGGGGGGGGGGGGGTGTTGTTCCCCAGATCAGTTGTTGAAAATACGGGAAACGCATGCAGTAAATCCATTTCAGGCGTGTAGTCTGTGCTTCCAAAAATGTTGCGTGATCTTATGTTTCAAAAGATTCAATCCGATTACCACTTTTAACCTTTTAACACGAAAAGCAGACGACACTTGCACGTAAAATACTTGAATAACTTTTTTTTTCTTTTATATCACAAAAATATAGCTTATGACCCCTCATTGGAACGAGCTGGGCCAGCTCGTTCCAATGAGGGATCATAAGCTATGTTTTTGTGATAAAGAATGAAAAAAATAATGAAAATTGGATAGTATTGTTTGTGAATAGCGCTGGTCGGTTTTGGCCGTTACGTTAAGTAAAGGGTTAAGATTTAAATTCCAGCATGTTGTATTCATTTATTAAAGCTTTTCTTAATTTTAGTGTTTCTGAAATTGCATAACATGAACTGAATCGTGAAGACAACTAACTAATCTTTCTCACCTGAACCTGGTTAACCCATTACGCAACAAAAAGGCCGATTCTGCCCGCGTAATTTACAAATTAAACAGTTGAAAAAAATATATATATTTTAAAAATATTCTATAAAACAATATCATGTCGCCCTTTCTTGGAACGAGCTCGTCGAGCTCATTCCAGTGAGGAATCACATGATATGGTTTTGCTGATTTTTTTTTAATGTTAAAAAAAACAATAATTAAAACAATAATTTTTGATAGCGTGTGCGTTGGGTAAAGGGTTAATAGCCACAAAGCAATTGTTTACTGGTGTTCAGGGTTACTTTCAGCAAAGTAATAACCTCCACCCTAGATGAAATCTGTCCCAAAGAGGAAGTGCGCCCCTGGAGGCAAACAATCTCCGAGAGCACACTCACCCTGATAAAAAGAAAGCGAATAGCCCTGCGCAAGGTCAAATCCGAAAAGGACCCCGAGTGGAACTCAAAAAAGTCTACAACTGCCTTCATGGCGAGGTAAAAGAAGCACTTAAGGCCGAACAACAAAACAACTGGGAAAGGGTTACATCCAACCTAAAGGCGACAAAAGACGCCAGAAAATACTGGAACACCTTCAAGGTGCTCACAGGTCAAAAAAGCAACCGTAGACAGTCCAAACCGCTCGAAAAAGCTGATGGTACCCTCGCCTCAAGCGACAAAGAAAAAGCCGACACCTTCGTGGATCTACTAAGCCATACCTACCGACCCCACATAGGGCTGGAATATGACGACTCAGTCATGAACACAATCGACAACTTCGTAAACTCACACCCAGAGGTATACCGCGATCCCTACTTCGGCAACGAATAAGAGGAAGGTGAGGACCACGACCTAATTACCCCCATCACGGCCGACGAAATAATGACCGTGATAACAAAATGCAATAGCTCTTCCTCCCCGGGCGAGGACGAAATAAGCTACAAAATCCTCAAACAAAGTCCTAACTCTTACATAACCAGGCTAGAAATCTTATTCAATGCGCGCCTCACCCATGGATGCTTTCCGAAGTGCTGGAAACAGCCACAGGGGTCATGATACCCAAACCCGACAAAGTTCTCACCAAACCAGACAACCACCGCCCAATCAGCCTCCTTAGCTGCATCGGCAGGTATTTGAGAAAATCCTTGCCGATCGACTCAGAAGTCACCTCGAGGAAACTAACTTCTTTAACGACTGGCAAAGAGCCTATAGGCACCGCAAGGACGGCATGGAACACATCTATCGCCTAGTAGAACTCATGAAAAACGCGATCGATAACAATAATCTCGGTGCCGCCGTTCTGATGGACGTAGAGAAAGCTTTCGATTCAGTCTGGCACAACGGCATCAGATACAAACTCATCAAACTCGACCCCCCCCCCCCCAAAAAAAATAAATTACATAGACTAATCTCCTCCTTCCTAAACGATCGCGAAATCAAAGTTAGAGTCAACAGAGAAATGTCAAAAAGTATCCCACTTGTAGCTGGTACGCCCCAGGGGTCAGTACTCAGCCCACTCCTGTTCATAATATACGGAAACGACCTCAAAATCACCTCAGAACGTGTCCAAATCTCACAATTCGTGGATGATAAAGGCCTATGGGACTCCAATAGCCAACCCCTTCCCGTCAAAAAATCTCTCCAAAGCGCGCTAGACGACCCCGAAAAATGGTGCGACAAATGGAGAATCAAACTAAATGTAAACAAGACCCAAAGGATAACCTTCTCCGCCAGGAGCAAAAAAAAACGCGACTTCGATCTCCAACTAAAAGGCAAAACCCTCCCAAAATGCACCGAAGCAAAATTCCTGGGAATCATCACCCTCGACTCGAGACTCAGCTTTACAAAACATATCAACAACGTAGCCACGAGAGCAACGAAACGAATAAACTTACTTAAAATGCAAAGGGGCACCACCTGGGGGAGGGGGGGGGGGGGCAAACGAAACTGTATTATATTACTCAAATTGTACAAGGCCTTCATACGACCAGTAATTGAATACGGGGCCCTAGTCCTGACCGATATCTACAAGACCAATATTGCTAAACTCCAAAGAGACCAGAACCAAGCACCGAGAATAGCCCTCCAAGCCCCATACGACACCCCTATCAAACTTCTCCACCAAAGGGCCAAAATCCCAACCGTTAAAGACCGCCTCGCCACGCTGGCTGTCAAAAACCTAGAACGGTTCGAAGGAAGAACTCTGATACCTAAACTCAAGGAAATATGCGACAGTAGACAAAAACACAAAAATTTGCCAAAAATAACCAAAACGGTCTCAACACTAAACAGAGAGAAGGGCAGGAAAGTAACACCCTCGGGTGTGGTATTGTGTGTAAACCTGTTCTCTGCTCTGAACAAAAATAAAAATAAAATAACGACAACCCCCCGGGGGGGGGTCTTAAGTGCGCTGGTAGCCGTTACCAGTCCTACTGGTCCTAGCAGTCCGAGCACGTTTATGTGCGATAGCAGACAGAAACCAATTCTGTCAGCTGTCGCATATAGGCGTGCTCAGCGCTGGTAGCCGTTACCAGTCTTACTGGTACTAGCAGTCCAAGCATATATATAAGCCCGATCTCCGCCTCCTCCAAACAACCCTAAATTAACCTAAACAAGATCGCAAACAGCCAAGGGTACAACAGGAAAGTAACACCCTCGGGTGTGGTTTGGTGTGTTAACCTGTTACCCTCCCGCTGTAACGAACCCGTTCAAACTGGGGGAACCTCACTCTCAGCCTCGGAATCTCAGCCCACGGCGCCGCTTTGGTAAGAACCACAGAACTGACACTGGAAGAAAACCGGGAAGGGGGGGGGGGGGGGGACGAGTGATCACTAATCTCTCATCATCTCTAATTTCAGAAATACCCAAACACACAGCACTGACAACTAATCGAGAACCAAACGCACCAACAGAATCAGACATCCGACCGCCAACACCACTCGGGACCACCCATCGATCACCAACAGAAGAGGTTGAGACAGACTATACTTGCCAATGATAGCTCCAACACACTTATCCAGTGGCAGACTACACTTGCCTGAAGAAACACACAAGACACAGGAGATAACCAAACCACGGAAACAGCCGACAGAACAGACACACAGCCAAGTCACGCGAAACGAGAACAGAAGCGCACAGACAATGGGGGAGGGGATCTCTAATCATCCAGTTTTTTTTAAATTTCAGCCACAGCAGAGACACAGGACATAGCACTACCAACGTACCAAACCAGACACCACAGAAAGAAAGGCTCAACCTCCAAGAAAGCAATATCACACCAGCCAAAACAACCAACAACAGAAGAGGTTGAGGCAGACTATTCTTGCCAGTGATAGCTCCAACTCTCATTTAAGCGGCAGACTATACTTGACGGAAAAACACACTTAATAGAAATACATCCAGAAAAGACTTTACAAATGCACATACCTCCTTACTCTACTCTATCTCTTGCCGCTTTAACTCTTAAGTTTTTTTTTACTATCTTTCAGACTCTACCTTTCTCCCCAATAACCGCTATGGATACCAGTAACCGCTATGGCAATTCAATATCCGTTATGTCTTCAGCAAAACCTTCACTCCATTGGTCCTGCGCCCCGATTTCTTGGCCATTTTTTTGTAAAGCGCTTTTTCAGCGCAGAGCATGTCCCGACCTAATGAAGATAGCAGGCCTGTTAGCTGAACCAGGAATGTTCAGGTTGGGTGGCACCTTGTTAAGGTCCGTTGGTTTCTTTCGCTTGTCAAGTCGCCTCAATCGTACACGCCAGCAAAGAGCCCAACGCAGACTATACTTGCCGATGAAGGCCTTTCTTGTCTACAAAACCACTAGCGGCAGACTATACTTGCCTCAAGAGCGGCAGACTATACTTGCAACAAGAAACATCAACGCCCAGCCTCTTCCACCTTTTCACCGCTCAGACATGATCCTGATGACGCTATCTCAAATTAACGGAATTATATCATACTGCAAACGAGGATCGAAAAGGGGCTTGCCCCACAACGTCCCAGCTAAAACCATTATTTAGCTAGCTAGACGGATTTCATCCACCGTCATCATGTGGCATTCACACTTCTGACCTCAAGAGTGTGAACACCTTGATTGATATGGAAAACCTGGAATTACCAGCTCGTCTAAAGAAAGCCATCTCAGCTCTGGGCGGACCTTGTACCATCTCCTGGGCGTTCCGGGAAATAGGCAAGACCGTCTATCTGAAAATGGAATTTAAAGTAGAAGAAAACATCACTACACAACCCTCCTCGGGGAGAGGTAGTACCTTTGATGAGAGGATCACCTCTCACACTGGTCCCCACCCGAGGAGGTCAGGAGGCCCTGAAAAGAAGAAAAGGAAAAAGAGTCCATCAACCAAGCGCAGGGATTCCCCTCGCCTGGAGGCTTTCCTGGATAAAAAGAAAGAGGTGAGTGAGGGGTGGATGTTCCGGAGACAGCCACCAGTTCCCCTCCTAATCCTACAGGCACACCCAACCAACTATCGGCTCCCCAGCCGGTACAGTTGGATGAGGAACGTCCTGTAGAGATTGAGGAGGAACTGGAAGTTGTTTTCTCGCCACTTGCACCCCCTCCCCCCCCCCCCCCGGCTCCCCTCTTCCTTCGTTCTCGGACAACCAGGCAAGGAGGAACTAACACCAAAACAACCTTCACTTTGAAAGGAAATGGCGATGATGGCTGGCAGCTGGCAACAATATCGTCCCGTGATAAAGCCGGGTTTATTTGTTTGTAAATCAATATGATATTTCTCTCTTTCCGACAGAATGTGTGTTAAGGGCCTATATAAGTAATGAAATTTTATTTATTTTGAAAATTCTCACCTCGGATATTCCTTCAATTCAAATTAAATATGCACAAACAGTACATCAAAATGAAGGTTGGGATGCATAGAACACGAAACACATATGTAATCAACTCATAGAGTCGACTGTAGGCACCACTGGTTCCTGGAAGTCTGCTGCCGTATTCGCACCAGAACTGATAATTTAATAATATTTCACGAAAACAACTTGTGGTCAAATGCGCTTTACATATCCAAGAACAAAGCTTGGGGGTAAAAATTCTTCAAAACAAGGCGACAGAGCTGCATTGGGGAAAATTCCAAAGCGTTTGCTTTTGTTTACGTATGAGTATACTTTCGATTTCCGGTCGACGTCATCGGACAGAAAAAGCATGTAAAAACAACGCCGTCTAAAATCAAATAATGAAAAAGATCGCCTTCATACAGTATACTGTTACCAGATAAAGATTGCACAGTTGCCATATTCAATGCAAGGTATCGTGACACCTGTTGAAATTTCTTAGAATTACGATTTTGTTTTTCGATGGAAATTCGTGGTAACGGGCGATTTGCGCATGTCTGTCGAGCATGGAAACCATCTTCAATAAAAAATGCAGACAGTGTTGTCCTTTTCCAAAATGCAGTCCTATCGCTGTGTTCGAAAGTGTTTTGAATGCCTAGCTTTGTTCTTGGATATATGAAGCACATTTGGCCACAAGTTGTTCTGATGAAATATTATTTTATTATCAGTTCTGGTGCGAATACGGTAGCAGACTTCCAGGAACCAGTGGTGCCTACAGTCGACTCTATGAGTTGATTACATATGTGTTTCGTGTTCTATACATCCCAACCTTCATTTTGGTGGATAATTTGTGCATATTTAATCTGAATTGAAGGAATACGAGAGGTGAGAATTTCAAAATAAACAAAATTCCATTACTTATATAGGCCCTTAAGGTGATTGGAAGGTTCCTTTGCATTTTTTGGAGATGATCATCACTGACTTAGGATTTTATTTTGTGTTACTTCATGGGATGGAAAAGATCACCTTAGTTCGTTATAATCGGTTCATGAATAGTTTTGAAATGTCATAACTATATTAGAATAGGATGCAAATCTACAATAACTTACCCAAGTATGCTGCTCTGCTGAAGATCAAAGTTGCTAATCTTGATGGCTTTGAAAGCTTCGATCGTGGCCCAACGTACTTGGATAAGAAGATCTTCAAAGATCCCAAAATGACGTCCAGACGATGATAAATCAAAGAATGGAGTGCTGAATTCACTTCTCTTCCCGCCGTTCTGCGTGAAAACAACTCGTCATAGTCCAATGAGAAACGTCCATACAACTAGAATACTAAAAATATCACAGATAGAATTTCATGACGTCACGGGGGAAGACTTAAACATTAAGGTCAGATGAGATCAAATGACATGACATTCCTCACCGTTTTGTTAAAAGGCGGGATAACAGAGAATCCAATTAAAATCATTGACTATCACAGGTCAAAATAAATTCTGATTAAAAACCACAGGGACTACAAGCATTCTTTACAGTCAGCTCAAAGACCTCCGACTCAGACACACCTGAAACCTTCGACACCTCAAACCCAACATCAGCAACAAACCTGGGGTTGGTGACAACACCCTTACCGCCGAAAAACGTCCCATCCGTTTCTAACAACAGCTTGTCATGTGGCACCGCCCTCAAACCAGCCTTCTGTTCCTTGTTAAAATATTTAACTAACCCAGTAAAACCGAAATAAACATTCGGAAAGTCTTTGAGCCAGGCTTCAACTATCTCTGCCTCAGAGGCACACCAATGCACATGTAACTTTTGACTACACCTATTAGCAGCTTTTAAAATATTCATCGCCCTGCGACTAAAAAACCGGTCCGATCCGCTCCTCTTAAATGTAAAATGATGACCTTATCTAAAGGAGTAATATTCACAAGATTAAAAAGAACATCTTCTTGTAACATAAAATAATTAAAATGCACCATGTGATCAAGTACAATCTCTCCCATAGCACAAACCAAGGGATCATTTACAAAATTCTCTAATTTTAAAAGCAACTCGGGAGAAAACAACTTCACTTTTTTGGGATGCAAACCTACCGCCACCTTCCACCGCTCACCTAACTCCAAAACAGAAGGATAAGTGGGGGGATCACAAAACACTACCACTCCACCCACCACTTCACATTCCGTCTCACCACCAGGGAGAAAACTAAAAACCTGATCCCAGTTATACTCATCATCTCGATAACCCCAAACTCTCTCTAAAATCCTGTCAATATGAAAGTGTCTGTCAATCACCTTCACAGCCCCACTAGAGCTGGACGAGCCTCCGAAGTCAACACTATCTTCCGTCAACTCCATCTCTGCCTCCGTTTCAAACCCTTCCTCCTTCCTCCAGGCATCAAGGCTATCATCGTGCAATTCCAGGAGAGGAAAATTAGAGGTTTAGGACACAGCCACTATACGCTGATCCCCTCCCAAATGGGATGGGACCAAAGCGTCATCCTCCTCAACCACCGTTCGCTGTTCCCCTCCCAAATGGGATAGGACCAAAGCGTCATCCTCCTCAACTGTTCCTGCAGTCAGACATCCCCAATTTTCAAAACGGGTGCCTGGACCCTTACATTCTACGAGAAGGGCAGAACACTGCTCCTCTGATAGCGACGACATCAAAACCATGTACACCCGCCAGTGGGCAAAACAACCAGGTGAATTTACATGGTGGAGGGCAAAAGTGGCAGGGAAGTCGACATTTAACCTTCCACAAAACTCCTGCATTACAGGAATATAACTGGAAACCACGGTAGCATTGGGTGGAATAAAAGACTTACTATTTACAAAATTAATTGCAGCCTCAAGTTCCTCCTTTCCTAAATTATCAAAATTGTTAAACAATTTCAACAAAGTAAAAACCGCAGAAATGTTCAAATCCAACTTGGACATATCCCATAAAAATTCTGGAGCATGGTTAAAAATGAAATGACTACGAAGATGAGAAACCTGAGAACTACAAAGAAAACAAGACGATTTAGCTTTCCCAAGCCCTTTCTTCTTTCTATTTTGCTTCTTAACGAGGCGACGATATGCCTTTACACCGCTGGCATGGGGAACTGTCATCATCTTGCTAGTTGAGGCTGGTGGTGAGGTGATAAGAAGAATGCTAGGAATCACACCATTTCCATCACCTGGAGAAAGTATAACTCCGTTAAAGCTTTTAAAAAGAGGAATTCTTTGTTTAAAACATTCTTCAACATTTAAAAATAACTTCACCTCACAACCATGCCTCAGCCCACCAGGACCTCCTTCTACATCAGAAGAGGTAAAAGGAATATGCTACCTACCCATAGGTTTGAGTCCCTCGACCCTGATACGCTCCCAGTTGGCTCTGCTCGTCCCATGAACCGCCACTGGAACATGGAACGGGCAAACAACGGGAGTAATCTCCAAATTAGGAACAGGTTTTGAATGACCCTGATTAGCCCTAATTTTACATTTCCCCATCCCCTGTCTCAATCAGGATAGAGCGTTGCTTTTTATCTTTGGCAACTATCATTCTTAACGTATCAAGATCCAGGGATCGCAATCGATGGTGTTTAAAAACATTTTTAACGTCCATAAAACCATCATTATTTACAACACTGCTGTGCCTCAATAAATATGATAAAACTTTTGCATATTTGTTAAAAGAGATGTTTCTATCACATTTGTCCACTATTTTGGAGGTAGAACAATCTCCATGATGACTATGGCCATGAACTTCACTTTTAGAACTTGAGTGTTCCATCCCTAAATGGGCTGGCCCAAACTCAACTCTACTGTGAAGGCCATAGTCAACTACTGTTTTGAAGCTTCAGTGTTCCCTCCCTAAATGGTTGGGACCAGTCTCTACTTCTTCCCTGGGCAAACAGTGAACCTGACTATATAAGTCAGGGCCAAACTGTTTCCCACTCACATCACCAGAATCGGACCCTGAGGATTCTAATATCTTAAACTCACCAGGGTTGATTCCCTCAACTGCTTCCAGTTCCTTCTCTAACAACTGATACATTATGTAAATAAAGTTCTGTAAATATAAAACAAATTTTATAATTAGCCTGTGCATTCCTGACAAAAATAGTCTTTAATTTTCTTAGCCATTTCGGCGTGACGCTAACACATTCCCCGTGATACCATTCTAAACAGTTGTCACACTGCATCATGAATTTGTTTAGTTGTGGTCTATTACATAAACAATATAAAATCTCATCTGATTTTGAATCTGAATCAGTTTGACTCTCCAGGTGTTTTTTCAAAGCTGTGACCCATTTAGGTAACCCTCGATCACGATGTAGAGTCATTTCGTTTGTCCGCAGCCTAACACGGAACAAACTGAAAGTTAAAACTTTAACTATTACTCCCGGACCCTTCTAATTTGAAGCAAGTTTAGTGCATCGACCTTTAATAGTTGCAGTATCTAAAATGTATACTGCATCTTCCACCTTATAAGTTTTTTTTTCAAAACTTTTAGGTCATAATTTCTTTTCATTCTCACCCGAGCTTGCTTCAAATTGTCCCGAGTTACTTCATGAGCTGATCTAATCGAATCAGTTAACTGTGTGACATACACATGCACAGTCTGATTAGTAATTCCAACTGCTTGGGTAGTTCGGAAGACAAGATCTACAGGTTTATTTACTTCTCTCCGCAACATGACTTTATTAGGAGTATATTTCGTCTGCTGACAGACAGACGACCTAATTGCGCTAGCAATTTGGGGAATATACAAATCTCAGTTCCTCGGATCTTGTTTATCAATAAAACACCTAACAGCACCCATTAGGGTCTTATTGTAAACTTCTGTCTGTCCATTAGCAGACGGTCGGTACGGAGTTGTCTTCACCTTGTGTACCTGAGCAAGCTCACATACTGATTTGAATAGAGCACTTTCAAAATTCTTACCCTGGTCTGTGAGAATTTCAAATGGAAATCCGAACCTGGAGAAAAATTCATTGACGGCTGCTACTTACTCTACCTACTTAGAAAATTGGTCCACCATCATTAAAACATATTCACTTCCACGATGAGTTTTAGGGAGTGGTCCTAAATAATCTAAATGAACTCGCTCCATGGGTGCGCCTGACTGAAATGATGTTAAAGAAGTCCTAGTTTTTCGAGTCCGTTTCTTCGAAACATTACAGGCTTTACATGAACTCACATAATTTTCTGCATCCCGTGCTAAACAAAACCAAAAAAAAAAGATTCTCTAACTCTCTGGCGTGTTCGCAACATACCCTGGTGACCTGCAAGGGGGATGTCATGACATAAATACAAAACATCATTTTTCAAACAAAAGGGAATTACTAAAGCTTTAGTTCCTGTTTTACGGGCACGGTATAAAAGCTCCTTGTTAAGAGAATACAATTCTTTGTTAAGCCAATAATATTTCGAAGCAGGACTGGATATTGACAATTCAATGTTAGTAGGTTCAACTTTATTTTTCAACCAATTGAGAATTATTTCAAGATTCTCTGCTTTGTTTCTCAATTAATTCTTCTACCGAATATTTTAATTGCACTACCAGATTTATCCGGATATCATCAGGCTTGCAATCAAGCAAATTAAGGGTTTCGGTATGGAAGTCTGGTTCACTATTTAACTAACTCAATGAGTGCAGAAGAATCTGGATTAAAATCCGACTGCCCTGAATTCACCTCAAATTTGAGGGAACTCAAAGAACAATCAGAGGAAGAATTATTCCAACACTCATTATTGAAGTTTAAATCACACGGACCCTCAGGAAAATATATAACAATATCTAAAGCAGAGGGTGCTTCAGACACCAATCTGATCACGGGTCGTGTGGTTAAGGGAAGAACATCATCAACCTCCTCTTCGAACTGTCTCCATTTTAATTCAGCCCTTTCACAGAATTTACAACCTCAACAAGGTAAACATTTTAGGTTACTTTTCTGTTCACAACAATTTTCCCAAGGAATCCTACTCAATGCGTCTGTATTTGAATGCTGATCGCCTTTTCGATATTCAATTTTCATATCGAACTGACTGAGCTCAAGGAACCATCGGGCAAGTTGCCCTTCAGGTTCCTTGAAACTCATTAGCCAAGTCAAACTACTGTGATCAGTTCGCAATATGAATGGCCTGCCTAATAAATAATGCCTATACTGCTTAGTAAAAAGTATAACGGCCAATAACTCTTTACGGGTTGTACAGTAGTTTTGTTGTTCTTCGGAAAGAGCCAGACTACCATAAGAAATAACTTTTTCTTCATTATTCTGGACCTGAATTAATTCAGCTCCCATACAAAATTGGGAACAATAATTGTCCAGAATAAATTGATCCGTTTTATTTGGTATAGCTAACACTGAGGGATTCATTAAATCAGTCCTAAGTTTTTGCCAACAATTTTCCAGTTCGTCAGTCCAAAGAAATGTTTTTTTCCTGATTGATTGATACAGGGGTCTAGCATATTCTGCAAAATTTTTACAAAACCTTCTATGAAAGTTTACTAAACCTATAAATCTCTCTACTTGTTTGGCATTTTCAGGGCGGGGCCAATTTTTTATAACATCAATTGCACACTTCCCAATTTCTAACCCATTTTCCTTATCTAATCCGCCTAAAAATTGTACTTCTTTCTGGAATAAAATGCATTTACGGGGTTTTAATATCAGTCCATATTTTCGTAACCTTAAAAATACTTCCCGTACGTTACTTAAATGACCTTCCACCCCCTTTCCCATTACCATACAATCATCTACAAAAGCCAACGTGGTTTTTCATAGAAGACCTTGTAGAACAAGATTCATTGCTCGACAATAACTAGCAACTGCCCTAGTGAGACCCACACTCATTCTAACAAATTCAAACAACCCATATTTCGTCACAAATGCTGTTTTGTGACAATCCTCTTCTTTGATCCTAATTTGATAATATGCCTGATTGCAATCTAATTTAGAACACCATTCATTATCAGTCAGGGCATCTAGACACTCTGTCAATAATGGAAGCGGAAAAGAATCTTTGGTTGTTACAGAATTAAATTTCCTATAATCAAGGTACCACCTAATAGTTTGATCCCTTTTTCGTATCAAAACAGGGACAGCCGCCCACTCGGAAGTAGATGGCTGAATAATCCCAGCTTCCAACATTTTGTTCAGTATAGCCTCCTCCTCCTCAGCAAAAGCATCGGGGACCCTTCGCATTGAGTGTTTAATAGGCTTTGCATCTCCAGTAGAGACAGAATGCTCCACTGCATGAAAATTTCCTAAATCAAAATCATGTTTGGCAAAAACATCCTGAAACTCAACAAGCAATTTTTTTATTTTTCTATGCTGAGATTCAGGCAAATTTTTAATTGATCTATTGAACAAGTCAGTTAAATGGTCAGGTACTGATGTTTTAGAACTATTTTCCGAGTTTTTTATATCCGGAAGAACCGAAGACTCCGAGGAAGAAACAGAATTCAATGACTTTTGGGGTTTTAATTGAATTTCAGTGGGATTTGATGAAAAATCTTCAATTCTAGTGTCAATAAAATCCTCAGACGATGCATCAGAAATATGTTCAAAAGGTGACCCTTTTGAAACTTTTGTATTTTTTACACTAGACATACCAGTATTCATCAAATCCTGAATCTCCCCGCAACTCAGAGTTATCTTCTCATGATTTAACAAAAGTTTATTTTTTGATAAATCTATTTTAACACCATGCTTACTTAAAAAATTGAATCCCAATACCATGATGTCCATGATGGGAGAAACATACATGAATTCTTCAAATACCTGGCCACCCAACCCCAAGTTCACAGGTCCTACATATAACCCAGGCATACTTCTGTCGTTAGCTGCTAATTGCAAACTCAAGGATTTAACAATTGTAGGTTGTGAATTTAACCCACGATAAATTTCTTCCGAAATTACCGACACTTTTGATGCAGAGTCAATAATAGCGTCAATTTTAAGGTTATTTAAATTCAAGGGTACAGTTATAAGAGCCCTATGGATTTAAAGATTTTTAGTACTTACTTAAATCAACGACACTCTCATCGTGGAAATGTTCAATACTACCTGCAGCAATGGAGGGATTCAATACATGCAGGAGTCGAATCAACAACACCCTTTTCGGCCAATTCCTCTAATGCACAACTAATGCACAACCTAACAAGAAAACATTGGAAGTACTATTATTTTCAGGCTTAAATGAGCACTCTTTTGCTTTATACATATTTACAACCTCTGTGTTATCCAATCCTGCTGATTTTTAATGGCATTATTCTTCGGTATTAGTACTGGGGAACAGTCTCTTCATTTGCCGAATCAAGCAGACTGATAAAAGGATCACCAATATTTTTTCTAACTTTTTGTGGAGACTGCATCCCTCCCAACCAGGATGAACGCATAGAATCCAAACTACAATCGAAAATATTCATCAATTCATCAGGCGACTGCATCCCTCCCAAATAGGATGGACGCAAGGTAGCCGATGAATTTTCAGAATCTTTGAAATCTCCCCAAAGGTTCAAAAGAACATCTCTCGTCGCCACTGAAATGTCATTACTATACTAGAATAGAATGCAAATCTGCAATAACTTACCCAAGTATACAGCTCTGCTGAAGATCAAGGTTGCTAATCTTGATGGCTTTGAAAGCTTCGATCGTGGTCCAACGTACTTGGATAAGAAGATCTTCAAAGATCCCAAAATGACGCCCAGACGATGAAAAATCAAAGAATGGAGTGCTGAGTTCACTTCTCTTCCCGCCGTTCTGCGTGAAAATAACTCATCATTGTCCAATGAGAAACGTCCATACAACTAGAATACTAAAAATATCACAGATAGAATTTCATGACGTCACGGGGGAAGACTTAAACATGAAGGTCAGATGAGATCAAATGACACGACAGTTTTTACAAAAAGAGGTTTGATTGTAGTTTTCAAGATTGTGTCTACTAATTTCAGTAATGACTACGGTCATTGATAATTACAGTTACTGTTTATGTGTATGAAATGTTCAGAAATATTAAAATATTCGAAGGATTCAAAATTCGAAGTAAAAATCAGATTTTGTAAGTACAAGTGGACTTGAACAGAAGAATCTTGACAATATGTTTGGTTACGAACTGTATTGATTTGCGTCCTTAGTGACACTCCATTCAACTCATTCAACTCACGAAATTACCTTGATAAGTCAGTTGCAGTTACGTTTGAATAACTTTTGAACAGCTGGTCAGAAAATAGAATTTGGGATCTGCTCGTGTGTATGCTTATTATGTCACAGTGACAGCATCTTCAACCAGAGCTGTTGCTTCATTCATTCAGTTTATCTCATCAATTTTGTTGTTCCCATTCCCTAATAAAGTGTCAAGACTCATAACACATAATACATAACTCTCAGTTATCTTGCTCATGATATTCTGAAATGGATTTGGACTTGGAAAACACAGAAGACTTGCCCAGTGTTGGGGAGGTGGGTGTTACCCCTTCTTTAAAAAGAGGCTGACCCGAACAGGCAACGCCAGGTTCCACTCCATCCCCTCACGAAAAGAAAAAAGCTAAGCAAGGATCTACGGGAACTCCAGATAGTATCTATCGAAAAAGCGATCAGGACAGTGCCAATCAATTTTTGAATATGATGATGACGACCCCTCTCTTTTGTGCACCAGTCAAAGAGCCGGTCGGCCATTTCTATTTTTTGGTAAACAGGATTTCACTGAAATACTTCAAGACGAGTCAGTTCAGCAATTACGTGGATCCATATTTCTAAAACTACTGATGAACGGTTGTCCAAAGCAGAGAAGACCATAAAACCCTCAAAACTCAACTCGATGAGTGCGACAAGATTAAAAATTTGGAAGATCGGATCGACAACCTCGAGCAATATGGGAGACGTACAAGCCTTAGACTTTCCGGAATTCCCGAAAAAGCAAACGAAAACACTGACACCATCATAGATAGATCTTTATTTTGCAGTATACTAGTACATTGATTACAAAATAACATTACAACAAACAGGAACATAAGCTAGTATACGGCATGGAAATGGCATAGCCTATAAGGCTGTCTTCCTGCCATTCCCGTAAAAAGAAAGATATCAAGTTTCTTTGGCATCAGTGTATCAAAGTGCGTTCCCAAAGACGGGGTTGTCTGATCTTTTATTTATAATTCAGGGGGGCTAGAATGTATTTGAGAATTAAGGGATGGGGGTAGGAGGATGAGATGTCAGAAGATTACAGCTGGCGGATGACACAGTCGGGGCACGTTGGGTTGTCACATTTGGAGTTAGGACGCGAATAATTATTCAAGGCTTTATCAATTAAGGACTTTTTAAATCGGGGTCTATTTAATTGCTGGATTTGTGGGTCTATACTATTCCAGGTTCTTGGGAAGGAGTGTAATGGCAGCACAACAGAGAACTGTGTTCTTGGTTTGCGGGTATCTAATTTACCGGTTTGCCTTGTATTCATTCCTGAGGGGTTTCAAGAAACTTGAAAGGTATCATCGAATGACATAGGGAGTTTTTTGTTCGTCCAGTCGTGCATAAAAAGGGAGACGTGAAGGCTGTAGAGATCACTGAATTTCAGAATGCCACAATCTCTGAAAAGGTGATCTGTATGGGAGAGATATGATTTTTTGTTATGACCCGGACAGCTCTTTTTTGTAGTTTTAGAGTTCTACTGGTGTAGGTCGAATGGCCCCAGACCTGGATACCATATATAAGATGACACTGAATCGGTGAGAAGTATATAGTTTTCATTACCTTCGTGGGCAAGAAGTTCTTTGCCCTATTTAGTCATCCATATGTACGCCAAGAAATTTTATAGTTGTTTGTTCTTGCTCGTTACCAACTGGCTCAATATTTGTATTGTTTAGAAATAGTTTAATATCGTTTACCTTATACGAATCGTTTTGTGGATGAAGTAGCATATATTTGGTTTTAGTAGGGTTGAGGGCTAGTTTGTTGGCAGAACACCAATGGTTTATTTTGGCTAGTTCGGAATTTATACTTTCTGTAAGGGTGTCAAGATTGTTACTTGACCTATAGGCCGTTGTGTCGTCAGCAAAGGAAAGTAAACTGAGTTCTGTAGATTCGTTAATATCGTTGATGTACAGTAGAAATAAAAGCGGGCCAAGAATGGACCCCTGTGGCACTCCTGTATTTATTGGTAACGTTTCTGAAATGGTATTCAAGAAGGAAACAAATTGGCTTCGTTCAGATAAATAACTTTGAAACCACTGATGGGCAATACCTCTAATACCATAGTATCCCAGTTTCTGGAGTAGGATCGAGTGGTCAATGGTGTCGAATGCCTTGGAGAAGTCTAGAAATATAGAAAGGGTGCAATTCTTTGTTGGTTTGTCATTTTCCGTTACCACGCTATTCAGTAGGTGCAATATAGGGTGGACAGTTTAATGTTTTGTTCTGAACCCAAACTGGTACTTATACAAGATTTTATGTTTGTCTATGAAATCCACTAGCCTTTTATACATTAACTTTCCAAGTATTTTTGAGAACGTCGGGAGAATACTAATGGGGCGATAATTATTAAACATTTGAGAGTTACCAGACTTGAAGACTGGTATGACTTTGGCTATTTTCATTTTGGTTGGCACATGACAGGATGAAAACTGAAGTGTTGATGATGTGTGTTAATGGGTTGGCGACCTCACAAGCGACGGCTTTCAAAAGTTTTGTAGACAATTCATCTCGATCTCTTGTTGGTTTTGAAGACAATTTGGAAATACTATAGATAGCCTCCTGTGTATTCGTTGGCGTTACAAATAGTGAGTTTTCATTATTGTGCTTCATATCATGTGAAAAGTGAATATTTGTGTCGGGCACTTGGTCACCTACTGATTTCCCAATATTCGCAAAGAATGCATTGAACTTGTCAGCAATTTGTTTGAGGTCGTTTAAAGTGATATTGTTATCGACAAAGGTATTTAGGGGCTCAGTTTTTCGATCCAATTTATTAATGGCTTTACGTAATATTTGCCATGTTTTTTTGAGGTCGTGTTTATTATCTAACAGGATATTATGATAGTAGTCTGACTTGCTTGCTTGTTTGGCACGATTGAAGATGTGACAGAACTGTTTGTAGTTCGCGATATTTTGGGTTGTTGGAGATTTCAATTTTTCCTGTACTGCTTTTGTTTGTGTAGGGAAGACTCTAATAATCCGGCCGTCATCCAGGGCTCGCGTCTAATATATTTAGAATGTACTGATGGTACTTCTAATGGGAAGGCTTCATTAAATGCTTTGTAAAATGTATCGATGAACAAGTCGTGTGCTAGGGTGACATCGGATGTGTCGAAAACGTCGGAAAAATCACTGCCTAATGGGAGCCTCTTGAAGTGGTCAATGTTTTCTTTCTTGAAGGAGCGGTTATGACTTTGTGTTGGGGGTGCATTTTGCTTTTCCAAGTCACCAATGCAGAACGTTGCAAAGTGATCACTGATATCCGAAATGACAATCTCTGATACGTGTGTAGTGGAGACATTACTAAAGATATGATCAATAAGAGTTGAAGAAGTTTCGGTAACTCTCGTCGGCTTAGTGATGAGGGGCAAGAAGCCTGAGCTAAATATAGAGTCAATAAAAAGTTCAGTTTTGTTGTGACTAGCGAAGTTGAGTAGGTCAATATTGAAATCGTCCATAAGGTAGGCTTTTTTATTCTCCAGGTTGATTTTATTCAATAGTTCGGACATTGTGGACAAGAAAAGGTCAAGGTCAGCTTTTGGTGCGGTGTTGGGTCTATAAATGATTCCAATAAAGCATTTCTTTTTAGAGGTTGTTTCGATGAAAAGAGATTCAAATACGTGAGGTATGAAGATTGACAAATCACTTCGTTGTTTGAAGCTAATGTTGTCATTAGTAAATAAGCCAACACCCCCTCTGCCATCATCATCTGTTGGTCGTGCTTGATGAATTAAAGGGTGATAGCCTTCGAGTTCAAAACATATATCTTTTTTTACTTCAAATATTTCAGTAAGTCCCACAACATCAAATATATTTTTCCTAGGGTACATGTCACATAAAAGATTTTGAATGTTCTCAAAGTTAGCATTCAAACTTCGGCAGTTCAAATTAAAAAAAGAGAATGACTTAGTTTTTTCTGGTATTTGCTTGCTAAAAATTTCTGGTATATAATACTTACAGTTCGAATTGTCAATAGTGTAGGATAGGTCAGTGTCACTACCATCTATACCCAGTGAAGTGTTGAACTTGGATATGAAGTCATAAGCGTCAGAATTCTGAATCTCATCAAATGGAATATTATTAGCCATAGTCCACGATCAAGTAAAATTTACAAAAGAAGTCGAGCACTTGCGAGAACGCAGATGCCAACGAAGTATGGCCGGGGACAAGAAGTCATAGAATGACGGGAATACCCTTTAAAAGATATGGTCCAACGTATAAGGCAAGTAGAGAAACCAGATGTTAAAAGACACCATACTCAAATTCCTTCGTGTAGACACGCTCACTTGTGCCCACACACATGCGGGTAATCACACTTAGTGTACATCCTGCCAGAAATACAGGGTGGTTGGAAGCATATACCCGAGGGCATATATATGCCTCAATATCAATGGGCATGCAGTCGCATACCCATGATGTGGATTCATTTAGTGGGTAGCTCTGCAATATTGAATCTGTGACGAGGTAGTCAGATTGCATGTATTTTACATTTTGTCTATGGTCGTCGGATGGAGGAAAGGGATGGGGTGGGGTACACATATCTTTTCGGTTTCAAATTAGATACCAAATTTGCGTGTTGTGCGCGTTTTCATACATACAAAACAGTCGCCGCGGATCGACGTCAATCCGGGGGATTCATCTAATGGGTAGTCACACAATATCACTACTGTGATGGACAGGGTGACAGAAGACTTTCTGTATATCTGTTGACTATGGTTGTCGGGGAGGTGAAGGGTAGGTACACATCGTCACGTGGGAACCACAAGACTCTATTTTCCACTGGAAGATAGAACCCTATGGTTCCAATGCGACGATATGTTGGCCCACTTTCAAATTAGTTATCTAATGTGCGTGTTGCGCTCACACCGACCTCAATCCAGGTGGATTCATCTAATGGGTTGTCACGCAATATCAATCCTGTGATGGGCAGGATGATAGAAGACTTGCAGTTTATCTGTTGACTATGGTCGTCGGGAGGTGAAGGGTAGGAACACATTGTCGCGTGGGAACCATATTAGAAACCGCTCGTAAGATAGGTGTAGATTTATCCCTCGACAAAATTTCTAGGAGTCATCGCGTTGGTCATAGAGACAGAGCTCCAATGAGACCTATAATATTTCGCCTTACGAGTTACAGGTCAAGAGATAAAGTGTATCGTGCTCGAACCAAGTTAAAAAACATTTCTGTCAATAATACAGGCTCTCAAAATGAACCCCGTCCCCGTCAAAGGATCTATTTAAACGAAGATTTGACTCAGACGCGAGCTCTTATAGCTCGTAGAGCTAGAACTCTGAAAAAAGAAAATAAAATACTTGACCGTTGGAGGTTTGATGGGGTTGTTTTTGTTAAACTCAAAAACAACCACACCGAGAGACTAACTAATCCAAACCAGATAGCTGCAATTGAGACCATACTCAAGTAAACAACTTTGTCAAACGCATAGCCACCCCTATTATGGGCCGTCTTGTTTAGATTGCCGACCTTGTGTTCAGCAATTTGTGTACATACTTATTCATTATCCATGGGTGACCTTGTCGGACAAAACCTTTAGGAGATTGCCCAAAGAATTGATATGCCCTGCCACCTACTGCCTACCCACCCAAAGCAAATTATTCAATTAACAGGAATATACAATTAACAGCGATTTGCCCATTTATCTATCGTATTGTCATAAGTTTAGTATCTGCCCTGTTGTATCTTGTTTGACAGAGACTGATGTGCTTTGTCGGACGGGATACCACAGAATAGATGCAAAGTTTAGCTTTTAAAATTTGGTTTTTGAAGGCTAAAAATGGCATTTAATGTGGTGAAATCTTCAAGATGTTAAGAACAACTATACATAGAAATGAAAAGTTTTCCGTAATTTTTATTCAATTAACAGGAGAGATCGCCTAAAGAATTGATGTGGCCCGCCACCTATAGCCTAACTTCCCAAAGGAAATTACTTAATTAACAGGAAAATACAATTAAAAGCGATTTGCTCATTTGTCCATCGTATAGTCGGAAGTTTGGTATTTACTCTATTGTGTCTTCTTCTACGGAGCTCGGCGAGCTCTGTCGAACAAGATACTGTGGAATAAATGCAAAATTGAGTTTTTAAAATTTGGTTTTTGGAGGCTAAAAATGGCATTTAATGTGGGGAACTTATCAAGCTGTTATAAGCAAGTATACATAGAAATGAATAGTTTTCCGAATTTTTTTTTCTATTACCAGGAGAGATCGCCTAGGGAATTGATGGGCCCTGTCACCTATAGCCTAACTGCCCAAAGAAAACCACTCAATTAACAGGAATATACAATTACCAGTGATTTGCTCATTTATCTATCATATAGTCTTAAGTTTGGTATTTGCTCTGTTGTGTCATGTGTGATAGAGCTCGATGAGTTTTGTCGGACAAGATACTATACAGTAAATGCAAAAGTTAGTTTTTGAATTTTTTTTTTTCAAAACTAAAAATGGTATTCAGTGTGTGGAAATTATTAAGCCGTAAAGAGCAATAGGTGTCCTGCCACCTATAGCGTAACTGCCCAAAGAAAATTATTCAATTAACAGGAACATACAATTAACAGCGATTTGCTCATTATCTATCGTATAGTATTAAGTTTATTATTTGCTCTATTGTATCGTGTTTGACTGAGCTGGATGAGCTCTGTCGGACAGGATACTACAGCATGAATGCAGAATTTAGTTTTTGAAATTTAGTTTTTGAAAGCTAAAAATGGCATTCATCGTGCGGAAATTATCAAGCTGTTAAAAGCAACTATACATATGAAAGAATAGTTTTCCAAAAATTTTATTCAATTAACAGGAGAGATCGCCTGAAGAATTGATGTGGCCTGCCACATATAGCCTAACTTCCCAAAGGAAATTATTTAATTAACAGGAAAACACATTAACAGCGATTTGCTCATTTGTCTATCGTATAGTCGAAAGGTCGGTATTTGCTCTGTTGTGTCCTGTTTGACAGACCTCTGTCGAAGAAGATACTGTGGAATGAATGCAAAATTTAATTTTTAAAATTTGGTTTTTGAAGGCTAAAAATGGCATCTAATGTGGGGAACTTATCAAGCCGTTATAAGCAAATATACATAGAAACGAATAATTTTCCGAAATTTTTATTCAACTATAGTCGAACGTTTGGTATTTTCTCTGTTGTGTCTTGTTTGACAGGGCAAGGTGAGCTTTGTCGGACAAGGTAGTGTGGAATAAATGAAAAATTTAATTTTTAAAATATGGATTTTGAAGGCTAAAGATGGCATCTAATGTGGGGAACTTATCAAGCCGTTTTTAGCATCTATACATATAGAAACGAATAGTCTTCCGAAATCTTTATTCAACTAACAGGAGAGATCGTCTGAAGAATTGATGTGCCGTGTCACCTGTATCCTAACTGCCCAACGAAAATTATCCAGTTAACAGGAATATACAATTACCAGCGATATGCTCGTTCATCCATGATATAGTCTTAAATTTAGTATTTGCTCTGTTGTGTCTTGTTTGACGGAGCTCGATGAGCTTTGTGGAACGAGATACTCTATCTTATGGAATCGAGGATTGAGACCTCCCATTTATTAAAAAGCAACCTCCGTGTCGTTGACAACTTGCGTTGTGGAAAAGACCCGTTGCCTCGAGAAGTAATATTTATTTTTATTTAATGCTCAGGCATCAATTCACGCTGAAAAATTAAGTCATATTCCCCTGTCGGTCGGCAAAACGAAATATCAAAATGATATTTAGAAATCGATATTTCATCGTAGGTTCGGATGACGAATCACATGTACTTTAAACGAGTCAGCACATCAGTAATGAATTCCAGAGTCCCAAATACAAACGAATTCGAATAATTGATAGTGACAGTGACTAAATCAATTCATTAAATCAGCGGTTTCAAAGTTTGACTTTCTCATTCACCTTCCAGCGAAAAGCCGAAATCACTTTCAAATTTCTTCAGTTCAACTTCACACGTCTTCAGTGCATTGAGTTCAAAAAAAATAAAATGACGTGTCTTGTTATTGAAAATAAGAAAGTGGTGTTTTTTGTTATTGTTCTATTTCTGCGAAACACATTGCGATTATTTCAATTCGCCAGCCGTGGTAAATCGTAAAGTTATAGGGGAGAAATAAGACGGGACTACTTTTTGTGCGGATATTCACACATTCCAATGGTTGGAGTTTGGTTGTTGTAATTTTTGTATGGACGCCGGTTCGGCACATAAATTTTGCGCCTTAATGGCAAATAAAGGCCACAAATTGGAGAGTTTGTAGTCGTAGAGCATTAAATAAAAAGAAAATTCACGAAAATTTGATGAATACCGAAAATATCTCGTATGTGGCTACAAGAAATAAGAGGATCTTCACTCGCGACTGCGTCGCTCGTGAAGATCCTCATATTTCTTTGTAGCCACTCACGAGATATTTTCGGTATTCATCAAATTTTCGTGAATATCCTCTATATTTTTTTTTATTTATTTATTATTTTTATTTCGTGGCCTACTGCGACTCGCCAGTAGTTTTCGCTTCACGTATTGCATGCATTATGTAGGCCTAACTCTTTGATGTTCCAAACTACTCAGAAGTGGCTTATTGGGTATAATTTGTTTGTGAGCGCCCATTGGGGTACCTCAGTCCGATTGTTTTAATATAGTCACCTAGCTGATTGGCATCGCCTAACATTATTTTCCTGAAAGGTAGGTTTAACTCTGATGTAATATGTTCTGGTGGTCGGTTCAGCATGCATCGGATCCGACAAATGCAAATGTATCGCGATGCCCGACTACACTCACCCGTTACGCTCACATAACTTGATGCACCTTTTCGAGAAGTTACAAATTGCTCACCATTTATATAGCAAAAGAACCTCGCCAACACCCCCAGCTTTGTTGACTATATTTGATGTAATCTTTCGCAACTCAAGTTACCCAATATTCATCACAACGTTTGTGAGTGGCCATAGAGACATCACTGGGGTGTGTGTGTGGGGGGGGGGGGTAGAGGTGGTGAGCTTGTCTCTGAACATCCTACTAGAAATCTTGGTTGGTTGCCGGGTAAGGTTAGTGGGGGGGGGGTTGATCCCCATCAATCTTCGTGAAGAAACTCCACTATCTGATCCGACTCCGAACTGGGCAGCCGATATAAACCCTATAGACCCTCGCAAGTAATTGCACTTCTAACTCCTTGTAGAACAACTTAGCCCATATAAGGTTCTTTCTATACAGTCGATCCACCTCCAGATAATATGTGCCTGCGTGGGGTGGAATGGGGCCAGGGTGGTGTTAAGTCGATATATTAACGAAATAGGACTGTCCTGGCAACGGAAATCCCCAGGACCTCAACATTACGATATTCAACTCGCCTTCCAAAATTATTTAATTATGTCCAACCCATTGTTTGTCCAATCATGTGAATATATTTTGTTTTGTTTTCTGTTTTTGTTACCATTATCTCGTCTTCTCAGTTGTAGTTACTACTCCTCCATCAGTTCAGTACTAACACGAGACAGTGAACTATTATCTCTTTCCATTCCCAGCAACCGAACTTCCGCATCTAACGATTGTCACCTCAGGAGCCTCGATGGAATGTTTCATGAATTACCAGTGATATGTTGTGTACCCACTCTCAGAACATTATATATTGTAGCAGAAAAAAGGACAATGGCTAATGAAGCCATGTACAGACTAAGAGTGGGTCTCTTCGCGCCCGTTGCTCATTCCGGGGGGGGGGGGGGCAACGCAAACGCCGCCTAACTCTTTTGGAAGTAGTGTTTGCAAACCTTATATCTGGCTTTGGCTTGAGGGGAGTAACCATGATGGTTTTCATTCACAACGTTCTTCTCAAACATTCATACATGGCCCAGTTAATCCCTGTCCCATGGGCACAAGAACCAATCCTTGAACAACTCATAAGGAACGTGTCTCATCACATTTTATCAAATGTGTTTTGCGCTATTCTGACTTTATGGGTCTTTCTTCTTTTACTCCTCTCCGCCGGCATTGAAACCAACTCCGGTCCCCACAGCCATTCATCCCAATACTCGGATAATATTACTGACTTCGATGATAAGTGTGCATCAAAGACCAAGGGATCAACACTATTTCATCTCAATATCCAAAGCCTAAAACCAAAACTTGATACTCTTCGGGCGGAGTTAATAAACTATGACATTTGTGTTTTTACAGAGTCATGGCTTAATGTTTCTGACTCAGATTCAGACCTAGAAATACCAGGATTTTACGAACCTATCAGAAAAGACCACCTCCTAAGAGGTGGTGGTATAGCTATTTACCTCAAAAATACAATTTCTTTCAAACATTGACTAGACCTGGAAGTTGACAATGTTGAATGCATTTGGCTTGAAAGTGCATTTGGTAACAAACATTTTCTCCTCGGGTCCTTCTACCTACCAACCCCCAAACTCAGAAACAACCATCTGGGATTTAATATCTACGTCAATAGAATTGGCAATCGATTCGAACCCAAATTCAGTTATTATAACAGGTGATTTTAACGATGATCAAATTTCGCACCGTAACGGACCAATTCAAAGGATGCTTCAACAATTTAATCGGTCCCAAGTAATTCAGCAACCAACATTTTTTACCGAAACATCATCTTCATTGCTTGACCTAATAATCACGAATGATACCCAGCTTATAGCATCCCAACATGTTGGAGATCCCTTTTACGACGAGCTAATCCGATACCATTGTCCAATAATTGCAGAACTCAAGTTACCAATTAAATAACACCATTCCATTTGGCGAAGAGTATGGCTTTATGCCGACGCAGATTTTGAAGGCCTCAACAAGACCCTCTCAGAGACCAATTGGGAGAATATCATTAACCAAAATAATACTCTGTTCGTTGTAGACAACTTTACATCGCATCTAGAAAATCTCTTGTTCAAGTTTGTTCCGAGTAAAATAATTATTAGTCTTCAAAACGAATCACTCTGGATGCATTCGGAAATTAGACGGCTAATTCGCCAGCGAAAACGTCTACACAGGCTGGCCAAATTTAGAAACACTCAACAGGCTTGGGAAATGTATCGTAAAAAAAGAAATGAAACAACATCTGCGATAAGGCGTTCTAAATCTAAATACATATCAAAAATTGAAAATACGCTTGGTTCCCACACAACACCGTCACACACCTGGTGGAAAACGCTAAAATTACTTATAGGCAAATATAAATCTGAATTACCTGATATTTACCACAATGGTATTACCCTTTCAGCGAACGCCGATAAAGCAGAAGCTTTTAACGAATACTTCTGCTCACTTTCTAGTATAGATGATTCCAATGCATCCCTTCCGCCCGCTTCAAACGACTCTCTTCACCCAACACTTGTGGAAGTTGTCTTAGACGAAAAAGATGTTTCAGATGCACTTCGGTCACTGAATGTCTCTAAAGCTTGTGGCCCCGACATTGTAAATCCAAGAGTTCTTAAGGGGTGTTCGAAATCGTTAGCAAAAGCATTAACTAGTATTTTCAACCGTTACCTTAATGAACACTCTTTCCCCTCTCAGTGGAAAAAGGCAAATGTTTCTCCCATTTTTAAAAAAGACTCTCCAAACCTTGTGTCCAATTATCGACCGATTTCTCTCGTGAGCTGCATCGGTGAAGTTTTTGAAAAATGTATCTTTAAGAAAGTCTTTGCATTTCTGGAATCCAACTCCCTGTTAACTCAGTTCCACTCAGGATTTGTTCCGAAAGACTCTACTGTGCTCCAACTTACCGAAATTTACAATACGATTAGCCAGGCTCTAGACGAAGGAAAAGAAATACGATTCGTCTTCTGCGACATCAGTAAGGCATTTGACAGAGTTTGGCACAAAGGATTATTGCACAAATTAGAAACAATAGGTATTACAGGTAAACTCCTAGAGAGGTTCAAATCGTATCTGAGCGACAGACAACAACGTGTCGTAATTAACTCTGAGTCATCCACCTGGAGAAACATTACAGCTGGTGTTCCTCGCGGATCTATACTGGGACCCCTGCTATTTCTAATTTAGATCAATGATATTATCGATGATATCTGTTGTTATATTCGCTTGTTCGCAGATGACACTTCCATTTATATTATCATTGAGGACCCCGCGAGAGCTGCAGAAGTTATGCAAAGAGATATCAACACGATCGAAGGATGGGCAAGCCAATGGCTGGTGGATTTCAACCCAAACAAAACCGAATCATTGGTTATTACACGGAAACGGACTGAAACCAAACACCCCACCCTTTTGATGTCAAACACAAATATCGAAGAGGTTGATCATCACAAACATCTGGGGTTGACATTTAACGACCATGGTTCCTGGGGAAACCATATCAGTAATATAACCTCAACTGCCTGGAAAAGAATTGCCCTTATCAGAAAATTGAAATTCTCCCTGGATCGTAAAACCTTGGAAAAAATATATTTTGCATTCCTACGACTTGTCCTTGAATATGCGGAGACGGTATGGGACAACTGTACCGAAACCGAGACCATGGAGCTCGAAAAAATCCAAATTGATGCCGCCCGAATCATTACGGGGGCAACTGGGAGTGCCAGTAAGGAGCTATTATACGCCGAGACAGGGTGGGAAACATTACAGACCCGACGCGAGAAGCACAAATTAAAACAATATTTTAAAATGTATCACCACATCACTCCTAATTATATATCAGCTTTAGTTCCCCCTTATTATCGGATGGTCATGAATATACCTTGCGCTCTAACACAGACTTGTCTGTGCCGTTCTCTCGTACAGTGCAGCACCAAAGATCCTTTATACCATCAACTACTAGGCTGTGGAATCTCCTTTCAACAACGATCCGAGAAAATATTTCTTTGGACAATTTCGACTTGTACATCAATAGAGAAAAGGGTTTTGTTCCCAACCTTTTCTTTTTCAGCAAATCCCGAAGAACCCAAATATAACACTGTCGGCTCCGCCTAGGGTGTAGCAATCTCAACTGTGATTTGTATAACAATCATTTGACAAGCTCACCGTTTTGCAGTTGTGGAGTTCGTGGAACTGCTGAACACTTTCTATTAGATTGTACGCTGTATTCCGATGCAAGACGTGCAACGCTTGGAAGGCTGAACTGTGGTTCTGACATCGACACTTTGTTGCACGGAAATTCGTCCTGTATTGTCCAAACTAATGAAGCAATTGCTAATTGTGTTCACGACTTTATCGAAGCATCGGGTAGATTCTAGTTATTTGGATTAACCTAGAATCAGTACTCCCTTCAATGGGAGGTTTTTCCCTGTTTGCGATGTACCCCCCCAAATCGACGAGGCTCAAAATATAGATCACTGGAGTTCTACTGAACATTCCACCTTTGGTTTGACCAGTCTATCTTATCCGCAAATATAGTACCGTACCAGTGCTATATGGTCGACGACATTGTTAAATTATTAAAGATCACCAATGTTCCAAACTCGATTCCAAATCAAATACCATGTCACTATGCTTTAGTTCATTTGAGATTGACAGTGAGTATCCCGCGTTTCGAAATTCTGTGAGTTTATCTCATTCCATTGTGTGGACCCAAATTATTTTCTTGGACGGGTGACCGTCTGAGCGATCGATTCGGACTCCCGCGTTGTGTCCTTGGGCAAGGCACTTAACCCCAATTGTCCACATGGGAGGACGATGACGCCGTGTACTAAGGCGTACTGCACGTCGATGGTGCGCATGCTTTCAACCAATCTAAACCTGCCTGTACTGCAGTGCGGAGTTCCAATGTTGGGGAGCTGGCAGTTGCTCGGCGGTTCTTTCTGCGTACTCAGGCTTCCTCCACCCATAAAACTGTCACCGACACGATATGACCTTGGCTGTTAAAGTGTCGTTAAACCGTAATAAATAAATAAATAAATAATAACCTTATTAGATGTAAGTCGTTTCTCAAGATAAATTTTGATAGATTTTTTAAAAGCTTGTATACACAATTTAAAAAAAGTAACTATGAAGTAATCACAAAAGTAATAAAGTAATCATAAAAGTAATCATGATTACTGTCAATTTATAAATGTAATGTAGGGCTGCACGATATTCAAAACTGAATACCGGTATCGGTATTCAAAAAAATACCGCGGTATACCGGTATATCGAAAACTGTTCAGATATATGAACACAATTTATCTATTTATCTATTGGTGTGTAAGGTCACATACTTATGCACAATGGCTAATCGTGACCGTGACAGTTTTACGGGTGGAGGAAGCCGGAGTACCCGGAGAGAACCACCGAGCAACGACGAGCAGCTGTCAGCTCTCCAACATCGTAACTCTGAACTCTGCACCGCAGCACAGGCAGGTTTAGATTGGTTGAAGACATGCGCACCATCGACGTGCAGTACGCCTCAGTACACAGCGTCATCGTGCCCCCATGTAGGCAATCGGGGTGAAGTGTCTTGCCCAAGGACACAACGCGGTTGCCGCAGGTGGGATTCGAACCGAGGACCTCTCGGCTTGCAGCCTGCACCTCTATCAACTGAGCCACCGCGCCCCTTATATGAACACAAGTACCACGATCGAGACTCGATGCATCACAGTCGTACACTTTGGTCCTTGATAGATCTCTTGTAGTTATTTTCTAATTTTATTCAATCTTTTTTACTTCATAACTAAAAATGAGTTTTTAATTTCCACTATTTTCTCGCCACGATATAGTCTTAGCTGCTGATGTGGCGTTAAGAACCAATAAATAAATTGGAACGAATTAGTATGCCTTGATGATGCGGTTCGAAACACCTTTACCCAACGCAGACGATACCAAAATTTATTATTTTCAAAATTAATTTATAAGATTTTCCCCAAAGATTTCAACAAAACTATATTATGTGACCCCTCATTGGAACGAGCTCAACGAGCTCGTTCCAATGAGGGGTCACATGATATAGTTTTGTTAAAATTTTTTGAAAATTATTTTTTCAACTGCTGAATTTGTATATTACGAGGGCACAAGCAGACGATTCCTTAGATAAAGGGATAATATTATTCATTCGGGGCAACAGTTAAAAAAAAACTAAAGACATCTTGAAAATTAAACTGTGGGTAAATAAATGATGACGATAACCCGATATTTTTGTAATTACACCGGTATTCAATCGATATTGGTTTGAATACCGGTATATATCGGTTTATCGATACACCGTGCAGCCCTAATGTAATGGATTACTTTTGATTACTTGTAATCATGAAATACCATGATTACTGATTACACATGATTACTTGAAAAATTGTAATCAGTTACAGACGATTACTGATTACGATTACCCCAACCCTGATCAGACACTTGTTGGATAAATACTGCAAATTAATTCTGCTGGTACCAGTACTCTACCCTGTTGCTACAGTACGTGGAGAGTGTATTATCACTAGATCACCCGCAGAGTGGAGATTCCACCCAAGCAATAATTGTAAATTTGTTGCAAGGCATAACAATCATAAGCAAAGTTTTAGCCAATCCATTGTCAGAAACATTGCTTGTATTTTTTGTCGATATGTACAAAATTTGAAAGTTATAGTTTGTGTGATAGCTCCACTCCGTGGGTTATTTAGTTACAATCCACTCTCCACGTCCTGTATATATTTACAAGTCAGACTGGTGTAGTAAATTTGGGGATCACTTTTATCCGTTGGGGATGGGAATAGGACAATAGCGGTGGGCACGAGCAGTCCTTATGTTTGGTGTTGTGAATGCTAGACAAACACTTTGGCCAGCCGCTGGTTTGTCGCGGTTCTCGGACGAGAAGGCCATGGTTACCCCTGTACTCACAACTGCCTCCCTATTCCCACGCCTCTCCTCTCCTCCCAACACTCGGAGACGAACTGCTTGATGATATCCCTTGTCCCATTCTTCCCAATCTCTCCGATTAGCATATTAACCCTCTCCTTTGAGTCTCCCCCTAACCACATGTCCTTCTTTCTCCCATCCCACTTCCCCATTATACTCCCAGTGAATCTCATTCTTTTAGACTGATACTTTGGGCATTCTAGAAGAAAGTGTTCCAGGGTCCCCACCATGTCCAAGTTACACATCTGGCACTCCCTTTCACCGTCTTTCCCAATTTTTCCCCTCAGCTCCATGGATCGCGACCTCAGCTTTAACAACAGTGACCCCCCAAAGGTGCCATCAAGGTACCCTTCAAAACCTGGCTTCTCTTTATCACGCAGACCACCCAACGACCTCTTTGATTTGACCCCCTCTCGCCAATTACGGTTACAATCCTCCATGACCCTTTCTCTGACGATTTCTTTACCCTGGTTTGCCCCAACGTCCAGGTCCGAGATCTCCAATGAGTAGTTCTCTACTAGCTCCCTCACTTGGACCATCCACCCCGTTTTGATATTTGAGTTGAAAATTCTCAGGAACATTACTTTACACCATCGGCTGTCGGGGAGATTTACCAAATAATTAAGATAACCGAGCTTCAACAGGTCTATCCTGTCCTTGACCCTCATCCACCCAACCTCACCCCTGATTGCTTCCAGAGCTGCGGCATTACTCGACCCCGTTATCCATCGGCCTGCATCGTTCTGCAGGATTTCCAAGCTCTTTACGGCCGTCTTGTTTAGGGGTACCACTTCCGTACCGTATGTTATACTTGGCAGCCCCACCATTTCCCAAATGGTTTTCCCCACGAAAACCTTATTGAAACTGTTTCTCCTTATAAGTTTCATTTGGTTAAGGATTCGCTTCCCCTTCAGAATCAATTTATTTGTGTGGTTCCGGTTGATGCCTCTTCCTGTAATGTTTATATTTACCCCCAAATACTCGTAATCACCTGTCTCTCCCACACTGAGAAGTTTGCTGCTCCCTTCCGGAATGCAGAACTCACCCACTCTCCACCTTCGAGTGGGGTCCACTTTGCGGCTCACAGGTATAACTTTGCTCTTGCTTTCATTAAGTTCGAGTCTCCATTTGCTCCCATATTTCCCAACAATTCCCAGCATTTTCGTTAGCCCCTCTTCGCTTTCTGGCACTAGAACCATATCGTCTGCAAAAAATAGCCCTGGGATCTTCAAGTCCCCAACTGCTACCCCCTCCTCGCTACGCAGGAGTTCATCTCCTAAACCTTGCAAACAGGATCGGCGAAAGGATACACTCCTGTTTTAGGCCTATCTCCATAGGCACACGTTTCGTTGTAATGTTTCCCAGGCTAAGTTCACTCTGTACATCTTTATATAATGCTTTCATAACTCCAACAAACTCGCCTCCTAAGCCCATAGCCTCCAGCTTGCGCCACATACCTTCCCTCCATACTCTATCGTATGCCTTTTTGATATCCAAAAACGCCATAAACATCTTTTTCTTTTTTGCTTTCGCGGATTCTGTCATTTAAGATAGTGTGAAAAGATGGTCAGTAACTCTCCTTCCCTTCCTGAAGCCATTCTGGATTTCACCCAAAAAACCCTTCTCCTCAATCACCTCCTCTAGTCTCCCTTACAGGACTTTACAGAAAACCTTTCCAATGTTGCTACTGACAGAGATCCCTCGATAGTCATCCAAAACGTCTTTTTCCCCCTTTTTGTGAATAAATGTCACTTTACTTTCTCTCCACTCCTTTGGGACCTCTTGATTTTCTATGGCTAGGTTGAATAGGACATTTAGGGTTTCCACGAGTTCCTCTCCCCCCTTTTTTGATAAACTCGTTAGGAATTTCATCCACTCCTCCCGCTTTTCCATCCCTTAATTTTGATATCACCTTTCGCACCTCCTCCGTTTTAATTTCGCTGCACACGAAGCTCGATAGGTTTTCCTCGACCTGATTCGGACACTCTGGTGGGCTCCCCATGCCCCATCGCTTATCGTTTACCTTTTCCCAGTGCTTGACTAGTTCTGATGCGACTTGATCTTGCTCGTCTGTATCTCTGCCATCTACTTTAATACTCTGTGGGTTACTTCCTTTGTTACTTTTATTCACCCATTTCCAAAATACGTTCGAACTCGACCCCCGTTCTTATCGTCCTAATAAGACTGCTATTTCGTACTCTCCGATTATCGTCTTTAATCTCATTTACTTCATTTCGTGCTTGGTGGTATTCTTCCTTAGCAACTGTGGCCTCAATGCTTTCCGCCCCCTTAAGTTTTCTACTTTTCCTGTATGCAGCACATTTAGCTTTTCTTCCCTTTATGGCCCTTTTCAGTTCTTCGTTCACTCTGTACCCAAGTTCCCGTGTTGGCACCCTGACCTTTCCTACACTTTCCTTTCCTGCCTCCACCAGGCTCGCAACTATGACGTCGGCCATCTTCTGGACACTGCCCCTCTTGGGTACGGATGCAAGCTTTGGTTTCAGTTTTTCATTGAACTTCGCCCAGTCAGCATCTTTTTTGAGTTCCCAAATCTCCTTAGAGCTTCCTTTGCTTTTTACTAGAGTTTTGGCCCTGATCGTCACTGTAATCAAGTTGTGATCACTATCCACCTCCATTTTACCCTCATCATCCACTTCTACCCCTATCACCTCCCTCCATAAATTAATATCTGTGAGGATGTAGTCGATTATTGATTTTCTGTCGTTCCTCTCCCAGGTCCATTTCCCCTTACACCTCGCGTCCCTGTTCAGAATCTTCAGACCGAACTCGTTTGTGAAGTTCAACAGCTTCCTTCCATTCCTGTTGACTTTATTGTCCCCACCCTCTATGCCTTCTTCATCATTACCTATGTGGCCATTAAAGTCACCCATCAGAATTATACCGAGCCCCTTGTTTTGTAGTTCGGTGATATTGGACCCTAGTGTTGAGTATATCGAATCATTCCATTCGGGTTTGCTTCCCTCCACCGCACAATACACAACCCCAAGGGCAATACTTTTGTTTTTCAGACTGATCCTTACCCATCCAATTTCTTTCGATACCTCAGTCGGGGTGCTGATGTTTTCCAGGTCTGTGATCAGCGATGGTTTTAAATCCTCTTTAATGTACATGCCTACCCCTCCCCCTTTTTTCTGGCCTTCCGTTCGCCCTACACCTATCCATACGTACCCCCTTACTTGGCCTACCCGTTCCTCGTGTCTTACCCACGTTTCGCTTAAGCCCATGACGTCAAACTCCTCTGCCTCAATCAATGTAGCAATTTCACTTACTTTCCGGTGGAGACCCTGGATGTTGCTATAACCCACTTTCAGGGTATCAAGGTTCATTGGCTTCCGCCTACTGGTCCCTTTATTATCTAGTCCCTGTCTGTTTGTATATCCTTCTTTGTGTACCTGTGCTTTCCTTGGGAAGCTATTCCTATTGATTTGGATTTTTGGTCCCTTTTCCTTATCCCCATTGTCCCATTTTTTACACCTATGGTTCGTGACACATTTTCTGTGATTATCACCCCCTTCACTGACCCCCCCCCCTCCCCACCGTATACCAAAAAAAGGCTCCACCACCTGCAACATATTTCGTCCTAAAACCTCTGTACCCCTTGGGCTAAGATGGAGACCATCCCTTCCATATAGGTCATTTCTGCCCCAAAACGATCCCCAATTGTCTACAAAGGGTATCCCAAGTTCCTTACAATACTCCCCCAATTCCTCGTTGGTCCCAATGATCCGCGAATTACGCTCGCCCCCACCACCTAGTACTGGGAGAAGCCCCGAAACCACTACCTGTACATTCTTGGCATTCAGTTGAGTTATTAAGTCCTTGTAAGTCTCAATAAGCTGAACTGATTTTCTCTCCCTGATGTTGTTGGTCCCCACGTGTACAACAACCACTGGGTCTGGACCTGACCCCTTTACTAATCCACTCACTCTGTCCCTTAGGTCCTCCACCCTAGCCCCCGGAAAGCACAAATTGGTCCTGTTGACACTGTCGGGCCCACACACCATCCTATCCAACCCCCGCACTATACTACTCCCTGCAACCACCAACTGCCTCTTCCTGTCCTTTCCTGTCCTCCATCCCGTCCTACTACCCCTACTACCCCTGTTACCACCTCTGTCCCCACTGGGCCAGCTCGCAATCTTGCACTTCGCCACACTAACCCCCATGCCTACCTCCACCTCCATCTCTTCAGACCCAACCTGCTCCTCAGAATTCTCGAATTTACCTAACACACTGAATTTATTTTGGACACTGCACCCCACCTTCTGCCCACTCCCACTACAAGCCACCTTGTCCTCGTTTACCACCTTCCTAACCTTCCCTCTGACTCCTGTCCTGACAGACTCCACATGGTCATCGCTATCTCCCTCACTATCCGATTCTAAAAGAATACGCCTTTTCGCCCCCCGACTCACAGTACTAGCCTGGGAATTTGACACTCTAGCCCCTACTTCTCCTCTACCCTCAACCCGACGCACCTTCCTATTCCCAAAAGACCCACTATCCACGTCAAAAGTCCGCTTCCTACTACCCACCACCTTCCATCCCCCATCGAATGCCACCTTAACTGGGGTAACACCAGACTTTCCTGCCCTCCCCAGTTTCCCCCTCACCACCTGCACCTCTTCCTCCAACTTTACATATACCTCTAGCAGCTGCATTAGCTCTACGCAGATGGCACACATCTCCAACTCCCCCAGCTTACACCATATAGAAACAAAGACTGAATAAATGAATTGGGAAAAGGTATAGAATAATCGGAATGCAACGGCGCGACAGCTGGGATATTTTTCTACAAAACTGCTATATATTTTAATTGTCTGTAGGAACGATCAATGTCACTTGAACACGTTATGTGCGTACACGTGGATTTGTTTATCCCATTTACTTTTATTTCCGGATTTGCGCAGTACAAAGTGGAAACTGGCTTTTTGACCTTATCAACAATCCTCCATGACCAATGCATGATGGGATAGTTGGGGCCTCCTGAAAAACTTAACATAAATAATGCCAGCCAATCTCCTTGTGATTCAATAACTGAGAGGCAAATATTTCATCCAGCCAGAAATTAATTTACTGAATTTATATTTAATAATTCTAAATATATTTATTATTCCATTTCAGGATACCCACAACTTAACCCTTTACCTAACGTAGCTGCCAAAACCGGCCAGCGCTATTCTCAAAAATCGCCAATTACTTTTCATTATTTTTTTCATTTTTTGTCTCAAAAACATAGGTTATGACCCCTCATTGGAACGAGCTCGTCGAGCTCGTTCCAACGAGGGGTCATAACCTATGTGTTTGAGACAAAAAAATGAAAAAAAATAGTTATTCAAGAATTATTTTTGCAAGTGTCGTCTGCTTTTCATGTTAGGTAAAGGGTTAAGGGCAACAAAAAAATCACACCTGATTATACTTCATCATTCATCACATCAACTCAAGCATTATCATCTTCATCAACTGAAAAGGTAAGTTATCATCATTAATTTTCAATTAATCAAGTTTGAAAGTTACATCTTCCTTTTAAGCCTAAATAATTTATAACAGCTCAGTACACCTTTGTCCAGTTTGATGTGAAAACTACCACTGCTGTTAAATAGCAATTATGTAGTTTAACTGGTTGAATGTTGGAAGCCACAAAAGCCACTTTAGCGGCTTTGCACTGCAAGCATTAGCTTGATGTTAGCTCAGCAGTAGAACAAAGAATATTTGTATGAAATTGTTTTGTTATAGTTTGTGGGAGAGTGCCAACAGGCACTCTCCCACAGACTGTAACAAATAAATATAAATAAAGTATTTATCAAGAAAATCTTGCTAAAGCCTAAACTAATGCTATCCTTGTTGGTTGCTGTAGAATCTGTTTAGTTTCTTTACACTGCAAGCATTAGCTTGATGTTGGGTCAGCAACAGAACAAAGAATATTTGTATGAAATTGTTTTGATATAGTTTGTGGGAGAGTGCCAACAGGCACTCTCCAATAAACTATAATAAATAAATAAATTATTTATCAAGAAAATTTTGGTGATGCCTAAACTAAGACTTTCCTTGCTGGTAGTAACAGAATCTGTGAAAAAATTCATATGTTACAAATCGCTTTTGCAAAATAATTTAACATTCTACCAGTTATAATTTCTACTGAAGATAGTGTACCACCTGCAATTAGTGTATCATCGACTTTTAATTAACGAATGCAGTTACGCTGCTATTTTTGTTTTCATTAATCTTCAATCGCTCCCATTATCTCACAATATCTCATGATCTCAAAACCTTCATCTCTTTCTCTTCACTGCATAATTATTTGATATATGCATCAGCATTCTTGTTGTCCACTT
The DNA here is from genome assembly GCA_031216915.1 of Pictodentalium vernedei. Classification (NCBI taxonomy): domain Eukaryota; kingdom Metazoa; phylum Mollusca; class Scaphopoda; order Dentaliida; family Dentaliidae; genus Pictodentalium; species Pictodentalium vernedei. The sequence goes on from CM062291.1 coordinate 376,656,590, forward strand.
TGTTGTTATTTTTCAAAATATGAATTTTTTTACTGATGTAAACAGCTCCACGCTTTCGGTCTGACGCTGGAACAACTGGCCGATTTTTTAGCTTAACTTGACAAGACAAGCTATTGCCATCACGAGTCTATGTGTCTGTTCACATTTTCCTTTAGCACAGGCTGCACCCCATAGTTCTTGTCCGATTCTCACGAAATTTCATATGCAGGTTTGAGGTGATGTCTAGAAGATAACGTCCCCTTTTGGTCTCGGTCGGTCAACCGTGATGGCTGCCCAAGCCCAAAACCTGAAAACCTTTAGCACAGTCTACAGGTCGTATTTAGGAAGAGATTTCATTGTAACTTGGTGGGATGACTGTATAATGTCTAGATGAGAACGTCCCCTTTTGGTCATGATCTGTCGACCGTGACGGCTGCTCAAGCCCGAAACCCAAACCCTTTTACCACAGTCTACAGGTCATATTTAATATGGAGGGATTTCATTGTAACTTGGAAGGATGACTCCGTATGGTGTCTGGATTAGAACTTCACCATTTCGTTGTGATCTGTCAACCGTGACGGCTGCCCGAGTCAAAAACCCGAAAACCTTTAGCACAGTCTACAATTTGTATTTATGGGGGGATTTCATTGTAACTTGGTAGGATGACTGCATATAATGTCTAGATGAGAACGTCCCCTTTTGGTCGCGATTGGTCAAATGTGACGGCAACAGGGGCCGGAAGCCCGAAAACATTTAGCACAGTCTACAGGTCGTATTTATGAAGGGATTTCACTGTAATTTGGTAGGATGACTCCAGATAATGTCTAGATGAGAACGTCCCCTTTTGATCTAGATCATTCAAATGTGACGGCTGCCCGAGCCCAAACCCCGAAAACCTTTAGCACAGGCTACAGGTCATATTTATGAAGGGGTTTCATTGTAACTTGGCAGGATGACTCAGTATAATGTCTAGATGAGGACGTCCCCTTTTGGTTGCGATCGGTCAACCGTATTGGCTACACAGGCCCGAAGGCCGAAAACCTTTAGCACAGTCTACAGGCTGTATTTATGAAGGGATTTCATCGTAGCTCGATAGGATGACACGTTTTGGAATAATTTCACTGTAACTTGGTAACTTTGGTTGACATACATTAACTGTGAGGGTCATATTGACCCACCACTCAATTGTTTAGTACAGTACACACCTCAAATTATTTTTATTGAAAACATAGCATACAGGGAACAGAAGTTAACATATTCTCTTATCACAATTCTTGTCGTATTTCATAATCCTTTCATAAACAATGAACATTATCATTTTCATCAAACACAACATACAGTCAAGTCAAGCTACAGTGTCATTGAAACATTTATTATGTGTTCAGGTGTGTGACAGTCGGTCATAAACAATCACAAAAAAAATTTACATCATGTTTAACAGGGTTATCGTAATATTGTCTTTATCTTTTGTGTATTTACAAGTGTTTTGAATGAATTATCAGTGACAGTACAGCATTCAAGAATACTCAAATCTCAGTCCCGATTCGACTGTTTGCTTCCATGAACCATTTCTTTGACTGGTCAGAACGACGAGATATTTGTCTTCAAATAACTGATGATAATTCTCAAAATAATCAAAGCCCTTCACAGAGTATACTCTCTCTCAGTAGTCTGGGACGGTGCCTGGGCTGTGTGCGTGCGTGTGTGTGTGTGTGGGGGGGGGGGGGGCTGTGTACATGGCTGGTGGTAACTCTTGCCCTCGACCAGGGAACGGGATTATGAAGCCCTTGTTCATTTTTGTACCTAACCTTAGTGACAGACGAAACTTTTCAAAATTTGCTCTAACAACCCAAATTTTTTATTTTTTGCTTCAAAAACATCGGTTAGGACCCCCTCTAAGAGCTCGATCTAATGAGGAGACATAACCTATTTTTAAAAACACTGCCCTATGTTTTAACCCTTTACCTAACGTAACGGCCAAAACAGGCCAGCGCTATTCTCAAAAATCGCCAATTTTCATTATTTTTTTCATTTTTTGTCTCTAAAACATAGGTTATGACCCCCTCATTGGAACGAGCTTGTCGAGCTCGTTCCAATGAGGGCTCATAACCTATGTTTTTGAGACAAAAAATGAAAACAATAGTTATTCAAGATTTTTTTTTTTTTTGCAAGTGTCGTCTGCGACACTTGCGACATGAAAACATGGTAGATAAAGGGTTAAAAAACTTAACTTCTCCCCATTGCCTTTATTTCTTCTGTCCATCCTGACTGGGTAGTTCAGCAGTTTGAACATAATGACTGGGGATCGCGGTGGCTCAGTTGCAGACTGTTGGACTTGTATGCTAGAGGTCCCGAGTTCGATCCCCGTCCGGGACGGCCCGCGTTGTGTCCTTGGGCAAGGCACTTTATTCCGGTTGCCTACACGGGGGCACGATGACGCCGTGTACTAAGGCGTACTGCATGTCGATGGTGCACATGTCTTCAACCGCCGTAACCCTATTTGAGCGGAGCTTGAACAGAGTTAGAATGTTGAGGAGTTGACAGCTGCTCGTCAAAATAAATAAATAAATAAATAAATAAATAAATAAATAAATAAATAAATATAACATAATGACTACCCCACTCATGCCACACCAAATTTAAACACCGAACTGAGGGAGGGAGTCTCTGAATGGGGGTGTAGCAAATAGTAACACGTTCAAATCGCTGAACTATTCAAGAAAAGAGATGCATTTTTTTACTTTGAAAACCATATACAAAGATTGTTCAACATAGCGTAACTTGTGTGAAGTGCCTGGGATGGGTACCATTATTTCTGCTTAAAAAAGTGAGGGGAGGGTCATGACCCCACCCATCTGTTATTGATTCATATTATTATGGTACAAAAACATACTCAATATTCAGGCGATTTATTGTGTGTTTTTATTTATTTTGTTATTAATTTATTCATCAGCATATTCAAACATTCTCAAATTGGATTTAGTTTTTATTCGACCTCATCCTATCTCTGGAGATTATTTCTGACTTTACCTTGATAACAAAGATTATTACTTTCCAAAGTGTGATTTACTAGATATTTCCGGGTTTGATTATAAACGATAACTTCACAAGTGAATTATGCAATCAACAATTGTGTCATGTATCCGTGCGCGCAAACGAAGACGCTTTGCCGTGGGTGTAATGGGGACTTCATTGTTTTTTTAACCCTTTACGTAACATGAAAATCAGACGAGACTTGCAAAAAATTTCCTGAATAACTATTATTTTAACTTTTTGTCTCAAAAACATAGGTTATGACCCCTCAATGGAACGAGGTCTTTCCAGTGAGGGGTCATAACCTGTCTTTTAGAGACAAAAAATGAAAAAATAATGAAAATTAATTGGCGAATTTTGAGAATACCGCTGGCCGTTTTGACCGGTACGTTAGGTAAAGGGTTAAATAATATAATTATCGTTAATAATGAAAAGTGTTAAACAGAGTAATCGCTTGTCTGGACTGGTTACGTGAACTAATTCATTCGAGGCGAGGGACTATATTGTAAAACACTCGTACGCAATCGCGCACTCGTGTTTATCCAACGTCCCTCACCTCTCATGAATTAGTCACGTAACCAGTCCAGTCAAGCGATTACTCTCTATGTCTTTCATTGAACATTGATATGAAGAGTCAAGATGAAAGTTTAAGAGTTTTTGAGTGACTGTTTGGGTTTTCTTTGTTTTAAAGGTAATAATTCTCTTAGTGGGGCGGGGGGGGGGGGGGGGCTGGGGGCAAAAAAAACTGCAAAACACAACTAATTTTTTGGTATTGCAATGTTTCGGACCCACCCACCCTTACCTGCAATTTATTCCGACAATTGTTTAACACCCCCCCCCCCCCTACACACACACACACACTCCCCACATCAAAAGCGTATGTTTTGCAAGTAAGTGGAATCTGAATAGTTGTGCAAGTCAGTATAATATGTAATGTGATGTACATGATCAATACCTTCAATGTTTGTTCAATACCTGTCACCAGATATAACTCAAACAATTAACTGCCAGAGGGCTGGAAGCCAACACACACTGCTGTCACATTGATTGGATAGTGCCCAGAGGTACTATCCAATGAAATGAAACAAAGCAATATTTGATAAAAAAGAATAAAATGTGTCCTGTGTGGTCAGAAATGAAATTTTTTAGCACTCTACCAGTTAACCCTTTACCCAACGTAACGGCCAAGACCGGCCAGCGCTATTCTCAAAAATCGCCAATTAATTTTCATTATTTTTTCATTTTTTGTCTCAAAAACATTGGTTATGACCCCTCATTGGAACGAGCTCGTCGAGCTCGTTCCAATGAGGGGTCATAACCTATGTTTTTGAGACAAAAAATGAAAAAAATTAGTTATTCAAGAATTTTTTTTGCAAGTGTCGTCTGCTTTTCATGTTAGGTAAAGGCACAAAATCTGATCAGGTAATTCCAAGAGCAGTAACAAATATATCAATTATGATATTTCTGTTATGACGTTGAATCAGGTTGAGTGATATTTTATCAACTTTTGGGGTTGTAACTTTTCTATAGCATAGTACTTCATTGTAGTGCTAGACATTTTTTATTTTTGTTGTAACAACAATATTATAAATAGTTCTCTTCACTTGTTTTGTTAAACCTTTACCTAACGTAACGGCCAAAACCGACCAGCGCTATTCTCAAAAATCGCCAATTAATTTTGATTATTTTTTCATTTTTTGTCTCTAAAACATAGGTTATGACCCCTCATTGGAACGAGCTTGTCGAGCTCGTTCCAATGAGGGGTCATAACCTATGTTTTTGAGACAAAAAATGAAAATAATAGTCATTCAAGAATTTTGTTTGCAAGTGTCGTCTGCTTTTCATGTTAGGTAAAGGGTTGACTGTAACTGTTAACTCAAAAGTTATGTGTTAACAGTGTCAAGATCAAAGCCTCTGGTGAATGTTTCTGCGAGAGAAAAATGTTTGGTCATGGTCGTCAATCATTAAGCATCACCCACCCATACGACCTTGTTTACAAACATATGTTGTTATTTATTTATTATTTATTTATTGGTGTTTAAGGTCACATACTTATGCACAATGGCTACTCATTACCGTGGCAGTTTTACGGGCGGAGGAAGCCGGGTACCCGGAGAGAACCACCGAGCAACGACGAGCAGCTGCCAGCTTCCCAACATCGTAACTCCGCACTGCAGCACAGGTAGGGTTAGATTGGTTGAAAACATGCCCACAATCGACGTGCAGTACGCCTTAGTACACGGCGTCATCGTGCCCCCATGTGGACAATCGGGGTTAAGTGCCTTGCCCAAGGACACAACGCGGGAGTCCGAATCGATCACTCAGACGGTCACCCATCCGAGGACAAGTCGGGCTCGACGTTGCTTAACTGATCTGACGAGAACCGGTTACCGCAACGCCACCGCGCCCCACAAACATATGTTGCTAATTAACTAAGCTGGCATGCCGGCGTATTATGATTTCCAAACTTTAGTTGTTTCTGAATGTAGAAGTAGATATTTTCTGAATTCGTACATTTTGGGTAATATCAGTCAGATATGATTTAATGGTTATCAAAATAAAAATGTTACTTTTATGACACGCTGTTTAATGATTTGACCGATTGTTACGACCCGTAATGTAATAAATGCCCATAATGTAATACCTACCCATAATTTAGTACAAAAACGACCCATAATGTAATACGAACCCATAATGTAATAAAAAACGACCCATAATGTAATAAATGTAATAACGTGTAATAAATGTTAGGTACCCATAATGTAATAAAAATTTAAAAAAATTAGATACAAATTACACTTTTCCAGGCCCGTAATGTAATAAAATTCTAAGCTTGATTTTTGTTTTTTCTCTTTACTCCAGCAGTGCGTTCGGCTACTTATGACACATCCTGCGCCTTTATCAATGCTGCCAATGGCCCCTATGCCGTACACAGCCAACATGTGTGGGTGTGTTGGGATTACGATAGAGAGTACCTGGGGCGGGTATTCTCTGCTATGAGTGACAGGCATTATCCCTCTTCCATTTGTACCACCCACGCAAGGTTCATGGTTCAAGGTTTCCGGTTTGATGGTCAAGGTCACACACCCGGTCAAACGGATACGCCCATGTTACTCCTCGTGTCTAGCTATGTATGTTGTTTGAGTGTAACTTAGGAGAAGATGGCACAATAGCGGAGATGAACACGCGAATAGTCGATGTGATAGAGTAGGCGGTTGGCAGGAAGTCCCTGCCAACCGCCAGGAACTGCCATGACTGTAGGTAGTTTAAGTGGAAGGCCGTGTGGTGGACTAATAATATTACTTGACACATGTTATCACAGGATCGGGAATATGATGTGGTCGTTATTAAGTGTCATCCTGGGATCGGGCTCATTGGTTTCCAGGTGCGGTGGGTGTGACATAAACTTATAGTAGTACAGTACAGGGAAATGACTAATTTGTTCAGGTAGGGAAAACTGGAGAGACAGAGGATAGATCGTACGCTTAATTTGGAGGAAAGTAGCCTAATCCAAATCCCATCGAGATCGTACGCTTAATTTGGAGGAAAGTAGCCTAATCCAAATCCCATCGAGCTATAGGATATCTCCTATCCCAATACCAGTACACCTACCATATCGCCTCCCGATATTCCTCTGCGCCGCTTGACTCAACGTCTTGCTTCTGTTCCATCTTTTCCTTGTATCCCACACTACCCCCCCCACCCCCGCCACTATCCGGTCTTGGTGCACCCAAATCCCACGGCACCCACTCCACCCTTTGCCCCAGCAAATTTGGCCAGAGTTACTTGCATTTATTAACAGTAGGAACCTGCTACCCACATTGCTTTTGTGCAAGTGAACAGCCGGTCGAATATGATGATTGCAGTTATAAATGACCATCCTGGAATCAAAATTACTGAATGTCTGGTAAGGTAGACCTATATGGTTGTGGCAGGGCAGTAGAGGCTATTGAGGAAGACGTTTGCGCGGGTGGTACAAATAGAAGAGGGATAATGCCTGCCACTCAGAGCAGAGTATACCCTCCCCAGGTCCCGGAATACTCTCCATCATAATCCCAACACACCCACACATGTTGGCTGTGTACGGCATAGGGGCCATTGGCAGCATTGATGAAGGCGTAGGATGTGTCATAAGTAGCCGAACGCACTGCTGGAGTAAAGAGAAAAAACAAAAATCAAACTTAGAATTTTATTACATTACGGGCCTGGAAAAGTGTAATTTGTATCTAATTTTTTAAAAATTTTATTACATTACGGGTACCTAACATTTATTACACGTTATTACATTTATTACATTATGGGTCGTTTTTTTATTACATTATGGGTTCGTATTACATTATGGGTCGTTTTTGTATTACATTATGGGTAGGTATTACATTATGGGCATTTATTACATTACGGGTCGTAACAACCGATCATCATCTTTTTTAATTTAATTCCGTAAAAACATAAACACCACTTGCACAGGCTTCGGAATAGTTAATTAGCATGTAGTGGCATTTCACTCCGATATTACTCAAGTTGTCTCAGAAGTTTTATCCACTCACAACGTTCTTTTAATTAAATTCAAGAAAATATGTCCGTGTCCTGAAATGCTGAAAACGAAGTTTGCAATATGTCATGCTATTGCTTTGCAGACATGTTGGTTTGAAATGAGTTTATAACACCGATCCACCTGGAAATTGCCTATCCCCCCCCCCCCCCCCCCCAAAAAAAAAAAATTCAACTTTTTGGGACCCAAATTTTAACTCCAGCCAAAATAATTGATGCCAAAACATTTATCAGAATTAAAATTTAAAAACAATGATATTTAAAATAATAAATTTTGATATCGTCCGCGTTGAGTAAAGGGATAAACTGATCAAACTATCTTACAAAATCCGTCTTGTTCCCAATATTGGACCAACAGGGGTACCGATCGTATGTCCCATACTACCGTATTGAATAACAAAGCATATCACCACAACACTGCCCTACCTAGCATTCTGCACCACCCATAGCAAAGACAAATAAAGCATTTGGAAGATTAGTAGTACCGGTGGCGAATACTGGACCAACAGGAGTATATACCCTTCTTACTAGGCTACCATACTATACTACCATATTAGTCCAATACGAGAAGCCCAACATACCCTGGCCTGAACAACGTATTATTATATACTTTATAAATAAACACATTTATATTGGCTGGATCTTATACAGGTGACTGGTACTCAAAAATCCAGGTACACGGTTTTCCAGTGAATATCAACTTTTTAAATACAGCGTTTGGAAATCCCCTCTCTAGTTCTATTTCAATCGACGTAATCTCTATAACATTGTTTATTTTTATGTTATTCTGCAGATGATAACTATTTTATTGTTAAATAAAAGTATTTCTAGTTGACTTAATTGAACTTTTAATTTACAAACAGAAGAGTGTTTTTTGAGGATGGTGTACATAATAAAACAGTTATGGGCTTTTGTGGTGGTAAATATGATGCGATATGAATCTAAAGTGGTCTTTTGCTTGTTATTTTTAAGAAAAAAAAGTATTTCTGAAGACGTTTTTTTCTGTTTACACCATACGTTACCCGAGCAGACGTTGCGCATGCACATTAACACAACGCATCATGATGCTAGAATCTACTCACCAAAATGGGAATACCAATCCACCATAACCCTTTACCTAACCTGAAAAGCAGACGACACTTACAAAAATAATTCTTAAATAACTAATGTTTTTCATTTTTTATCTCGAAAACATAGGTTATGACCCCTCGTTGGAACGAGCTCGACGAGCTCGTTCCAACGAGGGATCATAACCTATGTTTTTGAGACAAAAAATGAAAAAAAATAATGAAAATTAATAGGCGATTTTTGAGAATAGCGCTGGCCGGTTTTGGCCGTTACGTTAGGTAAAGGGTTAACACCTTCCATCACAGAGTCAAACACAGACACAGACACTATTTAAAACCTTCCATCACCCGCTCTAGGGCGTGAGAAGTTTCCCTTCCAGGTTAATGATGGTAGTTTCGGGGAACTTTGGACTTTTGTGCCCATCCCCACAAACCTCCTGTTTAATTGAGCTTCCGCCGCTTCTACCAGAAAGTATGGAAGACCCCTTCACCTCATTTGATATGCTTGGAATAGTCAAAAATGGACTGCTACAAACACATTTCATTGTGAGTCCGTCGATCTCGCAGCAAGTTTGATGGTGTAAAACTGGTGCTTTAATTATTTAGAGCGAAAAGACGGAGCTGAGGAATTTGAATGTATGTGACCGTGAAAATATTCCCAGTAAACCTATCCTGTGATATTATTTCTAAATCTTAAGAGGGCGTGAACCTTTTCATAATTACGTCACGAAAATATTGTTCGCGCAAAAAAAATGACAATAATCTACTCTTTAAATTCAGTGACAGAGCAGGTACCTCGAGAGACGCGTTCGCGAAGCACATAATTCCCCCGACCCACCCAACCTCACTCCCCATCCGAAACTATCTATTACGTCTACGGAGTTAAGATTCTGGAACCTTTTGCACGCTACTGTTTTCCTAATTCAAAATAATATTTGGATCACTGGAACCCAAAATTTAAAATTAAACAAAGAGAAAAAGACGACTGTTTTCGGCAATCGCGAAACCATCATGAACTGAGATATTTTTTCAGGGATAAAATGGATAAAATATTTACATAACATTGGGCCCCTCGACCTCGATGTACCAATTTAATATATTATATCAACAGAGCCTCCATTCAAGGCGATCACTACGAAATAAAGAATTCTTTGGTCAACAGTACGGTCACATAACCTCAAGAGGTTGTGGGAGAGTACTGTTGACAATACTCCATGGTACCCTTTAATTTCGAACTTCATATGCAATGAACAATCAACATACAGCGCTGGAGAGGTTACACGTATAGCACATGTATATATACGGACTGCCCGGACATGTAATGTATTAAAATTTCTCAGTGTTAACACTTGCTTTACGCCATGTAAATGGTTAAAAGTGAATAAATGAAATGTAAATGTGTGGTGCCCCGATGAAAGAAGTTAAATTATATGATTATATTAGTGTCCAGTCTTGGCGATTCAAAAACTTCAGGCGATCAATTACTTGCCCGCCAACACCGCACACCTCAGTTTTCTCAATAACCAAATTCAGGAAGCCATTTATCAGAAAAGTAATACGAGTTGGATTTCTGTAGATTTTCGCATCCATTCTGTAGAAGGTTGTGTTGTAATGATTACTTTTAGGCCATCGCTTTTTCAGAAGCGTGTACTATATGAGAATCATCTGAATGTTTGACTACCCCGCCTGTCCTGTCCATCCCGCTCCATCACATGCTGTTTTTTTCTGTACGTTTGTGAACTGATCTTCTTGATGTGCACAGGTTCAATGGCAAGCGTACATGCCCATACTCTCTGTTCTTCCGGAGCGCGATGGTTCATTAGTTAGGGCATGGGACTTGAAACCGAAATCATGTCCTTGGGTTTATATTTGGGCTCTCTATGGCAAACTAAATTTTAACTTAGTGTAATATGGGGAAATTATTTTAAAACTCTTCTTCTCCTATCCACAAGTCAGAATCTTTTGATATTTGACATGCAACAATTTCAAGAGGTTCAGATTCCAGTTTGTTTAAATCAAGTCCCTTGAATTATATTTGGGCTCACTGATGGATCCCAAATTATAACTTAGAGCGATAAAAGGACTAGTCTTTAACAAATCTTCTTCACACACACGAGCAGATTCATTTGTTTACATAGTATTGACATCCTTAGTGTGGGGAGATTCAAGTTTGTTCAAATATATTAATCCCCTGGCTCTTATTTGAGGCGAGCTCGAATTTTAACTTTGTGCAGTATGGAGAATATTCTAATAATCTTCAAACCCACCAGGCATAGTTTTTTGATATTAGGTATATAGCATTACTCCGACTCCAAGATGAAAGTTTGTTCAAAAAGTTACGCTTGACTGATTTTTGTGGGCACCAGATGGGTTTGAAATTTAACACGGAACCCATTGGAGAATTTGTTATTTGTTTAAATGAATCGTACTGAGACAGAGCTTTTTTGTGGTAAACTTTAGTTAGATGTAAATGTGAGGAAATAAGATGGGGACCGCCCTGCCACTTAAGGCGTGGAAGGGGGCGGGGGGGGGGGGGTTCTTTGGGAAAAAAAGGATTTGGATGATTTTGAGTAATTTTAGGAAAACAAAATTAATTTTCACCCAGTTGTGGCTGGGTAGTTGGAGAAGGTCCGCTGCGTGATTTTTTTCTCTTTGCTTCAAAATGTGTTTTGAAGGGGGTTGTGTATATATAATTAATATATATTTACACGTGGTCTATTGCCGGACTGATAGGTTTTTCAATTCTCATATCTTGTGTTCCTTTATCAGTATGTGCCGAATCCGAGTATTCGGTAAATTGCCCGATTTAAATATCAGTGAAGTTTATTTACACATATTTTATGACATACGGTGATAAAAGAATAACCTTTGAACCCAGTCTTTCTAACTAAACGTAGAAAAATCCGATTATAGCTCTTAAGGTGTAGCCCAGCAAAACTGTCACAATTGTTTTTAAATTTTCACCAGCTCCCAAAATACTGATAAAAAAAATAAATAAAGGCATATTATATATTAAAATAATGACCAGAGCACAAAGAACTGGAATATATTCACTTTTTCATGAAAAAAAAAGTTTTTTATGAGTTTGATGACAGACACCTCCAATGGCATCAGTAACTAACAGCAAAAATCGCGAATAGATCGGTAATTCCAATGAATGGGTTTCAAATAAAAGACTTCGAACTCCAGACTCTAAGAAAGCATATTTTATCATTTCGTCTCTGATGTGTTACATACGCTCCAAAGAAAATGTACGAAAAAGAAAATAAGGTTCGATTCTTAGAACCATGAGGGAAATCGATCACATGACGATATGGAACCATACAAGGCAACCCGTGAACTTTAGCAAAATTTTGTTTTCAAAAATCTGAGAACTACAGAAAACGATCACACCGGACTCTCAAATCTGCAAGGCGATTGCAAACGCTCAGTACATTCACAAGGGCAAGTCTCATTGACAATACCATTACTGCGAGAAAAAGTAGAAATTGCAGGACAACTTTTCTATTTCCTTATCCCGAGATGTTTCGTAATATTACATATAGAATATACTCATAGTAGCTTGTTGTACCAAATGTCCACCACGAGTGGTGAACATTTGGTACACCAAGCTACTTTGGGTATATTTTATTTATACCATGATCGTCAGATTATTAAGAGTCGCTATTATTTTTTCTCGATTTTACTGAGCAGCAGCCGTACATACGTGCGAATTTGTTTTTGTTTACATGAGCATCGGTGGGCGGCACTTCCGCTGTCAATTTTATCACCGAAACGAAATAGAAAAAGAAACAGGGCCTTTTTCATTTTAATAACATAATAACATACTATTTCGAGCTATGGATGCTCTATTAACATGAGACAATGCATGTTTGTTAATATTTGGTGTTTTATGGGGTAAACTCATTTAAAAACGTAATAAATAATTGCCACTTTCATTTCACTCTTCGCGAGGCGACGCGCGATAAATTTAGACAAGTTCGCATTCAGGTCGACGTCATCAAACGTCAACTTGGATGTAGTTCTACTGTAGGTGTAAATTTTAACTACTGAAATCCCATTGCTGGCTTGTTCACCACGACTGGTGTATAAAGGTCAAATGTATGTCATAGGTTTTTTATATATAGTAGAATAGGTAATCGTGGTATAAAATTTTGCTGTCGATGTGTAAAATATAAAAATAAGATAATTAGGTTTGAAAACAAAGATATATTCACACAAACATCGTCATAACGGACATGTTTTGTACATACATGTCATCTGATTGAAAGTTAAACTATATTTATGACAGAACGTCCTGTATTCCATTTACATGTTTTGTCTGATGCCAAAAAGAGTTCAAAATAGAAGGAATACGCCGCTTATGGCTGTCCATCCGCGGTGAAATTTTAGAATATCGTAAAATTAACTTTCTTTGCCACGCAATTATTCAATGTCAAATTGAGCTATAGTGATTTTATCGACGTCAGGACTGTTAGGTTTGATGGTTTTCCCAATCTTTATTGCCATAGTTCACTTCAGTTGAGCATTCAAATGACAGTTGATATTATTAAATACCAAACATGACACACACAATACCAAATAAATAAATTAGGGTAGATTTTTTCCTTAGTTATACATGAAAGCATTTTTTGTGAATTCGATGAGAATATTAACCCTTTCGCAGCCACGCCCACTTCAGCCATATATGGAGGCCATCTATCTACGCCTGTATGTGAGGGAGTTTAATCAAATTTATGACATACTTGAAACTCTATCATCTGATTAATTGTTGGAAAGGACTCCCTGAGCCCTTCCCAGCAATTAATGAGATGGTAGGCGTGATCTGCGCATACCAGAACGTACAGATAACCATCATAAAATATGTGACAACAGTCGTTTTCGGCAGCGTAAGTGTTAAATCATCTTCAACAGAATTATGAGGTATCAACTGCAAAATGTGCACAATCTTCATTTTTCATTGATGAAGTGACTTGTGCCTCCAAACCCGTTGCTCTGAACTATACGGAACTGACCCCGATGAACTTTCTTCATAATGAAAAAAACCCGAAATGGCAGCTTTTGGGAAATACAGATTACTGCAACAGTCAATTGGTCTGTGTTGTTGTACTCCGTCGAGTTGATGATATGGGATCAGCCAGATCAAACGAGACGCCACAGTAATGGAAAGTTAGCTTGGAATTGGGTGACAGGTTATTTGCGATGTCATCAAACATTTAAATAAAATAATAATTTGTGGGTTTTTGGTTGTCCATCCGTATTTATGGACAATTCTTCGCAATTTTGAACACTAAAAATTGAAAAATTATAACATTTTTAACATTTTTTTAAGATTTCTGACTGCATCGAAAATAACAAGTCACCTATTTTCAAGCTAAAGTTCCCATTATTTTTCAGTACCTTAATACCAGGATGTCGATTTTAAATCCTTCGGAATAGCCTCAAAGTTTAAAACCCACACTCAAGTATTAAATCTCCACGCATCCTGGATCTTGCCCGAGATAAATGATATTGTCGATCGTCAGCTGGGACCATGCATGTGATTTTATCGAGCCGAAAGGGAAGGTGAACAATTTAACTCCTTACATACTGCAGGCGGATATTCCTGATATATTCTCTTGTCACTGAAATTAGCCTATTTTATCGATTTGCCACTACACCCCCCCCCCCCCCCCCCCCCCTCGTAAATTGAATAGATTGTTTCACCAATAATTTCTCACACATGCGGTTTTACCGAGCCGTAGGGGAAGGTGATCAGTTTAACTCTTTGCATACTGCAGGCGGATAAGATTATTACTGGTGCGAAAAAATATGACCACATTACACCAATCCTGAAATCCCTGCATTGGCTGCCAGTTGAGTCTCGCATTAAGTATAAGGTACTGGCGGTGACACACAACATCTTACATAGCGACAAAGCACCGATCTACCTTAAGCATGTCATCAAAGTACACACACCGTCGAGGAATCTCAGATCAGCTTCTGAGAATCTCCTTGTCGTACCGTGAATACGATCAACGGCAGGGGAGAGATAGCTCACTTTCGCAGCTCCCTCACTCTGTAACGCCCTCCCCAGAACCTTAGAAAAACCCTAAATACAGATAACTTCAAGAAAGCTCTGAAAACCCATCTCTTTCAAGAAGCCTTCTGCCGCTGATTATACCATTGTTACCATCACCTATGTTTTCAGCGCTTTTGGGCAGCGTTTCGATGGGAAAAGAGCTGTATAAATAAATTATTATTATTATTATTATTATTATTATTATTATTATTATTATTATTATTATTATTATTATTAAAGAGCTGTATAAATAAATTATTATTATTATTATTATTATTATTATTATTATTATTATTATTATTATTATTATTATTATTATTATTCCTGCCCAGCACAGGGTTTCTCTTGTCACTGAAATTAATCTATTTTATCGACTCCGCCCCCCTCCCACCCTGTTACAACCGATAATTTTACAACGCCGCATAATGTTTCACCAAAGCATAATGTTACAAAAAATGTAGCAAACAACCGATAATGTTATAAACTCCGCGTAATGTTATAATTTTTTTCAACCCATTATGTTATAAAAATCGACGCATAATGTTATAACTTTTTTCAACCCGTTATGTTACAACAAATTAACTGATAATGTTATAACTTATGTATACTAATTCCAGTTACAGCTATTGCAGATGGACTTTACCACTTTCCATTTATTGCCTCATAAAAGTATGTAATATTTATACTAAAGGTTTCTGCTATGGTTAAGGCGAGGATACACCCCCCCCCCCTCCCAACTCCCGGGGATTTATCATAGAATGACCTAGACACATTACATAGACGCGGATTATCCTGGTAACTCAATCGTGTGACGTCATTACCATGATCATCTGGTGCCTAACATGGTGAAGGCGGAGATGGTGGAGGGGGGGGGGGTGCTATTTTATCCGGTTGGTACGTTTACCAACATGCGTAATCTCCGCTTCCAGAAATGTAGTGCACCATAGTCCCCTGACGCCTTTGGGGATGGGCAAATGCCTCTGTTTCTGCTTGTTTTGGGCATCTAAAACTCATTTGTCGCATATTTCTTAGTCATAAGAATATCTTATTGTTCATTAATTTGACATTTTAACAACTAACAGTGAACAAAAATGAGGTGGAGTTAAAAGAGGTCAAAAGGCTATATGGAGCGAGGTACATATGATGGATGTGGCGGGTTGGTAGTGTCGCACGGAAGCCGAATAATAAGATGCGAGACTGGGTAGGAAGAGGAATGGGGTTTAGGAGGATTGAAAGGGGTGGGCAGGGATTAGGCTGATAAAGAGAGGTGGTCATGGATTAGTACATCAGGGTGATTGTGCAGAGGAGGCTATCTGAGAATACTTTAAGAAAGTAGTGCTAGACGGTATGATATAGATGGTGGAGATGTTGGAAGAAGTGGAAGTGATGAATTTGGGATTACAGGTTCTGGAAAAGGTGGAATCACTAGAACAGGCAGTATAGGGGGAAGGAGGAGGTTGTGGAGGAGGAGTTGTGTTGATGTTGGTGTTGTGGCGGTGTTGGTGATGGTGATGGTGTTGAGTAGTTATGTATGTTAAAAATGAGCCATTTTGTAGGACCCCGGGGCAGGACCCCGGAATTGACGTCATGTCACGTGACTGGGCGGTCATGTTGGGTTGTCTTGATAATGAACGTGTGTGGCCATGTTGTGATGTCATTATCATGAAAAAAGGTGGTAGGAGTGCGTATGCGCAGCGCGTGTTGTTATAGGGACACGTGCTCCGTCTCACCCTTAAAAACCCGACAATAGATATCGAATTAATCCAAACAACCCGACAGTCTTCAGGAAACTGTCCAAAACATTCCCGAAAACACTCATGAATTCTGCCAGTACCGATTTAGTAACTCTCCAGAAACTCGAGGGACCGGGACTTCAGGAGCTCCAGGGGCAAGGGGCAGTATGGCTCCGGGGACAGGGACGGCGCCTCTTCCTTCCAGTTTATCTCTCAGTTAAAAAAACACTATTGTAATAAACCAACCATTATTGTAATAAACCCATTTCTGTGATAAATTACGCGTCCATTATGTGATCGGACATTAGGTAACGATACTATCCTATATTTTAAGGATACTAAACACACGGAATCCCCCCTTTTCGTCGTATGAAGCCATGAAAGCTATGAAAATGAGCACGATGCGCGCGTCATACGTCTCAAAATGAAAGCTATGAAAATGAGCGCAATAAGTACCTCTTCATACGTCTCATACCCTCATTAAGGATACTATCCTACCTTTATTTGGGAGTGTTTTCGGGAGTGTTTGGTAAGTTTTCTGAAGATTGTCGGGTTGTTTGGATTAATTCGATATCTATTGTGGGGTTGTTAGGGGTGAGACGGAGCACGTGTCCCCATAACAACACATACGCACTCCTACCACCTATTATCATGATAATGACATCACAACATGGCCACCCACGTGCACTATCATGACAACCCAACATGACCGCCCAATCACGTGACATGACGTCACTTCCGAGGTCCTGCCCCGGGGTCCTACAAAATGGCTCATTTTCAACATACATTAACTATTCAACACCATCACCAACACCGCCACAACACCAACATCAACACAACACCTCCTCCAAAATCTCCTCCTTCTCCCTATACCGCCTGTTCTAGTGATTCCGCCTTTTCCAGAACCTGTAATCCCAAATTCACCACTTCCACTTCTTCCAACATCTCCACCATCTATATTATCATATCGTCTAGCACTACTCTCTTACAGTATTTTCAGATAGCTTTCTCTGCACAATCGCCCTGATGTACTAATCCATGACCTCCTCTCTTTCTCAGCCTGATCCCTGCCCACCCCTTTCAATCCTCCTAAATTCAATTCAATTCCTCGTCTCGCATCTTATTCTTCGGCTTCCATGCGACACTACCAACCCGCCACATCCACCGTATGTACCTCGCTCCATCCAACTTTTTGACCTCTTTTAACTCCACCTCATTTTTGTTCACTGTTAGTTGTTAAAATGTCAAATTAATGAACAATAAGATATTTTTATGACTAAGAGATATGTGACAAATGAGTTTTAGATGCCCAAAACAAGCAGAAACAGATGCATTTGCCCATCCCCAAAGGCGTCAGGGGACTATGGTGCACTACATTCCTGGAAGCGGAGACTACGCATGTTGGTAAACGTTCCAACCGGATAAAATAGCACCCCTCCCCCACCACCAACGCCTTCACCATGTTGGGCACTGCACGATCATGGTAACGACGTCACACGATTGAGTTACCTGGATAATCCGCGTCTATGTAACATGACTAGTTCATTCTATGATAAATCCCCGGGAGTTGGGCAATAAATAGTAAGTGGTAAAGTTCATCTGCAATAGCTGTAACTGGAATTAGTATACAGAAGTTACAACATTATCGGTTAATTTGTTGTAACATAATGGGTTGAAAAAAGTTATAACATTATGCGTCGATTTTTATAACATAACGGGTTGAAAAAAGTTATAACATTATGCGGAGTTTATAACATTATCGGTTGTTTACAACATTTTTTGTAACATTATGCGTTGGTCTAACATTATGCGGCGTTGTAACATTATCGGTTGTAACACCCCCCCCCCCCCTCCCTGTAAATTGAGTAGATTGTTTCACCAATAATTTCTTGAGTTAAATTTACATGAATTTTTCATCAAATCTAGTCATGGCTGCTACACAGCAGTCATGACTGGATTTGAAGAAAAATATCTTAAATATACTCTCCCAAAAAAGAAAGTGTGCATGCTAAAAAATAACGCTAAAAAAAGATATATATCATGGAAATTTTATTCAATCACAGATGAATCAATTTGTGATCAACACGAGAAATTTCATTACGCTACAACAAATACTCTTGGTGCCATGGAGAGTCAAAGACACTAAGGGTCAAACACAAAAGTCACACACTCAATATCTGGTATGACCTCCGTCTGCATCGACTACTGCTGTGCATCTACGCCTCATGGAAGCGAACAAGTTAGCATGGAAGTGGGTTAGGGTAGGGTTAGGTTAGGGTTAGGTAGGGTTAGGGTTAGGTTAGGTAGGGTTAGGTTAGGGTTAGGGTTCAATTATGTTAGGGTTAGGGTTAGTTTAGGGTTAGGGTAGGGTTAGGGTTAGGGTTATGTTAGGCTAACCCTAACCCTAACCCTACTCTACACCACTGCAGTCGAGCACAACGATGACATAAGGTCTTTGAGAACGTAAGCCGTATTCTCTCAGTCGGTTGATTACTGTTTGAGGATGTATCCGTCTCAGGTTAGGGATGTTCCTGGCTGTCGTCGTTGCCGCTTGTTGTCGGTTTTGGAGATGGACGACACGGATATACCGATCTTGTGCAGGGGTGGTAACTCGGGGTCTCCCGGAGCGGGGTCGGTCTCGAACGTCATCATGTTGTGCATGTCGATGGACTAACCTGTCTACAGTGTTACAGTGGCAGTTCAAATGCTGGGCAACCTCTCTGTGTGTTCTGCCAGCTCTAATCATACCCAGGGGAAGGAGACGTTGATTCATTGTCAATCTTGGCATGCTAATGTGGAGTCGTTTTAACAGCAGCGCAAGTTGGAATGTGAACGATAGGAAGGCCTTACTTTAGTGTTTAAATACCCAAGGATTCACACTGCTGCATGAATTTTCAGACTCTCCGCGTGCAAAACATGCCTTTTCACAAACGTGCAGCACATCATTTAACGTTAATGCAATTTTAACGGGGAAAGCTGTTTTTGTGTTCAATATAACTTATTCATGAACAGGTTAACACTCTTTACACCTACGAAATTATTTTTTTGGTGTTTGATCAATTTCTGCAATGCACACTTTCTTTTTTGGGCGAGTATATCTTGAAAATACTCAATGGGTTAAGAGTTCATTCTATTCCAACCCTACCCATCCAGGATAGAAAAAGTCAAGCATATCATCACTAAATGAGAGCCTTCTCTTGGAAGATTTTCGAGCGGGATATTTATAATAGAGTGTTGATCCTCCAGTGAAAAATGCAGCCCACCAGCTGTAGCTACCTATACCAGAAATTGTATGATTGCACATTGTCAACACAGCCATGTCAACTTCAGCAGGGTTATTTCCCGTTATAAGTACCATATTTTTGTGCAACAGGTTTTTTTTCTGTCCACAATTTATCATCGGTTGCAACAATAAAAAATACATTCTTAAAACGTTTTTTCATAAATTCTATGGATTTGATGAAGTATGAAATAGGAGGAGTATTGTATCCATGATCAACATGTTTTTTGAGGAACATATCACCACGTCTCACATGGATTCCTACGAAGGTTATGTTACTTCCAGAGACACGTGCTGTTATTGTTTTGAACAGTGCCTCTGACGAACAGAATCTCGAAACACAAATTGCTTTCGTATCTCATCTGCAACATGGCCGAAGTATTTCCATGACTGCAAATAATTGCCGATTCTGACACTATGGTCGCCATTCATTTTGAAAAATTTATCATCAAAAGCACATGATTTATTTTCCTCAATAAACGAGAAAGAGAAATTTAAATTTTATAGTAAATTTCCTTTCTTATTATACCTACCACAATTGTTTACTACAGGCTTGCACTACAGTGGAAGGCCCTAACTCGGATAATATACTTTGTATTTTTGTCTTTCCCAAGCAATTGGGAAAGAAAAGTGGTGCAAAAGCACTGAGAAACAATAAGCCAAAACTGGGTCGAGATCAACCGGCGCAGACCCAGTACAGGACGCTCTTTCCCAAGTACAACTCCACGGCTTCCGTTGCCCGTGTTCATATACGTCGCTAAAGACTCATTCTTTTTGAATCCGCCAACGTTAGAGTTATGTGATCAGCGGGGAGGAAGGATTCTTACCCGTATAAGAAGACGGGAGGGCCCCCATGTAAACAATTGTGGTAGGTATAAATAAGGAAATTTACTGTAAAATTTAAATTTCTTATCAACCTACTCACAATTGTTTACTACAGGCTGAATAGACAATAGGCTGGGGGTAATCGCATAACAAACCCACACATAACCCCAGTGCACTGGAACCGTGAAGCAGAAGGAAGAGGTCCCGAGGCTTATCAACCATAACGTCACAATCATTGGTAAAAGACCATGAAAGGTGACATATGGGTCCATGTGACACACAGACAGAAAAGGGCAGTAACAGCGCAAGGCTGAAACTGACCTTCAAGAAGCCTAAGGCTACGGCAGACAACAGCCTGGGCAGAAGAAAGAGGACCCAAGGCAAAAAGGTCCTCTGCCTGCTCCTGCAACTGACACAGATAAAAGGTGGAGAAAGTAGAGGCATTTCTCCAATAGGCTGCCTGCATAACATCCGACAACTTGACGGAGTTAGAATAAGCCCAAGATGTAGACAATGCACGCACTTCGTGGGCAGATATACGATTGGTAATACAATCGCCAGCTGCTAAACGACCGTAAGCCGTACGAATAGCAAGACAAATCCATCGAGAAATGGATTGAGGAGAGATCTTCTGTCGACCAGGAATAAGAGACAGAAAAAAAACGTTTCCTGCCTTTCCGTATGAATCGTGTCCGATCGAGATAAATGCGAATAGCACGGACTGGACAGAGCAAAGGGTGATTACACTCAACAGAAGGAAGAGCCCTGATACAGATAGGAGGAGTAGTATCTGGTAACTGATTCTTGGCCAGAAAAGAGCAATCAGTGGTAAAAGTAACACTGTTGGGAGAGCTCCTAAAAAAAGGCCGGGTCAACCGAGAGGGCGTGAAGCTCACTAACCCGTCTGGCAGAAGCAAACGCCATTAGAAACGCCGTCTTATATGTGAGAAAATGCGTATCCACCTGGGATAAAGGTTCGAACGGCGCCTCCCCCACCCCCCCACCCCAAAGCAAAGCAGCACCCACGAAAGATGCCATCGTGGGGTAAGCTGCAAAGTCCGAGGCCTTTTCAAAGAAAAGTGCCGAACAAGCTTGGAGAGGTGAGGATTAGTGCAAATACGACGCTTCCCCACATAAGAAAAAGTCTCTGAAAGCATGGACCTGTAACCCTTGATGGTAACAGGCTGGAGACCCCGAGAATCAAACAGATATATCAGAAACTCCGCAATCTGTGAAATCGAAGGATTGGCATAATCAACAGAGTGATCAGCACACCATCGACAGAAGACCTTCCACTTAGCTGCATCAGCTAAACCAGTGGAGTGCCTCCTTGAAGATGAAATGCACTCCACTGCTCGTCTCGAAAAACCTCGACGGAGGAGACAGGACCTGACAAAAGATATGGGTGAAGGCACAATGAAGTCGGGTCGACGTGAAACCTCCTCGGATGACCTTGGCAGAGAAGGTCGTGGCGTAGAGGGAGACGTGCCGGAACCGCCGCCATCAGCAAGCGGAGCTGATTGATCCACACCCGTTGAGGCGACAGGGGAGCGATCAGAATGATTCGACAACTGCAGGTTCGAATTTTGGCTAGAACCTGATGCAGAATCGGAACCGGCGGGAAGGCGTAGCCGACTAGACCGTTCCAATCGAGTGACAGAGCGTCCACGGCAAAAGCCAGAGGATCTGGACACGGGGACACGAAAGTGTCCACGTGATGGTTCCAACGAGTCGCACAGAGATCGATGTGGGGACGTTCCCAGAGATCGCAAAGCGACTGGAACACTGCCCTGTGGAGCATCCACTCGGTGGAAATAACCCTGCCCCGTCGGGACAGGGAGTAGACTAGGACTTTCAGACGATCGGAAATGTGACGAACAACCACCCCGGCGTGGACATCCTGAGCGAGCGGTAGAAGATCCCGAGCCAATTCGTATATCGGAACCGAGTGCGTGCCGCCCTGGTTCCGAATGTAAGCAACCACAGTCGAATTTTCGGACAACAGAAGGACCTGGCGATTCCACTGCCTGAAACCCAGAAGAAGAGCAAGAAGCTCCTTCTGGTTGATGTGTAGAGCTGCCTGATCCTGGTCCCACATCCCGTGGAGGGAAAGACCTAGAGGATCCAAAGTCGCACCCCATCCGAGATCGCTGGCATCTGCCGTCAGAACGCGATCGGACGTGGGTAAGTCCAAAGGAACACCCTGCGTAAACCACTGGACATCCGTCCAGGGGAGAAGGTGAGGATAAAGAGATTCCTGAAACTGAAGCACCAGATCCAGAGAATCTACATTCGGTCTCCAACGACTGAGCAGAAAGTGTTGGAGAGGTCTGACACGCAGCCGACCTAGAGGAATGAGATCCGTCACCGAACCGCAGAGATCGATCAGCCGGAGAATACTCCGTGCTGACGCGGATGTGGACTGGGACAGAGTCGGAGCAAAAAGCTGAGAGAATCACAGCCTTGGCCTGGGGAACCGCTACCAAACTGAATTGGGTTTGGAAAGCCATCCCCAGATGACAAAACGACTGAGAAGGGACCAGGTCCGACTTCTCCTCGTTGACTCTGAATCCTAGCGACGTGAGCAAGCTCAACAGAGTGGCGACATCCGACCCCAGTAAGGCAGCATTGGAATGCCTCTGGAGATATCGTCCAGATATGCCGAAGTAGTCACCCTGGACTGTGTGTGATGGAAAGCTATCAAATGCGACATCAGTCTGGTGAAGGCCCAAGGAGCCAGGTTGAGGCCGAAAGGCATGGCCTTGAACTGGTAAACTCGCCGCAGAAAAGCGAACCTGAGATACTTCCGTGACGCCCGATGCATCGGAACGTGAAAGTAAGCGTCTCGCAGGTCGATGCTGGCAGCGAAATCTCCCTGGTGAATTGAACGGCGGACCGACCTGAAATTCTCCATGCTGAACTTGGGAGCAATGATAGACTGGTTCAGGGTACTCAGATCGATAACCGGTCTGAGTCGGCCGTCCTTCTTCGGCACCAAGAACATCGGGAATAGAAACCCACTGACTGAATGTTCTTGACGACCTCAATCGCCCCCTTTGCCAGGAGATTGTCTTTCTCCATGGACAAAAGTTCCCGACGTAAAACGTCTGAAGGAACTGTGGTTGGAAAAGGCACCCTGGACAGAGTGGGATGCCTTCAGAAGGATATTCGCAGGCCGGACCGAACAACATCTAACACCCACGGATCGGATGTGATGGTGGCCCAATGGTCTGCGAACTCTGCTATCCTTCCTCCAACCTGGGACGAGTGGAGGTGAGGACCTTCATTTCGAGCCCCGACGAGGCCCGCGAGAGGAGAAACCACCTCCTCTACTGAATGAAGAATCCTGAGACTTCCCTCTAGTCTGACGACCCTTACCTTTACCCCTTGGGTAAGAAGTAGAAGCGGTGGCAGAAGGACCAGCCTTTTGCTTCGCAGATGAAGCAGAAGGGTACTTGTTAGGCTTGGAACGGCCTCTGCCTTCCCTAGAAGGCTGATCAAGCTGACGAAACAGCAGCTGATCTTTGGAATGACGTAGGACGTCATCCCGGACCGTCGACACGGAACCATGGAGAAGCAGATCGAAGAGCAGCGCGCTGCTCCTCAGGAAGGGATCGTTCTGTGTCCAGCACAGCGTCCCTTCGAACTAATTCCAGATTAGCCGTGTTACAGGCATGCGTGTGAGTAAGATGCATAAGCGCCTTGGACAGCACACGCAAAGGAGCCTGTACCTCATCAAACTTAGCTGGAGGCAGATAAGCAGCTAAAGCTGAGACGACGTGATCTGAGAGAGAAAGCATGCCAAGCATCTCTCTCGATAAGCCCAACGTGGACTCCAGAGTCGTCATTGGAATGACGGCGGACTTGGGCTTGGAAAGCCCGAGGGAATTGGAGTCCTGGTCCAGAACCGTCAAAGTCTGGCAGACTGACGGATTGGCGGAATCGTAGGAACGATAACGCACAGGAGGCAAAAAGGTGTCAACCCTGGTGAAGAACGGAGCCTTCATAGCCTTGGAACTCAGCTTGGAGTACAATGCTGAAAATGCTTCAACCACCTGTACCGAATGGCACGGTCGAAGGCGCCCAGAAGCAGGTTGCTCCATAGGCTGTTGGTGCGCGACCGATGATCGCGGCCTGGCTGACACTGTCGGCTGGTTAGCTGGTTTGAGATCAGGCAGAAACCCAAACACAAAGTCAAGAGCTGCCCCCAAGTCCGAAGACTGCTGGCCCTCGACCTCAAGCATGTCGGACTCCTCCCAGGAAGGCCCGTTGACAGAACCTGAGTGAGTAAGGAGAGGGCCTCCCTAAGCTCACTGCCTGAACTGGCCGGTTCGACAGGGGAGCGAACCGGCAAAGTGGCTTTACCTCTGACCCTCTTAACCAGCGAAGGGTCACGATCCTCCAAAACACCCGATGCGGGACGACGGGCGGCAGCCGAAACGTCTGAAGGCAAACGTGTATAGGGGTACGAAGCACCCCGAGGATCAATATAGCGAGAACTCATGAGAGTCACCGCGGACCTCTGTGGGGCAGAAGGTCCAGGCTGCACAAAAGGCGTTGGTCCCCCAAAACTGGTCGTGTGGCCAGAATGAGTGGACGGAAACGCCACGGAGTTCATAGTGTCCCCACTAAGAACATCCGAATCCAATGACACAACTGTGGTGCTCGACGGCGTAGAGACCACAGTGGTGGGTTCGGCCGGCAGCCCCTTCCAACTTCGCCGAGTTGAAGTCAGGGAAGGCTGAGGCCGATATCCCACGTCTACGCTACCAGACATCCCTGCAGTCCCCTGCAGGGAAAAGCCGAAGCCGGCTGAAACTGACGACGAAGCAGACGGACCCGCAGTAATAGTAGATACGTCGGGAGTCGTTGAGGCTGGTGGAATTGCGGAGAGAGCACCCCTGTTCGGCTCCGAAGGAGTTGTCACAACCCTAGTGACAGCCTCAGATGTCGACTGGAGGGGGACCGTAGTCCCGGAACCAGGCACCTCTTCACCAGAACACTCAACGGCTCCCGCAGTATCCACTACAGGAAAAGACTGCACATCCCCCACGGAGGAGGAATAACTCTCACCAGACATGGTCGGCTCCGGATCCCCCGAACGACCGCGTTCTCCTTTCCCGCGGGAGCGGGTGGTATGGCCACTAGAACGTACTACACGGTTCACTGACGCCCAGAAAGTGGATGACCAAGATCCACAGAGACCACATGGCCGCTCGGCCGAACACCCATTACATGAGGAGCATGAAGCATGTGAATCGTCCACATGCTTTGGAAGCAGACATTGGCCACAAGGAATAGTCCTGGGCATGATAGAGGTGAGAGGAGCAAAGAAGGTGAAATCAGATGAGAACAGAACACCCCCAAAGAAGAGAGAAAGGTGACAGAAATTAAGACCCCACACGGTCGACCGGGAACCACACAACAGGATGACCACTCTCAAAGGAGAGAAGAAAAACTGCAGAAGCGGTACCCCGCTGACACCTAACTCTAACACAATTAGAAAAATGAGCAATCTAAACATTTACAATAATTGTGAAAGCGGCCATGTTGTGACGTCATCTCCATAGTGATACGTGGTGTGAGTGTGCATGCGCAGCGCGTGTTGTTAAGGTGATACGTGTTTCTGACGTCCATTTTGAATACTGGAGGCCGCCATCTTGGTTTCTATGGTAGCACGTGATTGCTATGTTACCCAATTTTTCTGCAACAAGACGGGGTATGTTCAGAGGGTGTATTCGATTGAATCGGAGTAAATCTAATTACCACAAACAACCCGACAATCTCCCCAAATCACCAAAATCCACCCAACATTTACTATTTCGAATTCTTTCAGAATTCTCTGCTTCTATCTATATATGCAATAGTTTTCCTCTACCTGGCCATGTTCCTTTGTTCTGGAGTATACTCCAGTAGCGTCGAAGAGCCTATTAGTTGGAACAGCTTTACTTATTATTACTATAATTAGCTATTCTGGTCTATTCTTGTTAGTTCTGACCATATTCCAAGTACTCTTGTTGTTTCATATATCTAGATCATTTATATAAATTATAACTAACCATTGATTTCCCATAACCTGTATGCAAAGTTATCTCCCCTTATTACAACGAAGTTGCATCATATTCTCATCACCTCTATATCCCATGGAATCCCTTATTGTGAAACGTCTCTGGTTAATGAATCCCTTTTTTGTCGTATGAGGCCATGAGGGCTATGTAAAAGCCCCCAATGAGTCCTCATTTATTATCCCTCATAGCCTCATTGAATTTTGAGGTTATGAGGACCATTAACAAGAGGCCCCACGGGGCCTGAAGCGCTCATCTTGTACAGAACACAATTTAAACCGAGTCCAAGAATGAGTCTACATTAAGCAAGCCATCCCCATCGTCTACATTGTCAATCCTTGAGTCCCTCAGGAGTGACAAAAATAATCTGGGCATCATGCCTTTTCTTCGGTTGATCATGACCATTAAAAATCCCTTAATGAGGTATAATTTACTACGACTCTTAGCCTCATTTCAGTATTTGAGGATACCTATGGCCTGATATTGTATTATTCGAGGATACCTATCGAGGATACCTTTAGGAGAATCCCTTTTTTGTCATATGAGGCCATGAGAGCTATTTAAAAGCCCTCAATGAGTCCTCATTTATTATCCCTCATAGCCTCATTGAATTTTGAAGTTATGAGGACCATTAACAAGAGGCCCCACGGGGCCTGAAGCGCTCATCTTGTACAGAACACAATTTAAACCGAGTCCAAGAATGAGTCTACATTAAGCAAGCCATCTCCATCGTCTACATTGTCAATCCTTGAGTCCCTCAGGAGTGACAAAAATAATCTGGGCATCATGCCTTTTCTTCGGTTGATCATGAGTAAAATGTAGAGCTCCCCTATGAAGCCCCTTGATACAACCTATGTGGATTAATCTTAGTACCTCTAGAGGGTACTGAATACAAAATTTTTAATTCTTCAGCAAAATGGCCAATTCCGGCTCCCATAGAGAGCCCAAATATTAACCCAGGCGCTTGATTTGAACACAGTTAAATCTGACTTCCCTAGAGATGTTGTGTACCGAATATGAAAGCATTTTGACTGTTGGATCTGAAGAAGAGAAATTGTAAAGAAATTTCTTCGAATTGCACTAAGTTCAAATTTGGGCTACCATAGCGAACCCAAATATTAACCTATGGATCCGATTTGAACAAACTTGAATCTGACCTCCCTATAGATGTTGTATACCAAATGTGAAAGCATTCTGACAAGTGAATCTGAAGAAGAAGATTTTTGAAGAAATTCCCTCATATTGTACTAAGTTAAATTTCATGTTCCCATATGAAGCCCAAATATTAACCTAGGCACTCGAATTGAACAACCTGGAATCTGACCCCCCTAGAGATGTTGTATACCAAATATAAAAGCATTCCGACTGGTGGATCTGAAGAAGTTTTTAAAGAAATTTCCTCATATTGCACTAAGTAAAAATTTGGGCTACCATAGTGAGCCCAAATATATACCTAGGGATCTGATTTGAACAAATTTGAATCTGACCCCCATAGAAATGTTGCATACCAAATATCAAAGCATTCTGACTGATGGATCTGAAGAAGAAGATTTTTTTAAATTACCCTCCATATTGAACAAAGATCAAATTTGGGCTTCCGTAGGAAGCCCAAATATTACCTAGGGACTTGGTTTGAACAATCTAGAATCTGACCCTCATAACAATGATGTATACCAAATATTAAAAGATTCTGACTGGTGGTTCTGAAGAAGAAGATTTTTAAAGAATATTCCCCATATTATCCTATGTTAAAACTTCGGGCTCCTGTAGAGAGCCCAAATATGAACCAATGAGCTTTATTTCAACAAACTTTTATCTGACCCCCCTATGAATGCTGTATACCAAATATCAAAAGATTCTGATGATTGGTTCTGGAGAAAAGATTTTTTTTAAATTTTTGCAAATATGCTGACTCAGCATTTTTTCGATGCCCATTACAGAACACCCTAACATAACCGATGGCAATTTTTTTTTACCATTCAATTCTACTGGTCATAAGGATACTTCATACCAACTAAAAGCTCTCTGTTCCGCGGGGTTTGGGAAATATGGGCGTTTGAAAATATTTCTATTTTTAGCTCCCAGGGTTCCCATGGGGATGCGGGAATTTTTTTTTTTTTTTTGCATGGGTCAAGTACTTATGACCCAATACTACCACAAACCAAATTTGGTTCATACCAGACCATCGGTTCAGAAGATAGAAATTTTGGGCGGGGCCAAAAATATTACCCCTCCTATTACAAAGCCAAAAATTACTTCACGAACTTCGTTTGAACAAACTTGATTCTACACCTCATATGGAAGTTCCATAGCAAATATCAAGTCATTGTACACACTGGTTCTTGAGAAGATTTTTAAAATATTTTGGAGCATTTTCACCCACTCCCACCCTATGGGGCTGGGCCCGCTGAGTTGAACAAAAATGAAATGCCCCTTTGGGACCATCACTCACACAAACTTTCACTTGAATTGGCCCAGTGGCTTTGGAGGAGAAGACCAAAACATGGTGTTGACGGACGACGGACGGAGAGCGATGAGATTAGCTCAGCTTGACTTTGTCAACATGAGCTAAAAATTCCTCAATGAGGTATAATTTACTACGACTCTTAGCCTCATTTCAGTATTTGAGGAATCCTATGGCCTGGTATTGTATTATTCGAGGATACCTATCGAGAATACCTTTAGGAGAATCCCTTTTTGTCGTATGAGCCCATGAGGGCTATGTAAAAGACCTCAATGAGTCCTCATTTATTATCCCTCATAGCCTCATTGAATTTTGAGGTTATGAGGACCATTAAAAATCCTTCAATGAGGTATAATTTACTACGACTCTTAGCCTCATTTCAGTATTTGAGGATACCTATGACCTGGTATTGTATTATTTGAGGATACCTATCGAGGATACCTTTTATAGGATACTTCTCTGATGATACTAAAAAGGCTGTACATATCCCTGTAGGTCTCTTGCTGGCCCTTAGTACTATTAATCCACCTGATGCTTCATGTTATCCTATGACTGGTATAGGTAGTATGCAATGCTAGGCATAGGGGTATTGTGGGTAGGGGTACTGCCGCAGCCTGGTAGTTTAGAACGGTACTATAGTATGGCGGTATATACACATATAGGCCCCTGTTAGTGCTTGGTACTATTAACCAACTGATTGCTTTGTTTTATTATATGGCTAGTATATGTAGTACGTTATGGTAGACCTAGTGATTTTGTGGGGGTGGGGGTAATGCTTGGTAGTTTAGAACGGTAGTATAGCATAGGCTGTACATATCCCTGTAGGTCTCTTGCTGGCCCTTGGTACTACTGATCCACCAGGTGCTTCATATTATTGAGCGGTATTCTGGGGTGGGGTCAATGCCGGGTAATACCCTGTAGGTCTCATCCTAACAGTTGATAATATTAACCTACCAAATGTTTTGTATCATCCTGTTTCTGGTAAGATGGTACGTAATAGCAGTAGTTCTGGCCCTATTCCAAGTACTCATGTTGTTTCATTTATCTAGATCATTTATATAAATTATAACTAACCATTGATTTCCCATAATCTGTATGCAGAGTTATCTCCCTTGCGTATAATAAAAGCCAATATCCAATGGCCATATTCCCAGGGACCCCAATTTCGGCACCCCTTTTTTAGGAATCCCATTTGTGGAATCCCTTTTTTCTGAAATGAGGATAAGAGTCGTATTACAAATCCCTCATTGAGGGATTTTTAATACGACTCATCCTCATTCCATGAGGGATAATAAATGAGGGCTTTTGAGATGACGTCACAACATGGCCGCTCACGCGGGTTACCATGACAACCAAACATGGCGGCACTAGGTCACGTGACATGACGTCACATGAGATCATCCAAATGAGATCATCCAATCTTTCCCTCAAAAGCCCGAGACATACTACTAATTGGGGTTAAGTGCCTTGCCCAAGGACACAACGCGGGATTAACCGGGCTCGACGTTGTTCAACTTCGGTGATCATACGAGAACCGGTTACCGCAACACCACCGCGCCCCTTCTTTTATCGGGGCACCAAAGAATTCTTTATTTCGTAGTGATCGCCTTGAATGGAGGCTCTATTGATAATAATATATTAGGCTAGTACACCGAGGTCGAGGGCCCAATGTTATGTAATTTTTTTTTATCCACGTTATCCCTGAAAAATATCTATCTAATAGTTCATGATGGTTTCGCGATTGCCGAAACAGTGGAATTTTTCACGTTGTTTATTTTTAAATTTTGGGTCCCAGTGATCCAAATATTATTTTGAATTAGGAAAAAAGTAGCGTGGAAAAGTCGCCAGAATCCCAACTCCGTAGACGTAATAGATAGTTTCGGATGGGGAATGAGGTTGGGTGAGACTGGGGAATTATGCGCTTCGCGAACGCATCTCCCAAGGTACCTGCTCTGTCACTGAATTTAAAGACTGGACATGGGCACAAAAGTCCAAAGCGCCCCGAAACTACCATCATTAACCTGGAGGGGAAACTTCTCACGCCCTGGGAAGGGTGACGGAAGGTTTAAAATAGTGTCTGTGTCTGTGTTTGAGTGACTCCGTGATGGAAGGTGTTAAGGTGGATCTGTATTCCCAATTTTGTGAGTAGACTCTATCATCATGATGCGTTATGGTAATGTGCAAGCGCAACGTCTGTTCTGGTAACGTATGGTGTAAACTGAAAAAAAACTCCTTCAGAAAAACGTTTTTCTTAAAAATTACAAGTACAAAAAAATGAAAGTGTCAATGACACTGTAGCTCAACTTGTCAAGACAAAGACACGTACATGTATAGTATGTGACACAGCAATGACAAACATCTAGGTAATGACCTGATAACAAAGGTACATATAAAGTATTGTAACGGTCTGTACATAAATACTGATCGTTGCCTGTAACAAATGTATAGTTAAAGTATTGTAAAGGTGGGTGACAGTCAGATGCTAAACTAGAAAAAATCTTTGAGTCCCAGAGTGGGTCTGACTGAACCCCAAAATATTTGTTCTCATAGCACAGTGATAGCAAAGGCACCCCAAAACACACTCGTTCCTGCCCCAAGGTGAAAACAAAGGTACCCAAGAAGTTTTGTGAAGATCAGTTCATAAATACGAGCTGTATAGAACTTGTGACAAAAAACTGATTGGACCTAATTTCGGTACAAAATGGCCACTGGCAGCCATCTTGAATTTTGGACCGCACCCAGAAACACTCATTCTCGTCCCAAGGTGATAACAAAGGTACCCAAGAAGTTTTGTGAAGATCGGTTCATAAATACAGCCTCTACCGTGAGCCGTATTGACATGTGTGCTTACATTGTGTAAGTAGCACTGAATAAATCAAAGTTCATCTAATTTGCATAATTTCTGCACGAAAAAAACCCCTTACAATATGTGATGTATTCCATGTTACTAAACATTCATACAAAAATTTATTCAAATCAGAACTTCCATACAGAAGTTCTGTACAAAAGACTGATTGCACTAATTTTGGTACAAAATGGCTGCTGGTGGCCATCTTGAATTTCGGACCACACCCCAAAACACTCGTTCTCATCCCACGGCGATAACAAAGGTACCCAAGAAGTTTCATAAAGATTGGTTCATAAATATGGCCTCCAGTCTGAGCCGTATAGAAGTTGTGTACAAAAAACTGATTAGACCTAATTTCGGTACAAAATGGCCACTGGCAGCCATCTTGAATTTTAGACCGCACCCAGAAACACTCGTTCTCGTCCCAAGGTGATAACAAAGGTACCCAACACATTTCGTGAAGATCAGTTCATAAATACAGACTCTAGCCCGAGACGTATTGACATGTGTACTTACTGTGTGTAAGTCGCACTGAAAAAATCAAAGTTCATCTAATTTGCATAATTTCTGCACGAGAAAAATACCTGTATTATATGTGATGTATCCCATGGTACTAAACATTCACACACAAAATTATTCAAATCAGCGCTTTCATATGGAAGTTCTGTGCAAAAATCTGATTGCACCTAATTTTTTACAAAATGGCTGCCATCGGCCATCTTGAATTTCGGACCGGACCCAAAAACACTCGTTCTCGTCCCACGCTGATACCAAAGGTACCCAAGAAGTTTCGTAAAGATCGTTTCATAAATACGGTCTCTAGCCCGAGCCGTATTGGCATTTGCAGTTACAGTGCTGAAAGTAACACCAAAAAAAACATCAAAATTAGTCTAATTTGCACAATTTACGCACGAGAAAAAAACCTGTATTATATGTGATGTATCCCATGGTACTAAACATTCATACAAAAAATTATTCAAATCAGAGCTTTCATATGGAAGTTCTGTACAAAAAAAAACAGATTTCTGCATCGTCGGTACAAAATGGCGGCTGGCATCCATCTTGAATTTTGGACCGCATCCAAAAACACTCGTTCTCGTCCCACGGTCATAACAAAGGTACCCAAGACGTTTTGCAAAGATCGGTTCATAAATACGGCCTCTAGCCCGAGCCGTATCCAATTGTTGACGTACGGGCAGACGGACGACGGGCCATGACAAAAGCTCAAATTTGGCTTCGCCAAAGTTGAGCTAAAAATATATTAAAAAATCATCTCTCAAAAATGCAATGGAATGGAAGATTGGACTGCACGCAGGGCCTGCGCCGCTTCGAACATTTCTGAATCATCGAAATGCATTCAAAATCCTACCAAGTGTTCCTGTAGAATTCTTCATTTATCATCGGCTCTTCTGTACAGGAGACCTGATGATATAAGACGAGTTCAGGAAGGTTCCGTTTCCGAAACCGCTTTAATTCCATTCAGAATTCTTTCGCATTTTGAATAACTTGCCCAAACAAACGAGTCGCCATTTTATACAGCAATTGATTGGAGACGTGGAATATTTACGGTTGTAAAAACGTCGCCTGAGTGCTAAAATGTTCTCAAAATAAGGGAAATAATATACCGTCCCATAGGGGACATAGAACATTCTAGCACTCAGGCGACGAAAAGGTGCAATATTTACAACTTGAAAAGTAATGGGACTCGATTCGATTCGATTCGAAATCCTCTGACCGAACTGATTAGGGTTTCGATTCGACTCGATTTAGATTTCTGACGGCATCGAAAACAACATGTCACCAACTTCAAGCTAAATGTCCCATTATTTTTCAGTATCTTAATACCAGGATGACGATTTTAACCCTTTACCCAACGCAGACGATATCAAAATTTATTATTTTAAATATCATTTTTTAAATCTTTTCAAATAATTTCAACAAAACCATATCATGTGACCCCTCGTTGGACCGAGCTCGACGAGCTAGTTCCAACGAGGGGTCACATGATATGGTTTTGTTGAATCTTTTTGAAAAATATTATTTTTTTTCAACTCCTGAATTTGCATACTACGCGGGCGGATGCGGGCGATTCGTTGGGTAAAGGGTTAAGCCCTTCGATTCGACTCAAAATTGAGAACCGCAGGGCCTTAACGGAACTAATTCAAATTTGGAAGGTATGGTCGTAAGTTTATTTGCTGGGTCGTACGTACGTATCACGCCACAAATGTCGTGACAGACTTGCCATCAAAGTTGGGCTAAAACCGCACCGGGTCACAGTGTGCATCAAGTCCAAAGTTTGACGGTAAGTTGTGACAGTGACATTGCAAAGATGCCATTATCAATGCAAAAACAGCTAGTACTGTAACAATGAGCCACACTATTTTACTCAAGACCTTCGGGACACTTTGATAGGTTCGCAGAATATGTCGGGAACGCGGTGACTCAGTGGTTACGGTCAAACCGAGAGGTCCACGGTTCGATCCCCGCCAGGGGTAACTGCGTTGTGTCCTTGCTTGGGCAAGTCACTTCATCCTAATTGCCTGCGTGGTGGCGCGGCTGTGCTGTGTACTGCGGCGTATTGCACGTCGATGGTGCACCTGTGTTCAGCCAATGCTAACCCTGCCTGTGTGGAGTTAGTACGTTGGGCAGTCTGACAGCTGTTCGCCGTTCTCGGTAGTTCTCTCCGGGTACTCAGGATTCGTTCACCCAAAATACTGTGCGACACGAGGTGACCCTGGCTGTCGGTGCCTTGATACTCTAATAAATCGAATCGTGGATCTTTCCGACTGAAGTCCAATGCCCTGATCACTGAGCCACGGTGTTCACTGCGCATGTTCAGTAAGGTCATCTTTCGACATATGAGGAAGGTGGCCTGCGGTTTTGTTTATGCTTTTTTCATTTAAAGTCTCACGTTTTATAAAACGATATACAACAAAATTAGAAAAATCTATTAGTCCAGCAAAAGACCACTTTTACAAGTGGTCTTTTTCCGGACTAATAGGTTTTTCAATTCTCATATCTTGTGTTCCTTTATCAGTATGTGACGAATCCGAGTATTCGGTAAATTGTCCGATTTAAATACCAGTAACGTTTATTTACACCTATTTTATGACATACGGTGATAAAAGAATAACCTTTGAACCCAGTCTTTCTATAACTAAACGTGGAAAAATCCAATTATAGCTCTTTAGGTGTCGTCCAACAAAACTTTCACAATTTTTTTAAAATTTTCACTAGTGCCCAAAATACTGAAAAAAAAATAAATAAAGGTATAATATATATCAAAATAATGACCTGAGCACAAAGAACTGGAATATATTCACTTTTTTCATGAAAAAACTGCTTTGTGGGAGTTTGATGACAGACAAGCTTCCAATGCCATCAGTAACTAAAAGCAAACATCACGAATAGATCGGTAATTCCAATGAATGGGTTTCAAATAAAAGACTTCGAACTCCAGTCTGAGAAAGCATATTTTACCATTCAGTCTCTGATGTGTTACATACGCTCCAAAGAAAATGTACGAAAAAGAAAGAAGGTTCTGTTGTTAAAACCACGAGGGAAATCGGTCACATGACGATTTGTATCCATAGAATGCAATTCTTCAACTTTAACAAATATTGTTTTCAAAGATCTAAGAATATTATTTTTCCGCGTTTCGTAGAATAGCTGAAAACATTTGTCTTCACGTTGTGTAAAACGTACACATATTTTAGTTTGGTCATTTTGGTCCAATGAGAAAATTTGAAAATTGTTAGCCAATTAGAAAATTAGAAACCAGTGACGTTACAAATAGGTTATTGTAAAAGCCAATAGTTTTGTAGATTTGGGGCATGTGATAGTTTGTAGAAGGCGGTAAAATTGGTATTTTCAATTCTAGTCTTCGCCATTGCTAAGACCAGACAACTTTGAATTCATGATTTTTTCTGACAATTTGTGTTTAAGGCTTCAGGTGTAAAAGTATTTTCACCTTTCTGATTTCAAGTTGCAAGTCCAGTAACTTCCCTTTGACGTACTTCGCAGCTGCTATTGGACACAGGTTTCTAGAGTTTTTTCCTTTCAAATATAACTAGAGGCTCTACAGAGCCTGTAATCGCTCACCTGGAACTACATATAAAAATGTGATTTCCCATAGGCTTTCCATGGTAACTATGAGCTGCAATTGTGACCATGTTTGCAACATTACATCAACATTACATGAGGATCATTGGTAGAAGGTGTCCCAGTCTTCAATGACGTGAAGTTCCAAAACATTTGAATCCACCAAACAGAATCATAGAATGTCTCTGGAGGCCATATTTTCCAACCAACAGGAACAAAAAGAGGATCGTTTGTAGAGGGCCTCGTTCTTGCAAAGTTTTTGGTTCACCTCGGCTCAGTAGTTCCAGAGAGAAGATGAAAATGTGATTTCCCATAGGGGTTTTCTATAGTAACTATAAACCACAATTGTGGCCATGTTTGCAAAACGATCAACACTAAATGAGGACTGGTGGTAGAGGGTGTCCCAGCCATCAACCATGCAAAATTTCAAATACATTTGGCCCTGTGGTTTCAGAGGAGAAGAGGTTTCAAAATTGACCTATCAGAATCAAAGAATGCTTCTGGTGGCCACATTTGTCACCCAACAGGAATAAAATATGAGTAAAAGTTGTAGAGAACCTCTGATAGACTATACCTGCCAAGTCTGGTCCACCTTGGCCCAGTACTTTCAGTGAAGATGATGAAAATGTGATTTTCCTATAGGGTTTCTATTGTACCTATAAGCCACAAATGCAGCCATAATTGCAACCCGATGAAGATTAAATGAGGATCATTGGTAGAGTGGGTTACAGTCATCAGTCACATTAAGTTTTTCAAACCATTTGGCCTTGTAGTTTCAAAGAAGATTTTCTTGAAAATGCACACATTTATATGAATTCTGTTTCAACAAAAAAAAATCAGTAAAAAAGGGTTAAAATATTTTGAAAATTACAATTTTTTCAGACAGTATTCTCTTTCAAAATAGCTTTTGGATAGGTAAAGGGTTACAGGAAACACATTTTACTCAATTTTTGTCAGATCTTAAAAGATATATATAATTACTGTCATCTAAGCTGACATGATGGGAACAGAATATAAACAAACTCCAAACACCTGTCAACAGTCACTATTTTTCTGATAAGTAAGAGAGAATAGATAATTACTTTACAGTTGAAGTTGTTTTACAGTACAAGTCAAAATAAGTTAGTCAAAATAAGTTAGGTTAATCCTATAAACTATGTATCTTTCTCTTCCTACACTGATAAGACCAGAAGCTGACACCATTTTATGGTAAGCTCTCACTGATAGCTTTCCAGAAAATGTCAGATTCCGATCTTGTCAGTACAGGAGCAGCAGTTTACTTAGTTTATTGCAGTTATGCTACAGCTTATTTTGACTTGTACTGTATACACAATATTTTGGGTTTTTTTTCCCCAGTTCTCAGTGGAGAAAAACTGGAACCAACCCTTACCAGATTCTCAAAAAACAAGTATTTGCTGACAGTACCGATCATCGTGCAGACAGGAGAGGCATTGGGTTAAGCATTAGAATATACCCTCTGGTGGCCACATATTTCCATCCTGTCATAGACCATTCCTGCGAAATTTGGTTCACGTCGGCTCAGTAGTTCCAGAGAAGATGAAAATGTGATTTCCCATAGGGTTTCTATAGTAATTATAAGCCGCAATTGTGGCCATGTTTACAACCCGATCAACATTAAATGAGGATCGTTGGTAGAGGGGGTCCCAGTCATCACTTATGTGAAGTATCAAAACATTTGGCCTGGTAGTTTCAGAGGAGAAGATTTTTGAAAATCCACCAATCAGAATCAAAGAATGCCTCTGACGGCCATGTTTTTCAACCCACTGGAACAAAATGAGGATCGTTTGTAGAGGACCTTCCATAGACCATCCCTGCAAAGTTTGGTTCACGTCGGCTCAGTAGTTCCGTAGAAGAAGATGAAAATGTGATTTCCTATAGGGTTTCTATAGTAACCTATAAGCCGCAATTGTGACCATGTTTGCACCCCGATCAACATTAAATAAGGATCGTTGGTAGAGGGGGTCCCTGTCATCATTTATGTGAAGTATCAAAACATTTGGCCTGGCAGTTTCAGAGGAGAAGATTTTTGAAAATCCACCACTCAGAACCAAAGAATGCCTCTGGCGGCCATGTTTTTCAACCCACGGGAACAAAATGAGGATCGTTTGTAGAGGATCTCCCATAGACTATCCCTGCCAGGTTTGTTTTCACGTCGCCTCGGTTTTTCCAGAGAAAGGGAAAATGTGATTTCCCATAGGGTTTCTACAGTAACTATAAGCCGCAATTGCGGCCATGTTTGTGACCCAATCAACATTAAATGAGGATCGTTGACAGAGGGGGTCCCAGTCATCATTTATGTGAAGTTTCAAAACATTTGGCCTGGCAGTTTCAGAGGAGAAGATTTTTGAAAATCCACCAACCAGAATCAAAGAATGCCTCTGGAAGTCATGTTTTTCATCCGACGGGAACAAAATGAGGATCGTTTGTAGAGGACCTCCCATAGACCATTCCTGCCAAGTTTGGTTCGCACCGGCTCAGCGGTTTCAGAGAAGAACATGAAAATGTGAAAAGTTAACGGACGCCGGACGTCGGACGCCAAGTGATGAGAAAAGCTCACGTGGCCTTTTAGGCAGGGTGAGCTAAAAAGATATTTTATCTCTAGTTGTTCCTGGGCGGCGTTGTACGTCAAGGATGGATATATAAGCATTACAGTTTGTTTATTTACCGTTATTGTTTACAAAATGTATCTTGGCTACCAAATATGTCTTACTTCAAAATAAATGTCTTTCGGGCGGTCAAAGCTGCTCGGTCGGCTAGCTGGCTACTATGTAGTAGTTATTGAATTGTAGCATAGTTAAGACCTACAGAAAACGATCACACTCCTCTCAAATCTGCAAGGCGATTGCAAACGCTCAATACATTCACAAGTGAATGTTTCATTGACAATACCATTACTGCGAGAAAAAGTCGAAATTGCAGGACAAACTTTTCTATTTCATTATCCCGAGATGTTTCGTAATATTACAATTTTGTTGTTACCGATATGTAAAATATAAAAATTAGATAATTAGGTTTGAAACCAAAGAGGATATCTACGCTGTTTTCAGTGAATATCGGGAATTATCTCATAAGTGTGGGCCTGAAAGTTTTGTTTTTAACGAGCGCTTCCAGCGTAGATAAAACAGCGTAGATTTTCTTTTTATTATTCGATACGTGACATTTTACTATGCAATATTCAGCTCAATTCGACTGCAAACAGTTTCAAGACAATAATGGGTTTGTACTCAATTTGGATACTTAATACAACATTTGATTAAAACAAGGTTGTAATTTAAGTCCAACACTCTTCAATATGTATGTTGATGATATTTTAAAGATATTTACAACAGAAACAGAGTTTGATGCCCTCATATTATTTTCAAAACCTGTCAGTTGCTTATTATATGCAGATGATATGGTTTTGATAAGTAGATCACCAAGGGGACTGCAGTCATGTTTGAATTCATTTCAGGAGTACTGTCATCAGTGGAGACTTAATATCAACCCTGACAAATCTAAAGTAATCAAAATAACCAAAGGAGCTCAAACATGCCAAGAAAGATTCTTCATAGACAATAAACAAATTCAATGTGCAAGTGAATATAATTACCTTGGAATAACAATATCATCAGCAGGTACATTTAAAAAGGCAATAATAAATCTGAAAAACAAGGCCAACAGGGCTCTATTTAAACTCAAACAATGCGTTTACAACAATGATCTGCCAGTTGAGTTGGCTCTAGACTTATTCGATAAAACCATCAGTCCAATATTAACATATGGTTGTGAAGTTTGGGGGGCATTCCTAAATAATATCCCAGATCGACTGACAAATACTACCCTAACAAACCATTATGATAAGGACTTTGAATCATTGGCTTTGAGCTTCTACAAAAAACATACTTGGGGTTAATTCAAAAGCCACCAACTTAGCAGTGCGTGGTGAATTGGGTCGGTTTCCAATCTCAATCAATATATTCAAACGGGTTCTGAGAAACTTCTTTCGTATTATTAAATTAAATGATGAGTCGCTTCTTAAAGATTCATATCTGCGCAACATCCAAACCGAGTTTCATTCACAAAAAACTGCCTTGAATTGTGTTAAAACT
This sequence comes from Pictodentalium vernedei, assembly GCA_031216915.1. Classification (NCBI taxonomy): domain Eukaryota; kingdom Metazoa; phylum Mollusca; class Scaphopoda; order Dentaliida; family Dentaliidae; genus Pictodentalium; species Pictodentalium vernedei. Next base: position 376,696,706 of record CM062291.1, read on the forward strand.
ATCCTCCATAATTATGGATGCAGGGATATTTGGATCAATAAATACACAAAGTATCCCAATAAAATTGAGAAGCTAGTAATCAAAGAACTGAAAAAACAGTTTCAAGGGACAATGGCACCTTTAGTGTCAAAACTCTGAAAATTTGAGAACATACATTAAAATTAAAGACAGTTTTCTCTTTGAAAACTATTTGTCCCTTATTAAATCTTATAGTGACTTATACTCATAGAAAGGCACTCACTAGAGTAAGGGTAAGTGCTCACAACCTTCATATTGAAACCGGGAGACATAGGAGGCCTAAGAAATCTGATTTGAAAGACCGCACATGCGATGAATGTGATATCCTTGAGGATGAGGCCCATGTCTTTTTACTTTGTAAAAAATATAACTCAGTAAGGAAAAGATTGTTTGAAAACCTAAAGGATACTATATGGAATTTCAAACACTTTTCCTTCTATGAAAAACTAAAACTAGTGCTGAGTTGTGAGGAGGCTGACATATGCAAAACAGTCACTGAATATATTGATACAATTTTGAAGGATAGAGGTCAATTTTAAGTTAGAATATTTGGTAGGGTCACTAGAGTGTTAAATTAATTGTAAATGGTTATCTATAGCATGAGTGTAACTGTGATCTTGTTCAAAAATACCATGTCACCAACAAAAAGAACTTCAGATTATAAAAACCTTGCTCAAAATAGTTGTTTTAAAACATTTTATTGGATAGTTCCAGTTGGCACTGTCCAATGAATTGTGGCAGAGCAATTTCATGTAAACTTTATTTACATTGTAGAGCAATTAACAAGCTAATGCGTAACATGAAAGCCATTAATGTTACTATAGCACCTTTCAATGGAGACATGGTAATTGCTTCTGGTGATCAACCAGTTATGGTGATTTTTATATTTTAATTTATCGGCAAATAATAATGAATATAATATAAATGTATTCCAACTGAAAATCAGTATATCCAAATCTCTATATATTTAAAAAAGAAAGAAATGTTAACTTTCATCATTTACATACTTTTCAGATGCTGCAGATACGGAATACATGTTCATTGTTTCATCACCTCATCTATTTCATGAATTTTCATCATAGCCTCATCAGTTCATAAAGTGAGTACCTCATTCACATTAACATAGACATTGTTATAAAAGAATTCATCAGCACTGGAGATCACACTCAAACGACACTGCTGTTCCATTTAACATTCTGAAAACTCACTTATATGCACAATAGCTGAAGTTCTTCATAATGATTGTATACAGTGCAGCCCACCTGACAATGTATCAATTAATTAAATGGCTCTGTTGGTTGGGTGTGAATCCCAGACACCATACTATTTAACATAGCACTGTCCTGATAGAATAAAAAGTTTGCGTAACCCAAAAATGGGTTCCGTAAAAGTTTTTTTTTTTTTTTTCTGTTGTCCCGTTGTGCCAAACTGAGTATCTAATCATACACAAGCGTTTGCATGCCCCAAACTACTTATGAATTTCAACTGAATATCACCAAATTGCCTCGTTTGAAGTCATGTTTACCCTCAGTAAACTAGTACAACCATTTGATGCATTGCATCTTGTTGGACAGAGCTCCATATGTTCTGTCAGTTGGGATGAAAGGAACTGTATGTTTGGTTGGCACAGAAATGTTGGAAAGTAACCAAGTGCCTGTTAATCGATCATTCTGGACGGGTGAATATTTTCTCAATGACATGGTGACTGTTCCATTGCCAGGGTTCTACTCTATTCCATTATATCCCTAAGTTAGGGGAGTTCAGTGGAACCCACCTGTTTGGACATCTCTCAATTGAATATCCTTGTTAACTGAATATAATTTCCAGCCATCTGACCATTTACCATACCTTAGTACAAATCTGACCTGTTAATTGCATTTAGGCCAATTACTTCATCGTCAATCACCAAATTCCTCTTCTTATTAACCAGTTTGGCCTCTGTACATTCAGTAAAGGCATTTGTTTCATTGTACCTTGTTTGATGAGGCTCTGTGAGCTCTGACAGGGAGGATATAATGGAATAAATGCTTAGTTTACCACTTAGAACACAGCAAATTAATCACATTTTTGTTAATAGGATACTAATGTCATGTCAGTAATTTTCAGTGGCAAAGTAATTATGCAACTGATGGGGTTCCACTATATCAGTTAAATTTTTGATTCGGTATCAGCTTAACTTGGTCTTCTCTGCTTCTCCAATGCCATTTTTTCCTCAATTTTCCACTCTGAATCAAATCTTTTTCCCTGATAAAACACATTAATCTCATGTATCATGGCTCATTTTCACTGTTTTTCACCTGTATTTCATAACTGATATTAATGCAGCAGAATTGTAATTTATTCTTTTTCATTATTTTGAGCAAAATGTAACGTTATTGTTGGTTACGAGCTCCAATAAAATTCAATTCAATTCAATAACAAACAAGAGGCCCCAGGGGGCCTGAGGGCGCTCACCTGACATGGTAGCCTAAATATCAACCCAGAGAATTGATTTCCACAAGTTGCATCTGCTCCTCCTAAGAAAAGCTGAAACCAAATATCCAAATATTCTGACCAGTGGATCTAAATAAAGATTTTTAAAGAATATTCCTCATACTGAACTAAGTCATAATTCGGGCTCCCACAGGAAGCCCATATATGAACCCAGGGACTTGGCTTTAACAAACCTGAATCTCACACCCCTAAGGATTCTGCACACCAAATATCAAAACATTCCGACTGCTGGATCTGAAGAAGAAGATTTTTAAAGAAAATTCCTCATTTTGAACCAAGTTACAATTCGAGCTCCCACAATCAGCCCAAATATGGACCTAGGGACATGGCTTGAACAAACTTGAATCTTACCCCTCTAAGGATGCTGCATAAAAAATATCAAAAGCATTCATCTGCTGGATCTGAAGATTTTTAAATAAAATTCCTCATTTTGAACTAAGTTGTCATTCAGGCTCCCATAGTGAGCCTAAATATGAACCAAGGGACTTGGCTTGAACAAACTTGAATCTCAGCCCCCTAAGGTTGCTCCATGCCAAATATCAAAACATTCCAACTGCTGAATCTGAAGAAGAAGATTTTTAAAGAAAAATTCCTCATATTGACTAAGTTATAATTTGGGCTCAAATATGGACCCATGGACTTGGCTTTAACACACTTGAATCCCCCCCCCCCCCCCCAAGGATGCTACTCACCACATATCAAACCATTCCGACTGCTGGATTTTGAACAAAGTTACAATTCAAGCTCCCACATTGAGCCCAAATATGGACCTAGGGACATGGCTTGAACAAACTTGAATCTCACCCCCCTAAGGATGCTGCATACCAAATATCACAAGATTCTGCCTGCTGGATCTTGAGAAGAAGATTTTCAAAGAAATTTGCCTGAAATGCACTAAGTTCACTAAAGTGAGCCCAAATATATACCCAAGGGGCCGATTTGAACAAACTTGAATCAGATCCACCCCACAATGTTGCATATCAAATATCAAAAGATTCTGCCTGCTGGATCTGGAAAAGAAGATTTTCAAAGAAATTTGCCTGAAATGCAGTAAGTTCAAATTTGGGCTCCTATACTGAGCCCAAATATAAACCCAGGGGGCCGATTTGAACAAACTTGAATCAGATCCACCCCACAATGTTGCATACCAAATATCAAAAGATTCTGCCTGCTGGATCTGGAGAAGAAGATTTTTTAATAAATTTCCCTGAAATGCACTAAGTTCGAAATCGGGCTCCTATACTGAGCCCAAATATGAACCCAGGGGGCCGGTTTGAACAAACCTGAATCAGATCCACCCTCCAATGTTGCATACCAAATATCAAAAGATTCTGCCTGCTGGATCTGGAGAAGAAGATTTTTAAATGTTTTTCCCATTGCCTACAGTGTTAAAAAGTGCTGACTCAGCACTTTTTCAATGTCCCGAAACTGTACCCTATGATAAAACCGATAGCAATTTTTTTTTACCAATTCTTTCTGTTGGTCCTAAGGAAGCTTCACACCAAATAAAAATTCTCGATGCCGTGCAGTTTTGGAGATATGGGCGTTTTAATTTTTTTCTATTTTTAGCTCCTGCGGTTCCCATGGGGCTACGGGGAAAAAAAAATCAGCATAAATTAGTTACTTATGACCCAATAAGCCCTCACATAAAATTTGGTTCAAATCAGCCTCTCGGTTTGGAAAATAGAAATTTTGGGCGGGGCCAAAAATTTTGCCCCTCCCATAACGACGCCAAGTATAGCCCCACAAACTTCTCTTGAACAAATCTGAGTCTACACCTCAAAAGGAAGCTGCACACCAAATATCAAGTCTCTGCTACTGCTGGTTCATGAGAAGAAGATTTTTTAAGATTTCAGCACACTTTTGGGGTGTGGCCCTACCCACGAGCGGGGCAACTTGATTTGAACAAAATCAAATTGCGATGTCATAACAAACTATTATCTCAAATATCAATTAAATTGGTTCAGCGGTTTGGGAGGAGAAGACGCAAACACCATGTTCACGGACGACGGACGACGGACGACGGACGCAGGACGACGGACGACGGACGACGGACGGTGAGTGATCACTATAGCTCTCCTGACTGAAAGTCAGGTGAGCTAAAAAGCTGCTGATCGTTCCTTCAGGGCGTCGTTCAAGGTGACGTCATGCGCCGAGGCGTAACGTCATTTAGGAAGCTACTGAAAAATTCATCGTGTGGCCCTGAAAGCATTATTTTTCACTGCCGCAAGCGCTCGCGAAAAATAATACTTTCGGGTCCACAGTCGTGAGATAATTCCCGACACTGACTAATAATATAGAGTGATTTTCTTTATTATTTTATGCTACGAGGCATTTTATTGCACAATATTCAGCTCAGTTCGACCCCAAATGCGTACGTTTCAAAACAATACCAAAGATCAGCTGATCGTTCATATCGATAGTGATCGTCATTCCACGTTTAAAACGTAGTAAATCAGCCGCTTCTCCTTTGTGATAAGATTATTTATTGAGAAATAATCAACTTTGGCGTTCAAGACTTCGTTAATGATCGTCAGTTTCCGTGAGTACCGAGTAATCGCAGAAACTATTCCGTAGTATTATACAAACGAACGTTGTCGAGTACTCGACAACGTTCGTTTGTATACACACTACGGAATTGTTTGAGAATTTTGCTTTCCAATTCCTGTAGTTCTGATCCCATATTCGGTGAAATAATAGCCACGGATAACAGGATATTATCCGATTATAGCTCTCGGTTAGTCAGTTACGAAAATTAGCCAACGGTTTCAGCCCTAGATACCATACACTGGAATTATTAGTCTTACTGCTCATTCTTATCATTAATGAGAAAACAATTTCTATGAGTCTGTACTAGAGACTAGAAGGATTGGAAATTACAACTATTAGTCATTTTAAGGTATTATATTGTCAACATTGTGATCTCTTAACTATGCGATAGCATACTTTCAGGCATGGCTCCCAATCACGTGGCAGCAGTTCCATGGCAAATTTCAGTTTCCACATGTTCTATGTTACTTTCAAACATTTTGGTATATAATTTGAGGTTATTTCTTTCTGGCCATTTTTGGACTTTGAAAAAAATTTCTTGAAATTTTACCAAAGATGAGTTGGACGACCTCTTAAAGTTTCTTCAATTTTCTTGAACCATGAAACGTTAACTTCTTACGGTATTAAATGAGTGTGTTGAAATGTATTTTAATCTCCGCAATATTTCTATGGTTGCAGTCGAGGCATGATCGTTATCCCAGGCAATATCCAGGGTACATGGCAGTTTAAGGTGCTATATAAGTAATGGGAAGTTAGTTTGGAATTTGGTGACAGGTTATTTGCGATGTCATCAAAAATTTAATTAAAATACTAATTTGTGAGTTGTTGGTTGTCCATCCGTATTTATGGACAATTCCTCGCAATTTTGTAGACCAAAAAATGAAAAAGTATAACGTTTTTAACATTTTTTAGGATTTCTGACGGCATCGAAAATAACATGTCACCTATTTTCAAGCTAAGGATCTCATTATTTTTCAGTACCATAATACCAGGATGTTGATTTTAAACACTTCGGCATAGCCTCAAAGCTTAAAACCCACACCCATGTATTAAATCTCCACGTACCCTGGATCTTGCTCGAGATAAATGATATTGTCGGTCGTCAAGTGGGATCAGATGATGCGATTTTACCGAGCCGTAGGAGAAGGTGATCAACTGAAACTCCTTGTATACTGCAGGCGGATATTCCTGCCCAGCACAGGGTTTCTCTTGTCACTCAAATTAACCTATTTTATCGATCACCCCCCCTCCCCCCCCCCCCCCCCCCTAAATTGAAGAGACTGTTTCACGAATAATTTCTTGAGTTAAATTTAGATGAATTTTTCAACAAATCTAGTCATGGCTGCTTCACAGCAGCCATGACTAGATTTGAAGAAAAATATCTTGAAAATACTCAGCGGTTAAGAATTAATTCTATTCCAAACCTATCCATCCAGGATAGAAAAAGTCAAGCATATCATCACTAAATGAGAGCCGTCTCCTGGAAGAATTTCGAGCGGGATATTTATAATAGAGTGTTGATCCTCCAGTCAAAAATGCAGCCCACCAGCTGTAGCTACCTATACCAGAAATTGTATGATTGCACATTGTCAACACAGCCATGTCAACTTCAGCAGGGTTATCTCCCTTTATAAGTACCATATTTTTGTGCAACAGATTTTTTTCTGTCCACAATTTATCATCGGTTGCAACAATAAAAAATACATTCTTAAAACGTTTTTTCATAAATTCTATGGATTTGATGAAGTATGAAATGGGAGGAGTATTATATCCATGATCAACATGTTTTTTGAGGAACATATCACCACGTCTCACATGGATTCCTACGAAGGTTATGTTACTTCCAGAGACACGTGCTGTTATTGTTTTGAACAGCGCCTCCGCTGTCTGACGAATAGAATCTCGAAACACAAATTGCTTTCGTATCTCATCTGCAACATGGCCGAAGTATTTCCATGACTGCAAATAATTTCCGATTCTGACACTATGGTCGCCATTCATTTTCATAAATTTATCATCAAAAGCACAGGATTTATTTTCCTTAATAAAATAGAAAGAAAAACAATCTTTTTTATTTTTCTTTACAACAGCATTCAGGTGTTTGAATATTTGTTGAACTCTGTCACCTTCGGCAACCAACACTGTCAAATTCTTGAGTCGACCAATGCCATATGACGAGGCATACTGAAACATTACATTTCCAAGTCTTCCCTGGAAATCGGTACAGATATATCGCTCCTCTTTTCTGCAACTGTCTCTAGAACGCTCCTGTTCACTCAGTCCACGAAAGTTGAAGAAGTTCTTCAGATTGCGAGCAGATGGTTTTACTGTCTTATTCGTTCCCGATTTAAATTTTCTAATAAATGTCTTTTGAAAATCTCCATTGTTATCAAAATGCTTCGCGTTAAAATATATAATTATGATTAAAATTCCCAACAGTACACCTAAAATAGAGAAAGACATTGTCAAAGCTTGTTTGTAAACCGTTGAAAGAGCAATTGATTAGGAGGGCCTGACTTGGGTCACCCATCTGATCCCTACATCAACAGATGTTCCGAATGGTGACAGGCATTTTACATTCGTCTAACATGGGCACATAGCAGAATTACAAAGTCAGTTGTTGTTCAACCCAATTGGGGAAACGTTTTTCAAAATTGTTTAACTGGTTGAGGTCCAGAGATTATTTTTGGTGGTCTAAATTTGTTAATCAAAATTTGTTTTATTACAAATTATTGGACAGTGCCAGCAGGCACTCGCCAATAATTTGTAATAGATTTATAAAAACCTAATATTAGTTGCATTTGACTGAATATGAAACATGAAGAAGGTAAGAGTTGGCTTTAGCTCTAGTAACCTCAGTTGTTTTAAAGCTCTGATAGTGGCTTCTTGCACTCAACGAAACTGACCAATTTTTATTTTACTTTCTTATAATCGGGGTTGCATTAGTCACGCAGAATATCTATTAACCCCAGTGGCGTAGCCGGGGGGGGGGGGGGCTTGAAGGGCATACACCCCTAAAAAATTACAGTACCCCCCCCCCCCCCCCCTCACAAAATGAGAAAATCAAGGAACTTACCCGACCAGATAAAATAACGAAGGTAATGACATGGACACATAATCTGTGTGGCTTACAAATTATGTTGATGGTGGCCAAAAAATCAGTTTCGACGTCAATAATAGGATGTGTAGTTAGTTGTTGGTTCCTTTCAGTATGATGTAATATAACTTCGCCGGTAATGAATGGGTTAATAACATCGTAATTTACTTTGAGACAATTGTGCGTCTTAGGCGGCGAAACACTTACTTCGGTGGTGTGCTTTTATTATTGCACTGTGATAATCACAGCCTTATGTTTCGCTGCCTGTCCACCCCCCCCCCCCCCCCCCCCCCCCTGTAATATTGAGACCGGTATTCATTTCCATGAATTTCATGATTTTTGTGTGAATAATGGGCCAAACTGACCTCCTGAAATTTTCAAATTAAAGCACCAAATGGCCCAGATTCACTCTCAGGGCATTGAATTTTCAAAATTTTCTCAGAGGAGCCTCCCGAACACCCACTAATGGGAGGGGGGGGGGGGTATCCCTTGCCCTACCTACCCCTCCTGTGGCATATATCGACCTGATAGTCACTCAAAATTTCCCCACTCCCTAATAGGAAATCCTCGCTACACCCCTGATTAACCATATTGAGCCCAATTCCAAATTTGATTATTTTTACTACAACAGAACAAATGCCATAACAGTAAGTCTCTGGGTAAATACACAGAACGACATGCTTGTGTGAATGGGTTAATCGATATGGCACGAGTACCAGCGCGAAAGGATAGAACGAGAGGCCACAGGCCTTGAGTTTTATCCTGCCACGATGGCACTAGTACCATATCGATTAACCCATTGACACACACGTGCTGTTCTGTATTTATTACATGCCTTCGTGTCTATAAAAACAAGAGGCCCCAGGGGCCTGAGGGCGCTCACCTGACATGGTAGCCTAAATATCAACCCAGGGAATTGATTTCAACAAGTTGCATCTGCCCCTCCTAAGAAAAGCTTATACCAAATATCCAAGGTTTCTGACCAGTGGATCTAACAACAAGAGGCCCCAAGGGGCCCGAGGGCGCTCACCTGACATGGTAGCCTAAATATCAACCCAGAGAATTGATTTCAACAAGTTGCATCTGCTCCTCCTAAGAAAAGCTTATACCAAATATCCAAAGATTCTGACCAGTGGATCTAAAAAAAAAGAAGTTTTTAAAGAATATTCCTCATATTGAAGTAAGTTATAATTCAGGCTCCCACAGGGAGCCCATATATGAACCCAGGGACTTGGCTTTAACAAACTTGAATCTCACCCCCCTAAGGATGCCGCACACCAAATAACAAAACATTCCGACTGCTGGATCTGAAGAAGAAGATTTTTAAAGAAAATTCCTCATTTTGAATTAAGTTACAATTCAAGCTCCCACAGTGAGTCCAAATATGGACCTACGGACATGGCTTGAACAAACTTGAATCTCACCCTCCTAAGGATGCGGCATATCAAATATCAAAACATTCCAACTGCTGGATCTGAAGAAGATTTTTAAAGGAAATTCCTCATTTTGAACTAAGTTATAATTCGGGCTACCACAGTGAGCCCAAATATGAACCCAGGGACTTGGCTTGAACAAACTTGAATCTCACCCCCCTAAGCATAGTGCATACCCAATATCAAAAGATTCTGCCTGCTGGATCTTGAGAAGAAGATTTTCAAAGAAATTTGCCTGCAATGCACTAAGTTCGAATTCAAGCTTCTATAGTGAGTCCAAATATGAATCTAGGGAGCCGATTTGAACACACTTGAATCAGATCCACCCCACAATGTTGCATACGAAATATCAAAAGATTCTGCCTGCTAGATCTGGAGAAGAAGATTTTTAAAGAAATTTGCCCAGGGGGCCGATTTGAACAAACTTGAATCAGACCCACCCCACAATGTTGCATACCAAATATCAAAAGATTCTGCCTGCTGGATCTGGAGAAGAAGATTTTTTAAGAAATTTGCCTGAAATGCACTAAGTTCGAATTCGAGCTTCTATACTGAGCCCAAATATGAATCCAGGGGGCCGATTTGAACAAACTTGAATCAGATCCACCCTACAATGTTGCATACAAAATATCAAAAGATTCTGCCTGCTGGATCTGGAGAAGAAGATTTTTAAATAAATTTGCCTGAAATGCACTAAGTTCGAAATCGGGCTCCTATACTGAGCCCAAATATGAACCCAGGGGGCCGATTTGAACAAACTTGAATCAGATCCACCCTACAATGTTGCATACAAAATATCAAAAGATTCTGCCTGCTGCATCTGGAGAGAAGAAGATTTTTTAATCTTTTTCCCATTGCCTACAGTATTAAAAAGTGCTGACTCAGCACTTTTTCAAAGTCCTGAAAAAAGTACCTTGTGATCAAACCGATAGGGATTTTTTTAACCATTCTATTCTACTGGATAAAAGTAAGCTTTATACAAAATAAGAATTCTCTGTGCCGTGTAGTTTTGGAGATATGGTAGTTTTAAGGTTTTTCCTATTTTTAGCTCCCGAGGTTCCCATGGGGCAATCAGAAAATTTTTTTTGCATCAATCAACTACAGATGACTCATTATCATCCCATATCAAATTTGGTTCAAATCGACCTGACGGTTCTGAAAATAGAAATTGTACACATGGCAAAAATTTTTGCCCCTCCCATAACGAAGGCAAATAATGCCCGACAAACTTCTCTTGGACAAACTTGATTCTAAACCTCAAAAGGACTCTGTATACCACATATCAAGTCTCTGCTACTGGTGGTTCATTAGAAGAAGATTTTCAAAAAATTTGGCCATTTTTTCCCCACACCTCTGCTCAATATGAACCGAAACCTATTTTAGATAAAAATAGGCCGATGAAATCGTCAGATGTGTACCCATACGCGCAACTAGTAGAAAGATGTATGACAGAGGGCCACCATGGATGCCGACATTATGCACACCATAACAAGGTATGGGTACATATAGAAATGGATTAGAGGAGTGTCTAATTTGATGGATAAAGGGTTAATATCTCCAGATCAAATTATCAGATTTACATCAAAAACTGAATAGCACAGCACATCAGTAACCTGAATATATATATAAAGTAACATGACAATCGGATTGATATTTTTTGAGTTATCTCATGCCAAAGGGATTGGTGGAATTTTCAATTTGAAGGATAAAGGGGGTTAATATCTCCGGATCAAATTATCAGATTTACACCAAAAACTATACAGCTCAGCACATCAGTAACCTGAACACAATTATAAAGTAACTTGACAATCCAAGCAATATTTTTCGAGTTATCAAATGCCAAAGGGATTGGAGGAGTTTTCAATTTGAAGGATAAAGGGTTAATATCTCAGGATCAAAATAACAGATTTACACCAAAAACTATACAGCTCGGTACATCAGTAACCTGAACACAAATATAAAGTAACTTGACAATCCAAGCAATATTTTTCAGGTTATCGAATGCCAAAGGGAGTGGAGGAATTTTCAATTTGAAGGATAAAGGGTTAATATCTCAGGATTAAATTATCAGATTTACACCAAAAACTATACAGTTCGGCACATCAGTAACCTGAACACAAATATAAAGTAACTTGACAATCCAAGTAATATTTTTCAAGTTATCGAATGTCAAAGGGATTGGAGAAATTTTCAATTTGAAGGATAAAGGGTTAATATCTCAGGATCAAAATAACAGAATAACAGATTTACACCAAAAACTATACATCTTGGTACATCAGTAGCGTGAACACAAATATAATGTAACTTGACAATCCAATCAATATTTTTCAAGTTATCGAATGCCAAAGGGATTGGAGAAATTTTCAATTTGAAGGATAAAGGGTTAATATCTCAGGATCAAAATAACAGAATAACAGATTTACACCAAAAACTATACACCTCGGTACATCAGTAGCGTGAACAAAAATATAAAGTAACTTGACAATCCAATCAATATTTTTCAAGTTATCGAATGCCAAAGGGATTGGAGAAATTTTCAATTTGAAGGATAAAGGGTTAATATCTCAGGATCAAAATAACAGATTTACACCAAAAACTATACAGCTCGGCACATCAGTAACCTGAACACAAATATAAAGTAACTTGACAATCCAAGCAATATTTTTCAAGTTATCGAATGCCAAAGGAATTGGCGGAATTTTCAATTTGAAGGATAAAGGGTTAATATCTCAGGATCAAATCATCAGATTTACACCAAAAATTATACAGTTCGGCAAATCAGTAACCTGAACACAAATATAAAGTAACTAGACAATCCAAGCAATATTTTTCAAGTTATCGAATGTCAAAGGGATTGGAGGAATTTTCAATTTGAAGGATAAAGGGTTAATATCTCAAGATCAAATTATCAGATTTACACAAAAAACTATACAGCTCGGCAAATCAGTAACCTAAACACAAATATAAAGTAACTAGACAACCCAGCAATATTTTTCAAGTTATCGAATGTCAAAGGGATTGGAGGAATTTTCAATTTGAAGGATAAAGGGTTAATATCTCAGGATCAAATTATCCGATTTACACTAAAAACTATACAGCTCGGCACATCAGTAACCTGAACACAAATATAAAGTAACTTGACAATCCAAGTAATATTTTTCAAGTTATCGAATGCCAAAGAAATGGATACGGACCCCGGACGGACAGACGGACGGACGGACGGACGGACAGACAGACGGACGGACGGACGGACAGACAAACGACGGATGGTCATCCCGGATGCCGGCATTATGTGTACCATATATAGTATGGGTACACATAAAAATCAAAATGCCCCTATATAACCACTACTTACATGAAATTTAATTAAACTGTGGCCAGTGGTTTAGGAGAAATAGGCTCAAACACCACCTTCACGACGGATGACAGACGACAGACGACGGACGAAGAGTGATAAGAAAAGCTCACCCTGACTTTCAGTCAGGTGAGCTAAAAAAATATTTATAAAGAATATCCCTCATATTGAACTAAGTAATAATTCGGGCTCCCACAGGAAGCCCAAATATGAACCCAGGGACTTGGCTTGAACAAACTTGAATCTCACCTCCAGTGGGATGCTGCATACCAAATATCAAAAGATTCGGACTGGTTGATGTGAAGAAGATTTTTTAAGAATATTCCTCATCTTGAACTAAGTTATAATTCGGACTCACACATATCAACCCAGGGACTTGGCTTGAACAAACTTGAATCTTACCCCCCTAAGGATGCTGCATACAAAATATCAAAAGCATTCTGACTGCTGGATCTGAAGATTTTAAAAGAAAATTCATCATTTTGAACTAAGTTATCATTCAGGCTCCCACAGTGAGCCCAAATATGAACCCAGGGACTTGGCTTGAACAAACCTGAATCTCAGCCCCCCTAAGGATGATGCATACCAAATATCAAAACATTCCGACTGCTGAGTCTGAAGAAGAAGATTTTAAAAGAAAATTCCTCATTTTGAACTAAGTTATAATTCGGGCTCCCACAGTGAACCCAAATATGAACCCAGGGACTTGGCTTGAACAAACTTAAATCTCACCCCTAAGCATGCTGCATACCAAATATCAAATGATTCTGATTGGTAGATCTGAAGAAGAAGATTTTTAAAGAATATTCCTCATACTGCACTAATTTAAAAATTTGGGCTCCCATAGAGAGCCCAAATATGGACCCAGGGATTTTTCAATAAACATGTGAAACATTCTTCCAAAGATGTTATATGTGAAATTTGAAAGCTTTTGGAGCTGGAGTTTGGGAGAAAAATGGTCTTAAATGTTTTCCCCATTACCCACAGTGTTAAAAAATGCTGACTCAGCACTTTTTCAAAGTACCCCCCCCCCCCCCCCACCCCTCCCCAAAAAAAACAAAAACAAGAGGCTCCAAGGGGCCTGAGGGCGCTCACCTGACATGGTAGCCTAAATATCAACCCAGAGAATTGATTTCAACAAGTTGCATCTGCCCCTCTGCTCCTCCTAAGAAAAGCTTATACCAAATATCCAAAGATTCTGATCAGTGGATCTTAAAAAAAAAAGATTTTTAACTGGTAGAGTGCTGGAAGCCCTATTTTGGGCTTCACTAAAAGTTACAGGCAATAACTGTCTGTAGCTACATTCTGCCTGAGAAAGCATTTATTGATCCTGGTATGAATCAGATTTTTTATACAATACCTTGCTCTCTGACATTTAATTGGATAGTGCCTATAAGGCACTATCCAATTAAATGTAATAGAGCAGTATATGATGAGCTTTGATTTGTTGTCAGAAAAAACTCAGCACTTTACCAGTTAAAGAATATTCCTCATATTGAACTAAGTTATAATTCAGGCTTCCACAGGGAGCCCATATATGAACTCAGGGACTTGGCTTTAACAAACTTGAATCTCACCCCCCTAAGGATGCTGCACACCAAATATCAAAACATTCCGACTGCTGGATCTGAAGAAGATTTTTAAAGAAATTTGCCTGAAATGCACTAAGTTCGAAATCGGGCTCCTATACTGAGCCCAAATATGAACCCAGGGGGCCGATTTGAACAAACTTGAATCAGATCCACCCTACAATGTCGCATACCAAATATCAAAAGATTCTGCCTGCTGCATCTGGAGAGAAGAAGATTTTTTAATCTTTTTCCCATTGCCTACAGTGTTAAAAAGTGCTGACTCAGCACTTTTTCAAAGTCCTGAAAAAAGTACCTTGTGATCAAACCGATAGGGATTTTTTTAACCATTCTATTCTACTGGATAAAAGTAAGCTTTATACAAAATAATAATTCTCTGTGCCATATAGTTTTGGAGATATGGCAGTTTTAAGATTTTTCCTATTTTTAGCTCCCGAGGTTCCCACGGGGCAATGAGAAAATTTTTGTTTTGCATCAATCAACTACTGATGACTCATTTTCATCTCATATCAAATTTGGTTCAAATCGACTTGAAGGTTCTGAAAATAGAAATTTTAGACGTGGCCAAAATTTTTGCCCCTCCCATAACGAAGGCAAATAATGCCCGACAAACTTCTCGTGAACAAACTTGATTCTAAACCTCAAAAGGACTCTGTAGACCACATATCAAGTGTCTGCTACTGGTGGTTCATTAGAAGAAGATTTTCAAAAAATTTGGCCATTTTTCCCCCACACCTCTGCTCAATATGAACCGAAACCTATTTTGGATAAAAATCAAAATGCCCCTATATAACCACTACTTACATGAAATTTAAATAAAATTAGGCCAGTGGTTTAGGAGAAAGAGGCTCAAACACCACCTTCACGACGGATGACGGACGACGGACGGCCGGAAGAGTGATAAGAAAAGCTCACCCTGACTTTCAGTCAGGTGAGCTAAAAAAATATTTATAAAGAATATCCCTCATATTGAACTAAGTAATAATTCGGGCTCCCACAGGAAGCCCAAATATGAACCCAGGGACTTGGCTTGAACAAACTTGAATCTCACCTCCAGTGGGATGCTGCATACCAAATATCAAAAGATTCGGACTGTTTGATATGAAGAAGATTTTTTAAGAATATTCCTCATATTGAACTAAGTTATAATTCGGGCTCACACATATCAACCCAGGGACTTGGCTTGAACAAACTTGAATCTTACCCCCTAAGGATGCTGCATACAAAATATCAAAAGCATTCCTGCTGGATCTGAAGATTTTTAAAGAAAATTCATCATTTTGAACTAGGTCATTCAGGCTCCCACAGTGAGCCCAAATATGAACCCAGGGACTTGGCTTGAACAAACCTGAATCTCAGCCCCCTAAGGATGATGCATACCAAATATCAAAACATTCCGACTGCTGGATCTGAAGAAGAAGATTTTAAAAGAAAATTCCTCATTTTGAACTAAGTTATAATTATAAAACTTAGTACCAAATATCAAAAGATTCTGCCTGCTGGATCTGGAGAAGAAGATTTTTTTTATCTTTTTTCCCATTGCCTACAGTGTTAAAAAGTGCTGACTCAGCATTTTTTCAAAGTCCTGAAAAAAGTACCTTGTGATCAAACCGATAGGGATTTTTTTTAACCATTCTATTCTACTGGATAAAAATAAGCTTTAAACAAAATAAGAATTCTCTGTGCCGTGCAGTTTTGGAGATATGGCAGTTTTAATGTTTTTCCTATTTTTAGCTCCCTGGGTTCCCACAGGGCAATGAGAAAAAAATTTTTTGCATCAATCAACTACTTATGACCCATTATCATCTCATATCAAATCTGGTTCAAATCGACCTCACGGTTCAGAAAACAGAAATTTTAGGCGTGGCCAAAATTTTTGCCCCTCCCATAATGATGGCAAATAATGCCAGACAAACATCTCTTGAACATACTTGATTCTAAACCTCAAAAGGACTATGTATACCACATATCAAGTCTCTGCTACTGGTGGTTCATTAGAAGAAGATTTTCAAAAAATTTGGCCATTTTTTTCCCCACACCTCTGCTCAATATGAGCCGAAACCTAATTTGGATAAAAATCAAAATGCCCCTATATAACCACTACTTACATGAAATTTAATTAAAATGTGGCCAGTGGTTTGGGAGAAAGAGGCTCAAACACCACCTTCACGCAGGACGACGGACGGACGGACGACAGATGAAGAGTGATAAGAAAAGCTCACCCTGACTTTCAGTCAGGTGAGCTAAAAATCAAAGTTCATCTAATTTCGCCAAAGTAGAGCTAAAAATAGAACAAACTTAAGGTGATTAATACCCTTATTTACAGCTTTCCATATTTATTTATTTATTTAATTA